>BSBK01005311.1:450000-724981 GCA_027943335.1 Chamaecyparis obtusa
CACATCACCACTATCCAAGCTATTTATAAACCCCTTATCAAATTGGTTCCTCCACTTTTATCCAATCCAATTTATTTCATGAACATATCATTCTCTCCATACCATATCCACCACAAAATTGACTTACATCTTGTTTTAAAAGCAATTAGCATCCCCTTGGTAGAAATATTTGTGAATGTGTGAATTATCAAGGAAAAGGATTAGTTAAGCCTCCATGAATAAGGTATATTAAAACCATTTCATATCAAAGTTAATTCAAATATCATGGTCTTCGCTACATAGCTAACTCTTGAGACGTAGATATCCCTACTAAATTCTACAACCCTCCATTGAAATCCAAATATTAACATTCCTCACCATCCAAATATATTTTGGTTCACTATATACAAAAACTAAATCCTTCATCCCTTCCACCATATTATGTTCTTATATCCCTCCATCAAAAACCATAATGGAGATGAAAATTGAAAACCTTGTGGATTCCTAATTTTATTATAGAATCACTATATTCTAAATCAAAACAAAATTGGTATCCAAATTCATTATTCAGGAGGCTCCCTTCATTCCTCTATAAAAAATATCCCACCTTTAAAATCTATTTCAGGTCCCTATGTCCCAAAATCCTCTCTCTTAGATACTCAATCATCTCTTTCATCTATTTTAAGTCCTAGTCACCCAAAATCCACATCCACTTCTCTCAAAATATCAAAACCCAAAATACACTTTTCCTCCATCACTCCACCACCCCTCAAGATGTTTTCCCGTGTTTTACTTTTTGGTTCATATTATGGAAAGTGCATAACCATTTTTGGTGTCACAGTGATGCAGGAGCATCCTAGGTGTAAGGACAATCTTGCATCACCCAAAAATATTTTTGGTTTCTTTTCAATAAGGACTATCTTGTGCAAAGCTATTTTTGGAAATTTCCTATTTTTAGTAGGTTTGTTTTTGAGCTCATAATGTTCTATTCTCTTCCTTGGAGGTTCACTTTGGTCATATCAACCTGGTAGTAAAGTTTCATTCCAAGATCAAGTCTAGTTTTGAAAATATTGAAAATTTTTGGTATTGGCAGTAGGGTACATGAAATTTGAACTTAGTTTTGAATCCTTAAAGTCTCTAAATGAGGTCAAAACTTTAGTTGAATAGAGCTTGTTCCAATTAAATGTTGTAGATCACTTTGTGCCATTTCTAAAATGGAGTTATAATAGCTAATTGGGTCAATGGGCGATGACTTGTGATCTTCGAACGTTGCGCTACCTAAAATGGAAGAAAATGAATTTCCTTCAAAATTTCTTTTGAGTTACGAAAGTTGTTTTGAGATGACTCTAATGTAATAAAATGAAAAATAAAATAATTATAGGGTTGGTCGGCCTCAATGGCTAAATTTATAGAACCTTCCTAGACGGTGGAAAATTGCCTATATAAGGCCCGTAGTGTTTTCTAGGGTAGTTCTGGGTAGTTATTGGAGGCTTTGTCTTATAGAATATTGTAAGGAAAATGCCCATGTGGCTTTGCATATTGTAATTCTGAAGTTTTTAATTCCACACATGGAGATAATAAGAAGCCCATTTTCTATTCTTACAGATTATTATTGTGGATCTATTTTTGTTATGTGTTTGTGGTATTAAGGGGAGCACCCTTCATCAAGTGGTATCAGAGCCAGGTTCCTAAGTGTGTTGACAGATCACCGATTGTGAGGTAGTTTGCACCAAGACCATGGTTTAGGGTCTCAGTGATAAGCACAAAAATACCTCCATGAAGGGAACGTGGCAAAAGAGCTAGAGGTGTTGCCACCTAAGGTTAGAACCCTCCAAAGACAAGTGTGAGCATTGCAAGAAGAGATTTGTAGAGGTATGAATCCTGTAGTAAAAGATGAAAGTGAGGATGAAGGAAATTTTAATCAGGAAGGAGAAGGTGAAATTTTGAACCAAGAGGAAGAAAGGCTTTTTGGGGCCATTTCCAAGATTGGAAAAAGACCTACGATTGAGGTCCCCACATTTTTCAGGAGATCTTAAGCTAGAGGAGTTGACCGAATGGATCAATGAATTAGAAGAATATTTTGAGTATGAAGATATCGAGGATGAGATGGTACATAAATTGAAGCAATAATTCATCCTGGTTGATTATGAGCTTGATCTATTCATGAAGAAACTGCATGGGTTGAAGAAAGCAGGGAGATCTATTCAGGAGTATATGGAAGAGTTCTATCGAGTACTCATCAGAATATGTCATGTAGAAGCTGATAAGGAGAAAGTTTCCCATTACCTTAATGGGTTGAGGCTGAGCATTCAAGAGGACTTTAATTTGGTCCAAATGAACAGTATTGAAGAGGCATACCAGTTTTTCCTAAGAGTAGAGGAAAAGATGAACAAGAAGTTTGAAAGCAAACAAAGCGAAAGAGGTCATGGAGGCTGAAATGAAGATCAGAAAAAGAAGGATGAGGCCAATAGCAGTCAAAATAAGAGGGGAAATAATCATTTCTATGACCAGAATAATAGAGACCGAAGAGGAAGAGGAAGAGGATAAGGACCAGGAAGAGGAGGCTTCCGTGGAACATATTTTCACTGTGGAGGAGAAGGTCATAGGGCATATGAATATCCATAATGCCAAGGAAGGACAGACATGAGAACTGAAGGCTAGGCTAGAGTTGCACATGTGGATGAAGATGCCAAATCATCACATTCTGAAAATGCTGAAAGAAGAGAAGCCCTAATTAATAGAAGAGTTCTGCTGAGTGGTGAGAAAGAACCTGAACAAAGGAGGAGCTTGTTTCACACTAGGTGCAAGTGTGAGGATAAGTGTTGTGATGTGATTATCGATAGTGGAAGCACTAAAAATTTGGTTTCATAAGAGATGGTCACAAATTTAAAGCTCAAGAGGCAAAAACACCCATGTCCATACCGGATCTCCTAGGTGCAGGATGACCACAAGGTCATGGTCAATGAAGAGTGCCTTGTGAAATTAGAGATTGGGGGATACCATAATGAGGTACTATGTGATATCATACCTATGGATTCATGTCATATGTTGTTGGGTAGGTTATGGAAGTTTGATAGGCATTTTGTACTTGATTGTTGTGCAAATACCTATTCCTTGACAAAGTATTGAGTGTGACATAAGTTGAACATTGAAGGACATAGAAGAAAAGGTATGTAATAATGCAAGAATAAGTTTTGTTAATGGAAGAAAATTCCTAGAGGGTATAAGGCATGAGCATATGTGTTTTTCTTTAATTCCAAATGCTGGTAAAGAGGAAGTAGAAGATGTACCTGTAGAAGTTGCAGATTTGTTGAATGAGTTTTAAGATATTGTATTTGATAATGTGACTGATGGATTACCACCTATAAGGAAGATCATTCATCACATGGACTTGATCCCAGGAGTCAATTCACCAAAAAGGGTAGCACGCAAAATGACACTAGTAGAAAGTGAAGAGTTGAATAGACAAGTACATGAGTCTTTATAGAAAGGGTTGATTCAAGAGAGTCTGAGTCCACATGTTGTACCAGCATTATTAGAACTAAAGAAGAATAGATAATGGAGGATATGTACAAATTCTAGGGCAATAAAAAAGATCACAATCAAGTACAGGTTTACATTTTTGCGGATAAATGATATTATGGATTCTTTGAGTGGAGATGTGTATTTCACAAAGATAGATCTAAAGAGTGGATATTATCAGATTCAGATCGGAGAAAGAGATGAATGGAAGTGTAGTACCCACCCGTAGGTTGCTCTTAGTTTTCTTTGTGTTTCAGTTGTATGACCGAATTCTTTTAGGTCACTTTCCATGTGATCGATTATTGTTTCATTAATGATGATGTGGATTATTATTATATGTTTATCAGGTGTATGCATAGATTAGATGATGATGTTTTATGATGATAGATTATATGTTTTATATTGATTATGATGTACTTACCCCATACTTGCATGTGTATGGTGATTATGTGTCTGTATCTATTTGACGTGTTTGTGTGGTAGAGGACGAAGGTGTAGTTACTCGCGTAGTCAAGATCCACATGTCCGACCATACCCTATCATTATCTGTTATATATTGTATGTACATGATTTGTCTTCTCATGATAGGTTTGCAGGTACAGGGCATCATCTTCCCTGAATTGGCAGGAGTGAGCGTGCCCACAAACATTCATCTCAATGGTAAAGAGGGGAGATAATTCACCGACCCAAACCCTAACCCTAGCCAATTGTCCTAGAATTGGACAAGTACCAGTATGACTTCCTTACCCGAATTCACCTGGTTGGTATGAATTCATGGATCCCGTTCTTGAGTCTGTGCATGTTTTCAGTTTGCTTGGTTTATCGTGCTTGAATTTGATTATGCTTGATTCAATGGATTTATGATTATTTAGGTGATTTTATATGATTATTTATGTTAGGACTATAGTTGAATTTAATAATTTAATTATGTTCCTATGTTTAATTTGGAAATTATCTAAAGTCAATTATTTGATTTATTGAAATTATTTGATTATGTAATCGTAATAAGGATTATTTATGTTGAGTGCATTATTAAATAAATTGAATATTTAAATGCATGCTTTAGGATGTAATAAATATTTAATTTATTTAATTTGGTTTTAATTATTAACATGTGCTCAAATGGTGAATGTTTAGAATTATGCTTGTTTATATTATTAAGTAATTAAATAATTAATTGCATGAATTTGTGATGCATTGATTATTTAATTTATTTAATAAATGAATTTAAATTAAAACATGTGCAAAATTGGAAAAAGGTGTTTGTTTTCAAAAAGATAACTAGTTTTCAAAAGTCAAGTTGAGTTGTGCATATAAATGATATTTTAAATTAATTAATTGTAATTTCTTTCAATTTTGGAGTTTGATTTGAATTACAAGTTGTCTTATGAGTCACTTTTCTGATCTGAGTGGAACTCTGAGTTATCTGTTGAGTTGTCTTCTGTGATTGCTTGGATGTAGGAATTGAATTCCTATTAGGAGATTTTTGCATTTTATTTTTGGAGAGACAGGTTTTGCAGAGGAATTTTGGAGAAGGCTTATGTGTTTGGCATTTTGAAGAATTGTGGATTGTTGTGGCTGTTTGATGATTTGAATTTCTCTGTGCATCTAGATTGGGCACCTATTTGCAAATTAGCTTTCAGATCTGTAGGTTGTGTTTGAATTTGGAGAGAATTTGGTACTCAGATCTACAGGGGTTTCCATTTTTATTCTATTTCTGGCATTGGATCTGAGGTAGGTTTTGGATTTGTCTGTCAGATCTGTATTCACATCTATTTATCTTTCTATGTTTGATAATGTTCTATGTTTTTCAATTTTGAAAGATCTTTGTTTATATTAGATCTAGGTATTCTAAAACCCTAGTGTAGTTGATTTCTGTATTTTATTGCTACTTGGCATCATAGTGTTACTATGGCAAAATTTCATTGAATGATTATTTATAGTTTCTCTACTAATTGAAATATTAAATCTAGGCAATAGTTTGACTATAAAGAATGAAATAAATTAATTCTGGTTGAAAAGAAATCATGTTTAGGAAAAAGACCCAATTCTGGTTAAAATAGATTCTCTGTTAAAAATATTTATACTAGGCAAAATTTACAGGTTATAGTAAATTGGTTGTTTGAAGAAAGGAAAAATTCTATTATTAAAAAGAAATCATGCTTGTAAATAATTGAGAAGAAAACAAATTGAGATAAAGACAAATTTACATGTGCATTAGACAAGTTGTTGTGTTTTATCCTTTTCTGGAAAAATATTCCCAGGACTTTTAATTTTTGTTTTTGAAAATATCTTCTTCTTCTTTTTTTTAAATGAAGGAAAAAAATATATATATATTTATAATACTATTTTTATTGCATTGGAATTTTAAAAGAAAAATTATAAAACAAAAATTAATAAAGTTTTGGGGGCGGGGGCCACCACACCCCCAACCCCCACCTACACTACCGCCGGCAGGGGGTACTGCCAACGGCAATACTGTCTCTGCCATGTGTAGGGAAGTACTACCGAGGGCAATACCGGCCCTGGTGCACGGCAGGGCTCGGCGTCTGGGGAGAGTAGAGGGGGGGCAGTGGGGCTGCCACATCCCCCAACAAGTTTATTTTATTAAAAAAAAATTTGTTAAGCTTTTTTTCTTTAATTGAAATTTGTTATTAGTATTTAGTAAAATGATTTTATTTTATGATTTGTTTTTAATTTTATTTAAATTAGTTTATTTTAATGTTATTTTAATTAGTTTATAAATTGTTATTAATAATATTAATTTATGTAGATTTTAATATGTTAATTTTAGTTAATTTAATTTATAGTTTTATTTAATAAACAATTTTGAATTTAGTTGATGTTAAATATTATTTTATGATAATTGACTTTATATTAAATTTTAAGATGTGAAAATTTATTTTATATTAAAGTTTAGTATAGATTAATTTGATTCTTGTTTTATTAATTTAGTTTATGATTGAGTTATATCATAATTGTCTTATTATAAATAATAAGATTTCACTATTTAGGATGAAATTAAATTAGGTGACTTAATTTTGCTAATAAATTAGTGAGACGTTCTTTGGCTATATATACAATTAGTTGTTAAATGATTATGTTTATATCAAAATTGGGCAAATTTTCTATTGAATTCCTAGAACATCATTAGGGAATATTTTCTTTTATTAATGTCTTTAGTAAGCTCATTATGTTGTGATTCTTTCATCAATATTATGCGAACCATATTATGTTAGGATCATGATCATTGTGATGTTTTGTTACTTGAAGTTCCTGATCAGTTTTCTTAATTGTGAGTGTTGGTTTATCATTTCTGAACTATACACACGTGCATCTTGTGATACTAGGTATTAGATGGCTTAGGGGAAACAGAGGCAAGGATATGTTTTCAGTGGATTGTATATATGTATCATGTTCATTGTGTGTGCCTATTTTTTTTATGCTTTGATCTTATATGCTCTTATTGGATATTATCTGTTCTTGGTATCTGTGTAATCACTTGGGTTTCTATGTGTGAAACTGTATCTAGGATTACCTGGTTGTATACCTGTTGGTTGTTTATGAGATTTTTTGCCTAGGGGAGATTGATTAAGTGCATCTTAGGGGAGTGGCTTACAATAGGGGCCAGGACCCAAAGTGGTCAGCACCTAGGTAACCTATTGTAGGTTATGTAATCAAGTGATAACTTAGTAATTAAAACTTTATAGATCATTTAAAAAGATAATTTAGAGTATGGTTATGATTAGAATTCCTCATATCTAAGAGAGATTATTCTAATCCCACATGGATTGTATTGAGGGTCCGGGGCCCAGAGTGGTCAGTTCCAGGGTAACTCAATGCTTAAGGGTCCGGGGTCCAGAGTGACCAGTCCAGGGTAACTCAAGTAGATAGACATGTGCTGACACTCCTATAGCATGTAGCCTAGATCATCTCTTGAGTTTCTATTTATGCCTCTAGATTAGTGTGTTCCACCTTTCACTCTATTTTTTGTACCTTGAGTAGAGAGCTTTCAAGATCCCTTGCTCAGTGGTTTTATCCTTGTTTGGTTTTGATCATCCGATTGGGGTTTGTGGTTATCTCCTCAGCACGGTGGGGTAGACCTTTGTGGTTCTACACGGACGGGTGGTAGTGATTCTTTACCATTTGAGATTCAACATCTTAGTGTCGGTGTTGTTGATACTCCTGCAGTTGGATGCCTTTATGGTTCTTTATTAATTCTTCATTACTAGTTTCTTTTCATACCTTCATTTATTGTAGTTCTATATTAGAGTATCGCATGTGATGTCTAATATGGACATTGTACTTTAATGTTAGTTTTATTATTACATACCCTGCGACATGTGCAGTGGATGTTAGTGTATTAGTTATCATGGTTGTCCATGAGATTTGTATCATTGATGTAAGTTGTAATTGTATCATTTATGATATGGAATCTTTTGTCATCTTTATTTAGTTGTATTTTGTTCTTAAGTAATTCTACGTCATGGGACCCTCGAGATTTGTAATCTGTGTTAGATGTTGTTTCAATGTGAGTAAATGGTAATTGCTTCTGCACTATTGTTTATCTTGTTTGTTAACTTTAGAAAAAAAAAAAATTCACCAAACTTAGTAGCAAGTTATAGGTTAATCTCTCCTGGGTTCCCTAGCGGGGCATTACATTTGGTATCAGAGAAAAGTTTCTACACTAGGAACTCTGGGTATGTATGCCTATTAGGTTTTGTGTAGTTTAAACTTGAAACTAAACATAGACATAAAATATTTTGTTTTCAGACCATTGCTTTGTGATTATGTATTCTTTTGTTTTTGTTTTGAGTTATGTTGTGTGACATTTTCTTGATCTCTGTATGATGCAGGAATCATGCTTGCCACTAGAGCTGGTAGAGGTAGAGGTAGAGGTCATTCTGGTGATCGTGGGAGGGGTAGACATCATAGCCCTTCTACGAGTGTTAGTCAGGAGAGTCACCACCAACAGTCTCGAGATGATCAGAGAGAGGATCATCAGGATGAGTCTGAAGGACTAGACATGAAATAAATCTTGCGGGTGATTCTCAATCATCTTGGTCCTGAGCAGGCTAGAGTAGAGCGGGCTAGAGAGAGGTCTAGGAGTCCTCTAAGGAGGGACTTCATAGTTGATCCTGTACACACTAAAAGATGCACTTCTATGAACCATTACATGTAAGGTTGCTCAAGAATGAGGCCTCACAAAGTGGCTCATAGCTCTCTATGCATGGAGTTGCAAGGGACTATGATGTATTTGCTCTCAGCTAGAGCTACAAGCTTATGACCTTGCTAGTCAACCACACAATGAGAGATTCAAGTGAGGACAAGGGCAAGAGTGCCAATATCCTCAAGAATCAAATATGCAATGCAATGCAAGCTATATGATGGTGCAAATGTGCAAGCTATGCTATGAAAGTGGAAGTACAAACTAAGCTATGAAATGGAAATAGCAATGGATTACAAATCCTTCCTATTTAGACTATGTGAGTTAAATCTATTGCATAAAAAGGAAATCTACACGAAGAATGCCATTATCATGCAACTATGAAAGCAAATATGAACTAAATGAAATGCAACAAAGGTCTTCAAAGCTTGGATGCAAAAGCGTCTTCAAAGAAAGCTCCAAATGACCTAGAAAACTTGCAGCATAACAATAACATGAAAGAGATGGATATATGCAAATGGAGGAGAGAGCTCTCCTTTTATAAAAAATGCAAAGGAATGGACCATTGAGATTAAGAGGCAAAAAGTCTTAATCGGTGGTGGAGGTTGAAAGAGGAGCAATCCATGTGCACACATATCCTCCAATGAGAATGAAGTGTTGACTTTTGAGCCTCATGTGAGACAAAAAGTGCTTTTCTTCTTTTTATAAAATATGAATACTGCTTTATTTGTGCAACTTAGGATAAGAGGGAAAGGTGGGCTTTTTATTTAATCAAAAGGGGAGGAAATATTCCTTTTAATTAAATAAAGACTTAGGATAAATGGTTAGCCCAAGGATAAAAATCCAATATATGATCGAAATTAGGATTTGATCAAGAGATTGATATTGTTGAAAATATTGATTAATGATCAAAATGATTCAGGATTGATAAATCAAATAAATGGGGCCCAAAGTCTAGGCGACCATTTTTGGGTGCATACAGATCCTATAGTGGTGGCAGCTAACCACATGAGGGATCTGTTAAGAGGGAAACCTAATCCCTTTGATGGGAAAGGTACTGGTTTAGAGGTAGAGACTTGGTTGATAGCCTTAGATAAGAATCTTAAATTTGAGCGATAGCTCACAAAAGATGTCTGAATCAAGAGAATCAAGCAATTGGGGATGAGAATTCCATAGGTACTGCCCCCTCGAAATTGAAATCGAAATTAGGTAGAGAGGAGAACAGTGAATTGATAAGGATTTGATCAAATCAGAATGAAATCACAATTTAACCATTAGGCAATAAAACATGCCCCAGCCTGACTGAAAAGATGTAGTCAAACGTGAGAAATGAGGGAATGGAATGAATATGAATGAAAGACTAGAAGTTTGGAAGACATGAAAATGAAGAAATGACGATGCCCTGACAAAGATCGAAAGATTAGGCCTCAAAAGATCAGCCAACTGCGCAGAAGGGGGAAAGATTTTGAAACATGATTTTGACTATCAAGATGACCTCAGATTTTGATTTTGAGTCTGAAAATGGATCTAGGACGTTGAAATTAGCTAGGGGTGCAATTTTTACACAATTCTGAGGTGTTTTGAAAATGAGGTCAAAAAATTAAAAGACTATAAAAGGGGTCAAAATGTCATTTTCAAAAATCATGTCTTTTAGTGATTTGAGAATTTTAGAGCTTTAGAGAGAGAAAATGGCCCAGCAAGCAGGAGTTCCCATCCACAGGCATTGATTCGAGCGTGCCCAGTTGCACAACCAGCCACCACACTATCCTACCCCGATATGTTTTTGAAAAATTCAAGCTTTTTGAGTCATTTTTTGCATTTAATAGCTTATTTTAGCACGTTTTTCAAATTTTTAAATTTCAAAGTTTTTTCTTAGGTGAAATATCGCGCGATACTTTAGAAGTATCGCATACTTTGGGGAGAAGTATCGCGCGATACTTCGCGTGTCCCCAAAGTATCGCGTGACCTTAGGCACCAGTATCGCATGATACCGGGCGAAAGATCGCACGATACTGGGCGAAGTATCACACGATATAAGGTTTATCGCCCCACTATAGGGAGAACTATCGCGCGATACTTCTCCAAGAAAAGAATATCACCTAGCATAAAATTTTGATTTTTAATGCATTTTTGAGAAAAAATGACATGGGTCTAGACAATGTTACATTTTAGCGATGTTTTATACTGAGTTTTTTTTTTGGACATCCATCATGATATGTGCTAACAACTGGCTTGGTTTTGGCTTGCAGGAGGTTTTTTCGGTGCTCATCATCAGAGTGCCAAAGGTGACAGAATTGCGGTGTGTCCGGGATCTAGACAATCCGGGCAATGTCGATCTCAGAGTGATGGGATTCTGGTATTTGCTGAGATACCCCTATATCCGAGCGGACCATGAGTTGTTGACTGCTCTGGCTGAGAGATGACACAGCGAGCACAACACCTTCCACCTTCCTACAAGTGAGGCATCCATCACACTGGAGGATGTCTATAGGATCCTCTGAGTTCCATGCCACAGAGAGCCTGTAAGTATAATCATGTTTTTGAGATAGTCATGTAAAATGTAATATTTCCAAAAGATGAAAATTAACATGATTTATGTGTTGTCATAGGTATACTATGATCAGGATGCCACTGAGGGGCACTGATTGGTTCAGGAGATGTTCTAGGATGTCACGATTCTAGATAGACATATCAGCTAAGAGAGGCTGATAGACGATTTTGGCAGAGACTACCCAGTGCCATGTATAGTGGCTTCCATCATTTCACAGATCCTGATGACTGACCGCAGTCAGAAAGGTTTTCCACTCGAATGGGCTCAGCTTTTGGTGGACTTGATCGGCAGGTCATGACGGATGGCATGGGGTCCTGCCATATTGGCAGAGATGTACCACGAGTTGCACGAGATCATCTACAGAGACGGTCGGACATGGGCATGCGGTGCCATCCTAGCACAGGTATGGGCATGGGAGTACATCGCTGTGGTGTTCCCCAGGGTTCAGCCGAGGGAGAGGAGGTACCCCTATATCTATAGGTACCTCGAGTTTATATCACATGCCCATTCTGGGGATGTGACCTATTATCGGTAGATTTTGGATGAGATAGCCTCATTCACATGGAGGCCCTACAGGGAGGTTGAGGTTTGGGGGGATGCAGTGGATGAGCTGAGCTACATGCTGTGCAGTCGGCCACTGGTAGGTCGGTATACAGAGATCGTAGAGAGATTCTGCATCACTCAGGTATGGCGGCAATTCGGGACGCAGTAGTGAGTCTCGACAGAGACTACCACTTATGCTAGAGCCAAAGATGAGGAGAGACATGGGTGGCTACTCATGTTAGATTATCAGCAGGCTGTCGCAGAGACAGTAGGTATCAGGAGCGAGCCCTGGGAGTATTTCCCAAATATGGCAGATGTAGGGGTTGATGGAGCCTACAAAGTAGAGTGGCGGAGGGTGCCATTCCCTTGATTTACAATACCAGATGCACAGGCACCAGCGCAGGGAGGAGATGGAGGGGATGACGGGGGAGAGGGAGGAGATGGAGGGGACGGAGGAGAGGGAGGAGGGGAGGGAGGGGATGGAGGAGATGGCAGGAGGGGGAGAGGGAGGAGGATGGAGAGGGGAGAGGGGTCGAGATCAGGTGGCCAGAAATGGTCACCGGGATAGCGATTAGTGACACCCAAAGAGGAGGTGAGACCAGCTCGCCGATAGGTAGAGGTATAGCAGGAGCAGCCTGCGGGGGGAGAGGATCTGAGAGCTCAGATACAGGCTCAGGAGGTAGAGATACAGCAGCTCCGGACTACTATAGCCGTGAGAGATCAGCAGCTACTGGATCTGAGGGCAGAGCGAGATCAGTAAATATCTGATCTTAGGGCAGAGATAGCACGTCGTGAGGCGATGGCACAGGCCGAGGCACTAGAGCTCCGACGAGAGTCAGCGAGAGCTGCCTATTATCATGGGTTATATCTGTAGGCCGTCCTAGAGGGTGAGAGAGCACCATCATACTCTCAGTGGGCAGGGGTATCAGACGTGGTACTCGACAGGAGAGCTATGCCTCCTCCACCACCACAAGCTCCTCACGAGGGTGGCAGCGAGTCTTAAGTTTAGATGTTTTGGACATATTTTGAGACTTTTGATCCAAATTTTGGGATCTCATATTGTATTGTATATCATGACATTGTATATGAGATTACTGGATGTTCGATGTATCATGTGTATTTGTCTCATTTGTGATGGATGTATCAGTTTATGTATATTGTCTTGCCATTTTGCTCAAAATGTTTATGTATGTGCTTATGTATGTTCTCTCTCATAGATGTATGTTTAATTCTCATGTGTATGATATAGACTTATGTTTCTTAAAATGATAGTTTTGATATAGATATGATGATGTGATTAACCCCTTGTGATGAACAGGAACAGGTTCGAGATGAAAAAGACAAGGAGCGAAAGACATGATCAAGAAGAAGAAAAGGTGAGCGCAGTCGACTAACAAGTCCACAGAGGATGAAAAGGAGAGCTCTCTCCATATGCAAAATGCAACACTAGACTAACATGAACTTAAAAAATGCAAACTACTATGAACGTGATTGACTTGCAAGGTCACAACGCCTATAGACATCTAATTATCATTATCGAGCGTTATTGGTAGCGTCGTAAGATCATACAATGCACACTAGCGTAACTATGTGGATATGAATATGATCTTTATCAAATAGAGATGTGGGAATCTCACCTAGGCATCAAAGACATGTAGGTCAGGATGACTAATGCAGTGAGATCACCTAAATTTATTATAGCGAGATTATGCTTGTATCAAGACACATGAAAGTCAGGATAGCTAAAAGCATGCACTTGCAAAACAGTCAAGGATAATACCTTGTCAATCCATAGTGTCAAGTAGGACTAGCATAAATGCTCATGACAGTTAGGATCAACAAAATATATCCACAAGCAGATAAAGAAAGAAAACATGTTCTTATTCCCTCATTCTTCTAGCTATGCATCATCGAAAACTTCTCAAGGAGAGATCACTCATCAAAGAAATCCTCATAGACAGCACACAAAGAAAAATAAAGTCATCATATCGTTATCGAGTTGATTGTTTAAGTGCATGTGTGTTGGTCATAGAGTCAAATTCTGAGTATCATATCTGCAAATGGGAAATATCACATCATACGAGACTGTTGGGCAAGACACCTGATAAGTGTTAAGAAACACTCGATGCAAGGGTAGTGTTGAAAAACACTATTTGGGGTGGTATTGAAAAAAAAATACCTGTTGTGAAATGCCCCGAGAGACAAACGCTCCTAAAAGACCAATGCTAACAGTTATGCCCCCTAGACAAAGACAAAGACCAATTCCAGATTAGGCTAAATAAGGTCAAGGCATGATGGAAAGTGGCTAAGTGTCGAGGATGCATGCTAACAAATAGGGGTGCAAAGGCCTCAAGTAGCACCTATTTCCAGGTTTTCACCACTTGGATTCTTTTTTCATTTTTTCCTTTTTTTGTATTTTTGCTACCAAGGCGCCTATTGCTAGGTTTTCACCAAGGCACTTTTTTTTTTTTTGAATATTTTGATTTTTTTGTATTTTTTCAGGCCTTTTTATGCTTTTTAAAATTTTTTCAGCATCATATATCAATTTTTTTAGAATTTTTTCAGGATCAATAAGATATATACAAAGGATGCCCCCAGATAGAACGGGCATCAAGGATAGAACTTCTTGAGGTGCACAATGTTGATGGGATCAGGAAGCTATTCTCCATCAGGGTCTGACAGTAAATACGCACCAGTACCAAAAGCAGCTGTGATAACATACGGTCCAAGCCAGTTAGGTTCAAACTTGCCCTTTTGCTCTCTATTTTGTTGGTTCTTAGGGTTCTCTCGCAAAACAAGATCACCTATTTGAAATTCTCTAGGGCGAACCTTCTTGTTGAATGCCTTGGACATACGCTTCTGATACACTCTCATATGATCAAAGGAAGCTTTACGCTTCTCATCTAGAAGTTCTAGTTCCTGTAGCCTCATGGCGCGGTAATCCTCATCTGTAATCAAACCTTTGAGTGAGACTCTGAGTGATGGGATCTCAACTTCTAAAGGCAATATTGCTTCAGCGCCATAGGTGAGAGAGAAAGGAGTGGCTCCTGTAGGTGTGCGAATGCTTATTCTATAAGCCCATAGTGCTGGATTGATTTGTAAGTGCCAATCCCTACCATTCTTGTGCACTGTTCTATGAAGAATCTTAAAAATGGTTTTGTTAGAAGCTTCTGCCTGTCCGTTTCCCTGTGGAAAATAGATGGAGGACCAATGTTGCTTGATTTTAAACTTTTTACATAGGTGCTTTAGGTCCTTATTCTTAAATTGACCTCCATTGTCAGTAATGATCTCAGAAGGCACTCCAAATCGGCAAATGATATGATTCAAGATGAACAAAGAAATGGTCCTTCCTGAAGCAACAGAAAGTGGTACAGCCTCCACCCATTTTGTGAAGTAGTCAGTGGCAGTAATAATGAACTTGTGTCCACCTAATGAGTTGGGATGAATCTGCCCAACCAGATCAAAGGCCCAACGCTGAAATGGCCAATGAGAAACAGAAGGAATCAGCTCCCTACCTGGAGCATGAATCAGGTTGCCGTGTTTCTGACATTTTTCACATGACTTAGCAAAGGTGACTGCATCTATCTGCATTGTGGGCCAATAATATCCTGCCCTAAGCAACCTTCAGGCCATGGCAAGACCATTAGAATGTCCACCACAAATGCCCTCGTGGATGTCAGCTAACACTTGGCTGGATTCCTCCTTTTCCAAGCACCTAAGGAGCGTCCCATCTAAACCCCTCCTATATAAATCACCAGAGATGAGGGTGTGGCGAGAGGCGTTACAGATGAGGTTTCGGCATTCAGAGTGAGTGAATGTGTTGGGGATGATGCCATCATGAAGATATGAATAGATAGCACCATATCGGGAAGACTCGTGTGTGATAATGGCACAAATGACATGGCTTTCAGATGAGTCAAAGATGGGATGGTGTAGCTCTTCCACCAGGAATTCAAATCTGGATTCATGTGTCTCCAACTGAAGAAGTGAAGCTAATGTGGCCATGGCATCTGCAGCTTTGTTCTCTGCCCTAGGGATTTGTTGAAATGTCACAAAGGTGAAATAGCATCTCAAAGAATCAACCATCTTTTTATAGGGTATCAATTTGTCATCCTTGGTTTGATACTCTTTATTGACTTGGTTGATGATTAACTGGGAATCCCCAAAGACATGTAATTCTGTGATGTTCCATTCTATAGCCATTCTCAAGCCATTAGTTAAAGCTTCATATTCTGCAATATTATTGGTACATGGGAATAATAGTTTGTAAGACTTCGGAATGTTGTACCCATGTGGAGAAACAAATAACACCCCAGCACCTAATCTATTTTGCATGCGGGAGCCATCAAAGAGCATTGTCTAAGTGCGAGTAGTGGTATATAAGATGTGTTCGTCTGGGAATTCCACTTGGACTGGCATACTATCCTGGATTGGAAAATTAGCTAATTGGTCGGCAATAGCTTGTCCTTTTATTGCCTTCCTTTCAACGTACTCTATGTCAAATTCAGTTAGGACCATCATCCATTTAGCGAGTCTACCCGTCAAGGCAGCCTTACTAAGCAAGTATTTAAGGGGATCAATTTTGGCAACCAAATGTATGGTATGAGCAAGCATGTAGTAGTGCAACTTTTGAGAAGCAAACACCACCGCCAGACAAGACTTCTCAATATTATTGTAATTGATCTCATAGGAGGCTAGAGTACGGCTGATATAGTAGATGGCCCGTTCTTTCCTAGTATCATCTGATTGAGCCAATAATGCCCCCAGGGAGGTGTCTGTAGCTGAAATATATAGGATCAATGATTTTCCTGGAATAGGAGGCATTAGAATCGGAGGATTGGCCAAGTATTGTTTGATCTGATCTAGGCTCTTTTGACAATCCTCGTTCCAAACACAAGAAGCACCCTTATGCAATGTCTTGTTGAAGGGTTGCACTCTATCTGCAAGCTGAGAAATAAACCTCCTAATTTATTGAAGACATCCCTGAAGACTTCTCATTTGGCTGATATTCCGAGGAGGTGGCATATCTAGGATTGCTTGGACCTTTTCGGGGTCAACCTCGATACCTTTTGCTGATATTATGAATCCTAAAAGTTTTCCTGAGGTGACGCCAAATGCGCACTTCTTTGGATTCAATCTGAGTTGAAATTGTTCCATACGATCTAGAATTAC
This sequence comes from Chamaecyparis obtusa, assembly GCA_027943335.1. NCBI lineage: Eukaryota > Viridiplantae > Streptophyta > Pinopsida > Cupressales > Cupressaceae > Chamaecyparis > Chamaecyparis obtusa. The sequence goes on from BSBK01005311.1 coordinate 466,935, forward strand.
TTCCAGATCATTGAGGTGTGTGTCCCATTTTCTTGATTTTGCCAGGGTATCATCCACATAATCTTCCATATTTTTGTGCATCATATCATGAAAGCTAGTCATCGTAGCTCTTTGGTAGGTTGCTCCTGCATTCTTTAACCCGAATGGCATGATGTTCCAGCAATAGGTTCCCCATGCACATGTGAATGCTATTTTTTCTTGGTCTTCAAGAGCTATTTTGATTTGATTATACCCTGAGAAACCATCCATAAGAGAGTATATGTCATAGCCCGCCGTCATGTCCACTATCATGTCAATGTTTGGAAGTGGAAAATCATCCTTTGGGCATGCTTTGTTTAAATCTCTAAAATCTGTGCAGACACGAATGGATCCATCATGTTTGGAGACCGGTACTATGTTTGAGATCCATTCTGCATAATCGATGGCTCTAATAAATCCAGCTCTCAAAAGTTTTTCTAATTCCCCTTTGACAAGTAGAGCTACATGTGGATGCATTTTTCTTAATCTTTGTTTTACTGGCTTGACTCCTGGAGCTATGGATAAGTGATGCATTATGAGATTCGTGTCAAGCCCTGGCATGTCTGAGTAGGTCCATGCAAAATTAATTTTCTTTTTCTGTAAAAACTGTACATATGCCTTGGTCTCTTCCTCTGATAAAGACTGAGCAAGATGGACTATCTGAGGATTTTCTTCTGTGTTTAAATTGATCGGCTTTGTTGGTTCAATCAATATTGATGATCTATCCTGGAAATAACTCAGCAAGTTATTAAGTACCCCATCCTTAGGTGCCTCAAAGAGGTTTTCACCTTCGGATGCGTCATTTCTTTTTACTATTTTTGGTTCTGACACCGCCACAAAGTGGTTTTCGCCATCAGACCTATTTTTCTTTTTCTCTTTTATTTTGAGACTAAGGTACTTAATATCAAGCTCTGTCATGTTGGTTGTTGATTCACTGGTGGAAGAAGCCACGGGTTCAAGAGCATTCAGATAGCAAGCAATTTTGTAATCATTGTGGAAGGTGAGGAATGTGGGCTCTTGATGGCGCTGAGACCAGTCAATTAGGTCAAAGTGAACAAGTGGTAAGTCAATGGCAGGTTTGATGTTGTTTATGTGAAAGTTGTCATCTCTGGTGACCATATAATCAGAGTTCATCAAGTCTTCTCCTAAGATACCTGAATTAGGATTCATCCGATCAAACGAAGCGTCGTCTACTAAGGTGATTTGAGGAGGGCAATCCTCTAGTCCGACACTAGGATCGTTAGTCGCATCGGGTTGGGTACTATAGGCATGGATAATATCCACGTCCAGATCAATTGTTGCATCTGAAAGCGAATCCCATTCATATTCATGGGAGTCTGTCTCTGAGTCATCATTTAGGCCTCGTGATGTAGAAGCCTCAAGGTTAGGAAGGGTTTCCCCCTCTCTAGTGCTAGTATTGGTACTATCCGTCGTAGCTAGGACAGTAACACTTTTCTTTGTCAATCTAGCAGTCACACAGTCACTATCTGTCGCAGCTGGGATAGTAGGACTATCGAGCATCAAATTTGTGGAATCTCCCCAAAGGAGATTTGTTGAGGGTACCCAATCATTAGACACATCTTGTTGATTGGAAAGATCAAGCGTATAATCTGCATCACTGTCACTGTCTGTCATAGCTGGGACAAGGACACCTTTCTTCTTCTTATTCTCAAAACCTAAGCCAATCATGGACTTGTTCTTTCGTCCGAAGAGAGCATGATCAAGAGGCTCAACTTTAGTGTCCAGCCTATGACTAAGGGGACCATATCCCGGATATCCCATATTTTTAACCAGTGTATACCCTTTCCCATAAGTTTCAGGTGAAGGAGCAAAATTCTCGTTATGTTTGTATTTCTCCTCGTGATAGATCCAGTCCCTTACAGCAACTTCCTCTTTCTCTTCTTGAATGGGGACCGAAGACTCAACAAATTTCCCAAATAATGTCATTGCCGATGATGAAGGTTTTGTACTTGGTGATGGTCTCCCATAAGACCTAGGAGAGATTGGCATTTTTGTAAAAGAATCAATCTTATAATCTCCCATCCCAAGATCCATGGTCTTGAACTTCTGCTTGCATTGTTCAAGTGAACTACTAGGACTATCAGCTTCCTTATTCAAGGGTACATGTGAGCCCGCAAAAATTTTATTAACTGATAAAGCACTATCTCCAGGGATGCAAATTTCTACACCATTATGGGGAAACTTTACACACTGGTAATATGTTGATGGGACTGCCTGCATTTCATGAATCCATGGCCTACCTAGCAAAATGTTGTAGGCTAGAGGTCCAACATCAACAATTTGAAATAATATATCTTTTTCTACGGGACCAATGCGAATAAGTAAAACGGCCAATCCCTTAGAACTTCTTTCTGCTTCGTCATATGCTTTGATTGTGATCCTTTTCTTTGTGTCAATGACGTTCTCAGAATATCTTAGAGCTAGCAACAAATTCAGGGTACAAATATTGAGCCCCGCACCCCCATCTATCAGTACACGCCTAACATGAGTTTTATGAATCATGACTTCGATGTGTAAGGCCAAGTTATGTGGGTGACTGATGGATTTGTCATCTTCTTCAGAGAAGGTGAGGTAATGAGGGCTAGCCAAATGGTTGACCATGTTTTGGAATTGGTCAATATCTAAGTTATTAGGGACATTGGCTGCTCGCAAAGCATCCTCGAGGATGCGCTTGTGCTTAGGAGATAATTCTAAAAGCTCAAAAATGGATATCTGAGCGGGTGTATGTTGTAGCTGGTCAATAAGATTATAATTAGAATCAGGACCAATGGCGGACTTGAGAAGAGCACCTTTGGACATGGGCTGCTTGGACTTGCTAGTGCTAGGACCTTTAATGATAATGGGCGCTTGGGCCTGACCCCTAGTGACAGCATTGAGGGACTGGAGCATTCTTTATGAGTGAGGACCTCTTATCACCACAGCGGGTCTTTCATTAGTCATAGGAGTTGAGTCCACATTATGTCCATAAGGATCTTTCTTTCTCACCATGTTGATGTTATCATCAGCCACTTCAAGCATGTTAATCACATTGTCAGCATGTGTGTATGTATAGTTAATAGCCGCCTTGCCATTCTTATTGCTAGAATTCTCTCCTTTTTCATATTTAGGTAAGGGCTCTTTAAAGGCTTGATGGTCTGCATTAGTGGTTAACCCATCCACTTGTAATTGTCCTTTTTCAATAAGGTCTTGGACAAGATGCTTGAGTTTAAAACAATTTTCTATGTCGTGTCCAATCCCATTATGGAAAATGCAAAAAGCCTTAGCATCCCACCAATGAGGTAACGGATCCGGTATGCGATGTTTGGTAGGATCCTATCGGTGTGCCAAATTATGAGCAACTAATGTCTTAAAAACATCTGCATAAGATTCTCCCAATTTGGTAAATTGTCTTTTCTCCGTTTTAGATCTCTTCTGATACTTAGGTTTGTCTTGGTGTGTTGAAGACGTTTGCAACTTCATAGCTTGAACTGCATGAGAGAGGTTAAGAACTCCTTCATTTTTGACTTGGGATGAGTCAACAACTCCGTCATTGAGCACTTGCTTGTTTTTGTTCCAATAGGAATTCTTTTTGTCCTTGTTACCATTAGTATTGTTATTTTGGCTATTGTTGTTATTTGTTGGTTTAGCCAAAATTCCTTGTTCTTTTAGGACATCCTCAATGCGACATGCCACCTCTACCATAGTATCAAAGGAATTAAATAAGATTTTCTTGACTTCATATCTGAGTTCTGGTATTAGATTGCTCACAATGATATCAATTCTCTCCTCTTCAGGGATTGTCCTTGGGTATTTCGAACACAATCACCTCCATCATTGTAAAAATGTGACAAAAGATTCCCCTTGATTTTGTTTAAGTTTACACAAATCAAGCATTGTGACTGACCTCGATAAGTTGTAAGCAAAATGCTAAACAAATCTTTGGACAAGTTCTTTAAATGTCTTTACTGGAGGGGAAAGGTTGGTGAACCACTCCATGGCTTGACCTTTTAAACTCCTTGGAAATAATCTCAGCAAGTAGGAGTCTTCATGGTGAAAGGAAAAGCTCATTATGTAGAACTATCAAACATGGTCGTGAGGGTCACCAGTGCCATCATATTTGTCGTATGTTGGGAATTCAACTTTCTTAGGGAATTCTACCATCACCACACTTTTGTCAATGGGGTTAGGACATATGGAGTCCAAATGAAATGTGCTCTTGGGAGCCTTCATCCTGTCTATATCCTTTTGCATTTGTAAGATCACCTCATCAGTTGAAGGATTCTATTTCTTGATCTTTTGGTGAACATCAAAATTATATGGAACTTTAGCGCCTTTGTTGATAAGACTTTCCAAGAATTGGTCTTTGTTTTGTTCCACATATTGCTCCACATAGGCTTGAAAGGATGGTTCTTGTTGCATAGTCATGAAGTCCATATGATCAAATTTAGCATAACTGCCTCCATGTTGTGAGCCATGATGTGCTCATTGGGAGGGTTGCCTTGAATGTCTATGAGACGACTGTCTCCTATGATGGTCATATCTTGAAGCCCTCCTTCCTCTAGGACTTGGGGATCATGAAGGTGTCTTTGATCTTCTTCGAGGGCTAGGGGAAGGGGTAGATGGGGGTGAGTTGGTCCCACTATTGGCTCCCCTCCCATTAAATCAGCTTTGGAGTTGTTGTGCATAGAGTCTATCTTCTTCTTCTTGGGCGACTCTTTTCTGTATATCTAACAATGCACGTTCCTCTTCCTCTAGTTGTCTGAATTTTTCTTTTTTAGTAGCCTGTTCATCTAAGTAGGCTTGCTTCTCTCTCTCAATGCTTCTTAATCATGTATTTGCATATCGAGAGGTGTCTTTAAGTGGGGAGGTTTGTCTCAAATGCCTCATTGCATTAGCTGCATTGATGTGGTGATCACTAGATTCGTTGTTCTGGTCTTCGTGTTGTGACCCTGAATCTGAGTGAGCTTGCTTATGATGTCTTTCGGCTCGTTGATGAGCATCAAAATACCTCACATTGTTGGGAGGTGACCCGGGTGGACTAGCATGAGAAGAACCACCATACTCTCTTCTGTGTCGTTGGAAGATATCCTCAAGAGTTTGATTCATGGCTTCTCTTTGTTGTCAGGTGAAAGTGTAACTCATGTCCATACTTGATGAAAGTGGTACAAAAGAAGTGCTTACTTCACTAAGATTAGCTCCCAGATTAAAACAAACCTCAGATTCACTCTTAGAAGATTGGTCAAAAAGGGGTCCTTTTCCCTTAGGTTGTCGACGAGTCTTGACGGGTGGTAACTGGCTAAAGGCAACAGGGGGTCGCTTCCCTTGATTAACTTGGTACCTTGTCGTAACTGACATGAAAGAGAGATACTCTCAATGATAAGGTGACCTTTCAAAGTGTCAACACCAAACTAGGATAATCGAAGTCCTCTATTGTCCAAAGAGAAATGAAAAGAAAAAAAGGGCTTTACCAACACTGTCAAAGAGGTGCTTAAAATCAAAGGGTGACTACCCTTGCACTTTTGAATCAGGAGGTTGGACTAGGCCAAAAGATAATTGAAATTGAGATGCAACTGAAAGTGATTTGGACAATAAGAGTACTAAAATCTTCCCAAAATGTAGCTAACAATTTTAAAGATGAACCTTGGCACCAAGAATGGCTTTCTAACTTGACAATTATTCCAAAGTGATTTCGTAAATCAAACGATGCTATCCTGGAGGACTAAAAACCAAAAATTTGGAGTCAAGATAGGCCTCAAACGTCAGGGTGAGAAGCCTGCTCTAAGACCTAGCCTGATTGACAGCAACTGAAACTGACCAAAATTTAAGCACGGCAAAAATAAACCAGACGATATACTCCAGGCTACTGGGGCGATAAATCTATACCCACGTGATACTTCACCCGAAGCTAGGTGATACTTCTTAATACTGGCGGGTGATATACTCTAGGCAGGCCGGGTGATAGTCCGTCAGGGGTGAACTATCGCGCGATATTTCTCTTCAAAGGGGGCGATATTTCTAGCATGCGAGAAGTATCGCGTGATACTTCACTTTACAGGGTGCGATACTGTTGTAGAATTGTTTAACTCTTGACCAGATTTGTGCAAAATTTGCATTTTTGGGTCTGTTTGGTCAAAATTTCCAGTCTGAGGGTTGATGTTTTCGACTTCAGTCACAATATCAGTAGAATTTCGGTAGGTTTGCAAACAGTAAGGGATCAAAACATGGTCTCAAACACTTGAAACAAGGGCAAAAGCAACCTTGCCAAGACAAACACTTGTGATATCAGAATTGAAACAACACCTTATGAATGGTACCGATTGTTTGTATGTAAGAACGTTTGCACTGGTATCACACAATCAAAAACACTTCAAGCAAATCTATCCTAGAAAGTCAAGGTTCAATACTTACCAACTTAGCCCACAACTTGATGCCCCCTCGCCTCACACCAAGTGGTTACCCACAAGAGATGTTGGCTTTGTCATGAAAATGTCAAATGACACAACCAAAGGGACACATATGGTGAGTATCTTAAGGTGATCCGGGTAAACCACTTGGACCAATCCTTGCACTAAGAAGATAAGCGGCTAAAAGAAGGTGGCTTCTATCTAATGGTTCTTAATAAGAATTTCCGTTCACAACACCCCTCTTGCTCCTCATAAAGGACTAGGACCTTGCGGCCTCAAGAGTACCTTAAGCATTCTTGTTCAATGTTTTCCCCATGTCGCAATCCCATGAGCTACTCACATCAAACGAAGACAAGTGTTATGTCTCTCAAGGTTTTTGGTGTCCTTGATAGCCTTGAGATTATAGTGAGTTGGAATCACTTGCCACCAAAGAAAATGATGACAAGGTTGTCCCCACTTGAGTCATTCCTCTTGATTGCTCAAGAGTAGGCCCGCTAAAGGATTCCTAAACTAAACAAAAATAGATCAACTCTTGAGGTTCAAGGTTTTTGATTCACCACAAGGGTGAAGAGCATACTCCCCTATCTCAAAAATCTCTCCCAAACACACCAAGAAAAGAGATTCAATTACTCCCTTGCTTCCAAAACCTTAAGATGGGTCAAGATTTTCTGATTCACCTAAAGGTGAAGAGCATACTTCTCCTACCACCTCAAGATCCCTTTCACAAGGTATTAAGATTCCTAATACAATTAGTGAATGCCACACTTGAAAGGAAAGTAAATAAACAAGCAAGAAATAATTTTTGTTTTGTTTTTATGCTTGGGCAGCCCTGCAAAAACTGTTAGTAGCCCTCTTTGACATGTGTTTTTAGCAATTTTCAAGCAAATGAGAGCACCTACAAACACAACTTGTTAGACCCACAAGGTTAGCCAAATTATAATCCCAATGTAAACATGCAATAAACTGCTAGATTTAAGCTAAAAGATGCGGGTTAGACCTATCTAAACACAGCAAAGCAAAATAGCAAGCTAAAATAATCAAATTCGGACAAGAAAATTGAAAACGCAAGTCTCTGCCAGACCAGGTGATATTTCTCAGACTTCACCAGTATCGCGCGATACAGTTTCCTATAGTCGGGTGATATTTCTCAGTCGCGCGATATTTCTCACTATGGGCGGGTGATACTTCACTCGATAACAGGCGATAAACCTCAGTACTGGCAGGCGATTCTTCTTTCACGTGAAGTGTCGCACCACTATACAAAGGTATATCGCACGATATTTCTGAGAAGTAACGCGCGATACTCTGAGACAGAAAACCAGAGACTGAAAAATTTTTGAAAAATAATCCAAAAAATGATGAAAATGCAAATGAAATAAAGGACAAAGCCTATCTACTCTGCCCCATGGTGGGCGCCAAAAATGTACACACTAAAAGATGCACTTCTATGAACCATTACATGCAAGGTTGCTCAAGAATGAGGCCTCACAAAGTGGCTCATAGCTCTCTATGCATGGAGTTGCAAGGGACTATGATGTATTTGCTCTCAGCTAGAGCTACAAGCTTGTGACCTTGCTAGTCAACCACACAATGAGAGATTCAAGTGAGGAGAAGGGCAAGAGTGCCAATATCCTCAAGAATCAAATATGCAATGCAATGCAAGCTATATGATGGTGCAAATGTGCAAGCTATGCTATGAAAGTGGAAGTACAAACTAAGCTATGAAATGGAAATAGCAATGGATTACAAATCCTTCCTATTTAGACTATGTGAGTTAAATCTATTGCATAAAAAGGAAATCTACACTAAGAATGCCATTATCATGCAACTATGAAAGCAAATATGAACTAAATGAAATGCAACAAAGGTCTTCAAAGCTTGGATGCAAAAGTGTCTTCAAAGAAAGCTCCAAATGACCTAGAAAACTTGTAGCATAACAATAACATGAAAGAGATGGATATATGCAAATGGAGGAGAGAGCTCTCCTTTTATAAGAAATGCAAAGGAATGGACCATTGAGATTAAGAGGCAAAAAGTCTTAATCGATGGTGGAGGTTGAAAGAGGAGCAATCCATGTGCACACATATCCTCCAATGAGAATGAAGTGTTGACTTTTGAGCCTCATGTGAGATAAAAAGTGCTTTTCTCATTTTTATAAAATATGAATAATGCTTTATTTGTGCAACTTAGGATAAGAGGGAAAGGTGGGCTTTTTATTTAATCAAAAGGGGAGGAAATATTCCTTTTAATTAAATAAAGACTTAGGATAAATGGTTAGCCCAAGGATAAAAATCTAATATATGATCGAAATTAGGATTTGATCAAGAGATTGATATTGTTGAAAATATTGATTAATGATCAAAATGATTCAGGATTGATAAATCAAATAAATGGGGCCCAAAGTCTAGGCGACCATTTTTGGGTGCATACAGATCCTACAGTGGTGGCAGCTAACCACATGAGGGATCTGTTGAGAGGGAAACCTAATCCCTTTGATGGGAAAGGTACTGGTTTAGAGGTAGAGACTTGGTTGATAGCCTTAGAGCGGAGTTTTTCCATGCATCCCTTTAGTAGTAATACTAAAGCTAGGTATGTAGTGACACAGCTCACAAATTTTGCAGCTATATGGTGGAGGATAGAGGAGGAGAAGCTAGGCCTTCAAATGGATAGAGTTACATGGGAGTTGTTCTTGGAGCACTTCCGGGAACATTTCCTATCTGACCAGTGGAGGAACCAGAGGGCAGATGAGTTTCATAATTTGAGACAGCTGACTATGACCATGGGGGAGTATGAGCATAAGTTCTTTGAGCTCAAACAATATGCTGGCTTCGGTCAGGATACAGCCTTACTAGTGCAACATTTTGTTAGGGGGTTGAATGCACACATTATTGGGAATGTTTTACTCTTTAAGCCTAAGACCCTCAGAGATGCAGCAATTAAGGCTACTATTACAGAGGCAAATCTAGCGTCAGGTATTAGTGCTCAGGAAAGTGTTCAGCCTAGTGGTTCCAAGGGGAATCAATCTCAGAAGAATGGAAATTTTTAGAGTCCTACCTTTTCAAAAGATAATCAGAATCAACTGGATAAGAAATTCTTCCATGGTAGTAGTGGTGGTTCTCAATCAGGGAACTATCGCAACTGGCAGCGTAGTTTGCGCAATAGGGAGGAGCAGCAACCCTAGAGTTTTGGAGGTAGAGATGGTTGTTATTCTTGCGGACAACATGGCCACATTGCGGTCAATTGTCCTAATCGATCGACACAATTTTCAGGATAGAGGTCAGTAGCTTCTGAGCCTATAGTTGGAAATGTTGGTGGATCTCATAGGGCCTTTGTGATAGGGAACGATCCTCAGTGTTCGAACCCTAATGCATGGAATGGACCTACTTAGTGATCCATAGTTAGTTTTCTTTTTGGTGCAATGAGTTTTATGGGACTCATATCCCTACTTGTTTCAGGCTTCTAGGAGTAAGCCTAATCCTAGGGGGGGTGAATGTAGTACCCACCCGTAGGTTGCTCTTAGTTTGCTTTGTGTTTTAGTTGTATGACCGAATTCTTTTAGGTCACTTTCCATGTGATCGATTATTGTTTCATTAATGATGATGTGGATTATTATTATATGTTTATCAGGTGTATGCATAGATTAGATGATGATGTTTTATGATGATAGATTATATGTTTTATATTGATTACGATGTACTTACCCCATACTTGCATGTGTATGGTGATTATGTGTCTGTATCTATTTGATGTGTTTGTGTGGTAGAGGATGGAGACGTAGTTACTCGCGTAGTCGAGATCCACACGTCTGACCGTACCCTATCATTGTCTATTATATATCATATGTACATGCTTTGTCTTCTGATGACAGGTTCACAGGTACAGGGCATCATCTTCCCTGAATTGGCAGGAGTGAGTGTGCCCACAAACATTCATCTCAATGGTAAAGAGGGGAGATAATTCACCGACCCAAACCCTAACCCTAGCCAATTGTCCTAGAATTGGACAAGTACCAGTATGACTACCTTACCCGAATTCACCTGGTTGGTATGAATTCATGGATCCCGTTCTTGAGTCTGTGCATGTTTTCAGTTTGCTTGGTTTATCGTGCTTGAATTTGATTATGCTTGATTCAATGGATTTATGATTATTTAGGTGATTTTATATGATTATTTATGTTAGGACTATAGTTGAATTTAATAATTTAATTATGTTCCTATGTTTAATTTGGAAATTATCTAAAGTCAATTATTTGATTTATTGAAATTATTTGATTATGTAATCGTAATAAGGATTATTTATGTTGAGTGCATTATTAAATAAATTGAATATTTAAATGCATGCTTTAGGATGTAATAAATATTTAATTTATTTAATTTGGTTTTAATTATTAACATTTGCTCAAATGGTGAATGTTTAGAATTATGCTTGTTTATATTATTAAGTAATTAAATAATTAATTGCATGAATTTGTGATGCATTGATTATTTAATTTATTTAATAAATGAATTTAAATTAAAACATGTGCAAAATTGGAAAAAGGTGTTTGTTTTCAAAAAGATAACTAGTTTTCAAAAGTCAAGTTGAGTTGTCCATATAAATGATATTTTAAATTAATTAATTGTAATTTCATTCAATTTTGGAGTTTGAGTTGAATTACGAGTTGTCTTATGAGTCACTTTTCTGATCTGAGTGGAACTCTGAGTTATCTGTTGAGTTGTCTTCTGTGATTGCTTGGATGTAGGAATTGAATTCCTATTAGGAGATTTTTGCATTTTATTTTTGGAGAGACGGGTTTTGGAGAGGAATTTTGGAGAAGGCTTGTGTGTTTGGCATTTTGAAGAATTGTGGATTGTTGTGGTTGTTTGATGATTTGAATTTCTCTGTGCATCTGGATTGGGCACCTGTTTGCAAATTAGCTTTCAAATCTGTAGGTTGTGTTTGAATTTGGAGAGAATTTGGTTCTCAGATCTACAGGGGTTTCCATTTTTATTCCATTTATGGCATTGGATCTGAGGTAGGTTTTGCATTTGTCTGTCAGATCTGTATTCACATCTATTTATCTTTCTATGTTTGATAATGTTCTATGTTTTTCAATTTTGAAAGATCTTTGTTTATATTAGATCTGGGTATTCTAAAACCCTAGTGTAGTTGATTTCTGTATTTTATTGCTACTTGGCATCGTAGTGTTACTCTGGCAAAATTTCATTGAATGATTGTTTATAGTTTCTCTACTAATTGAAATATTAAATCTAGGCAATAGTTTGACTATAAAGAATGAAATAAATTAATTCTAGTTGAAAAGAAATCATGTTTAGGAAAAAGACCCAATTCTGGTTAAAATATATTCTCTGCTAAAAATATTTATACTATGCAAAATTTACATGGTTATAGTAAATTGGTTGTTTGAAGAAAGGAAAAATTCTATTATTAAAAAGAAATCATGCTTGTAAATAATTGAGAAGAAAACAAATTGAGATAAAGACAAATTTACATGTGCATTGGACAAGTTGCTGTGTTTTATCCTTTTCTGGAAAAATATTCCCAAGACTTTTAATTTCTATTTTCGAAAATATCTATTTTATTTTATTTTTTTTAAATGAAGGAAAATATATATATATATATATATATTTATTTATAATACTATTTTTATTGCATTGGAATTTTAAAAGAAAAATTATAAAACAAAAATTAATAAAGTTTTGGGGGCGGGGGCCACCACACCCCCCAACCCCCACCTACACTACCGCCAGCAGGGGGTACTGCCGACGGCAGTACTGTCTCTGCCGTGTGCAGGGAAGTACTACCGAAGGCAGTACCGGCCCTGGTGCATGGCAGGGCTTGGCGTTCGGGGAGAGTAGAGGGGGGGGCGGTGGGGCCGCCACGTCCCCCAACAAGTTTATTTTATTAAAAAAAAATTTGTTAAGCTTTTTTTCTTTAATTGAAATTTGTTATTAGTATTTAGTAAAATGATTTTATTTTATGATTTGTTTTTAATTTTATTTAAATTAGTTTATTTTAATGTTATTTTAATTAGTTTATAAATTATTATTAATAGTATTAATTTATGTAGATTTTAATATGTTAATTTCAGTTAATTTAATTTATAGTTTTATTTAATAAACAATTTTGAATTTAGTTGATGTTAAATATTATTTTATGATAATTGACTTTATATTAAATTTTAAGATGTGAAAATTTATTTTATATTAAAGTTTAGTATAGATTAATTTGATTCTTATTTTATTAATTTAGTTTATGATTGAGTTATATCATAATTGTCTTATTATAAATAATAAGATTTCACTATTTAGGATGAAATTAAATTAGGTGACTTAATTTTGCTAATAAATTAGTGAGACGTTCTTTGGCTATATATACAATTAGTTGTTAAATGATTATGTTTATACCAAAATTGGGAAAATTTTCTATTGAATTCCTAGAACGTCATTAGGGAATATTTTCTTTTATTAATGTCTTTAGTAAGCTCATTATGTTGTGATTCTTTCATCAATATTATGCGAACCATATTATGTTAGGATCATGATCATTGTGATGTTTTGTTACTTGAAGTTCTTGATCAGTTTTCTTAATTGTGAGTGTTGGTTTATCGTTTATGAACTATGCACACGTGCATCTTGTGATATTGGGTATTAGATGGCTTAGGGGAAACAGAGGTAGGGATATGTTTTCAGTGGATTGTATATCTATATCATGTTCATTGTGTGTTCCTATTTTGTTTATGCTTCGATCTTATATGCTCTTATTGGATATTATCTATTCTTGGTATCTGTGTAATCACTTGGGTTTCTATGTGTGAAACTGTATCTAGGATTACCTGGTTGGATACCTATTGGTTGTTTATGAGATTATGAGCCTAGGGTAGATTGATTAAGTGCATCTTAGGGGAGTGGCTTACAATAGGGGCTGGGACCCAAAGCGGTCAGCACCTGGGTAACCTATTGTAGGTTATGTAATCAAGTGATAACTTAGTAATTAAAACTTTATAGATCATTTAAAAAGATAATTTAGAGTATGGTTATGATTAGAATTCCTCATATCTGAGAGAGAGTATTCTAATTCCACATGGATTGTATTGAGGGTCCAGGGCCCAGAGTGGTCAGTTCCAGGGTAACTCAATGCTTGAGGGTCCGGGGTCCAGAGTGACCAGTCCAGGGTAACTCAAGTAGATAGACATGTGATGACACTCCTATAGCATGTAGCCTAGATCATCTCTTGAGTTTCTGTTTATGCCTTTGGATTAGTGTGTTCCACCTTTCACTCTATTTTGTGTACCTTTAGTAGAGAGCTTTCAAGATCCCTTGCTCAGTGGTTTTATCCTTGTTTGGTTTTGGTCATCCGATTGGGGTTTGTGGTTATCTCCTCAGCACGGTGGGGTAGACCTTTGTGGTTCTACACGGATGGGTGGTAGTGATTCTTTACCATTTGAGATTCAACGTCCTGGTCCCAGTGTTGTTGATACTTCTGCAGTTGGATGCCTTTATGGTTCTTTATTGATTCTTCATTACTAGTTTCTTTTCATATCTTCATTTATTGTAGATCTATATTAGAGTATCGCATGTGATACCTAATATGGACATTATGCTTTTATGTTAGTTTTATTATTACATACCCTATGACATGTGCAGTGGATGTTAGTGTATTAGTTATCATGGTTGTCCATGAGATTTGTAGCATTGATGTAAGTTGTAATTGTATCATTTATGATATGGAATCTTTTGTCATCTTTATTCAGTTGTATTTTGTTCTTAAGTAATTCTACATCATGGGACCCTCGAGATTGGTAATCTATGTTAGATGTTGTTTCAATGTGTGTAAATGGTAATTGCTTCCACACTGTTGTTTATCTTGTTTGTTAACTTTAGAAAAAAAAATGTTCACCAAACTTAGTAGCAAGTTATAGGTTAATCTCTCCTGGGTTCCCTGGGGAGGTGTTACAGGAAGACTGCCTTCAAGACAAAGGAAGGGTTGTATGAGTGGTTAGTCATGTCTTCTGGGCTAACCAATGCACCAAGCACTTTCATGTTGCTCATGAATGAGGTTCTAAAAGAATTTTTAGGTAAGTTTGTCATTGTTTACCTAGATGATATTTTGATCTTGAGTAATACATTGGAGGAGTATATAATGCATATTCATAGGGTATTTGAGAAGTTAAAGAAAGAGAAATTATTGATTAATGTTAAGAAGTGTAGTTTTTTGAAGGAGTTTGTGTATCTAGGATTTGTAGTTTTAGCAAAAGGTCTAAAAATGGACCCAGAGAAAGTGAAGTCTATCCTCGAATGGCCTACTCCAAGGAGTGCTACCGAGGTAAGATCTTTTCATAGTTTGGGTAACTTTTAGAGAATTTTATCAGGAGTTTTAGTAGTGTTTGTGGACCCTTGATTGAAATAATGGAAGGAGATAGGAAAGAGTTTGAGTGAACTACTGGGGTAAATAAGAGTTTTAAACTATTGAAACAAAAAGTTACAGAACAACCTATTTTAGCACTTACATATTTTAATAAGGTCTTTCAAGTAAACTGTGATTCTAGTGGTAGTGCAATAGGAGATATTTTGAGCCAAGAAGGTAGACATGTTGCCTATTTTAGTGAGAAGTTAAATGATGCCAAGAGGAAATATTTTGTTTATGATTAGGAATTTTATGCTATAGTTCAGGCATTGAAAAAGTGGAGACACTATATGCTTCCTAAGGAGTTTTTTTTGTATACTAATCATCAAGCTTTGCAATATTTGAATAATCAGGGAAATTTGAATTAGAGCCATTTGAAACGGGTTGAGTTTTTGCAAATTTACACATTTGTTTTGAAACACAAGAGCATAAAGTCTAACAGGGTTGTAGATTATCTTAGCAAGAGACAAATTTTTCTGATAGAGATGTAGATTGAGGTGGTTGATTTCAAGGAACTCAAGAGTTTGTATCCAGAGGATCTTGATTTTCATGAAGCTTGGAACGCTTGTACAAAACTTGTTACTCTAGACAGATTAAAGTGGTTGGATTTCATCATCCAAGATGGTATGCTATTCAGAGGAAGTTATTTGTACATTCCATGAATTTCAATAAGGGAGAGTCTCATCAAGGAAAAGTAGAGAGGAGGATTGGCTAGATATTTTGGTCGAGATAAAACCCTTTCTCTAGTTAGTGAGAATTATTACTGGCCACAGTTGCAGCAAGATGTCAAGAATTTTGTATAGAGTTTCAGAGTATGTCAAATGGAAAAAGGAGAAAAGAGAAATAGAGGGTTGTATCAACCATTACCTATACCAGAGACGCCATGGGAGGATATCAGTAAGTACTTTGTTCTTATTTTTCCAAGGACTCAGCGGGGACATGATTCAATTTTTGTGGTGATTGATAGGTTTTCAAAGATGACACATTTCATTCCCTAGAAGAAAACTAATGATGTTATTCATGTGGAAAAAAAAAATTTCAAAGAAGTGGTGAGACTACATGGTCTTCCAAAGAGCATAGTTTTAGATCAAGACACTAAGTTTGTTGGATATTTATGGCATACATTGTGGAAGAATTTAAAGACAGATTTGAATTTCATCTCATCACATCATCCAAAGACTGATGGACAGACAGAGGTGGTGAGTAGGAGTTTGGGGAATTTGTTGAGATGTTTGGTTGGATATAAGCCAACGGGATGGGATTTGATTTTACCATAGGCAGAATTTGCATACAATAATTCTATCAACAAGAGCATTGGTAAATCACCATTCCAGATTGTATATGGAAGTAGTCCTAGAAATGCTTCCTAGTTGAGGAAGATAGAAAAAGGAGAGATAAGTAGTGCTAAAGATGAGGATTTTGTAGAACATTTGAAGAACATCTGTGAGGAGGTGAGGAAGCACATTACCAAGATGAATACATAGTATAAGGTTAAGGCAAATGAGAAAAGGAGACATAAGGAATTTTAGGTTGGGGATGAAGTCATGGTCCATTTGTAGAAGGAGAAATTTTCAGTAGGTACATATAATAAGTTGAAAATGAAGAATTTTGGTCCATGTAAGATACTGAAGAAGCATGATTTAATAAATTCCTATGAAGAAGAGTTACATATTGAGCTGAATATTTCACCAGTATTTAACATTTTAGATCCGATAGAGTATCATGAAGGGTGTGTTGAAGATAGGGTCACAAAATCACAGTGGAGTATTCTGGAAACTACTTCAGTTACCAAGGAGATTCAGGATATACTAGATAGTTGTGTTGACAGAAGTACAAGGAACATGACATATGAAGAATATATGGTCAAATGGAAAGGACAGCCTATAGAAGATTCATCATGGCTGACAAGGGAGGAGGTAACTATCTTGGTTTTCCGCTACACACTTGAGATGCGACAAGGTCACTCCTTAAATTACCTAGGTGTTATGATGCGGGAGCATCTTGGGTGTAAGGGAAATCTAGCATCACCCAAAAATATTTCTGGTTTCTTTTCAATAAGGACAATCTTGTGTAGAGCTTCTATTTTAAAAAATTTAATATTTTTAGTAGGTTTTTCATTTGAGCTGAGAATGCTCTATTTTCTTCCTTGGAGGTTCACTTTGGTCATATTAGCTTGCCAGTAAAGTTTCATTGCAATATCAAGTCTAGTTTTGAAGATATTGAATTTTTTTGGTATTGGCAATAGGGTACGAAACTTTGAACTCAGTTTTGAAGGCTTTAGAGGCTCCAAACGGGGTTGAAACTTTAGTTGACTAGAGCTTGACTCAATTTAAAGATGTAGAGAACTTCGCGCCATTTCAGGTCAACGAGCAATGACTTATGGTCTCTGGAAGTTGCGCTACCTAAAATGGAAGAAAATGAATTTCCTTCAAAATTTCTTTTGAGTTCTAAAAGTTGTTTTGAGCCGACTTTAAAGTAATAAAATGAAAAATAAAATAATTCTAGGGTTGATCGGCCTCAATGGCTAAATTTCTAGAACCTTCCCGAGTGGTGGAAAATTGCATATATAAGGAAGGCCTGTAGTATTTTCTAGGGCATTGCTAGGTAGTTGTTGGAGGCTTTGTCTTATAGAATATTGTAAGGAAAATGCCCATGTGGCTTTGTATATTGTAATTTTGAAGTTTGTAATTCTACACTTGTTGAGATAATAAGAAGCCCATTTTCTATTCTTGCAAATTGTTGTTGTGGGTCTATTTTTGTTATGTGTTTGTGGTATTGAGAGGAGCACCCTTCATCACACAATTACTCATATGTTGTGTTGAGTATATCTATGAGTTATGTTATGTTTTATATTGAGTCCTTGATCATCATTTTGTTTAACCTCAAGAGGTGACTTCTATTTTATGATGAAGTTTTATTTTTCAACTTGGTCAACTTTTTCTCCTGTTGTAATTGTTCTATGATTTGAGTGATGGTTCTATTGGGGTATTTTATACTCCATGATTGGATGTTGATGTCATTAATGAGTTTTTTTTTATGACTATTGATATTATGATATGATAAAATATGTGAATTTGGTAATTGAGCTATTGAGATGTCCATAATGAGGTTGGATAGTTTGGATCCTAGCATAGGATGAGATATTCTTTATTATGCCCCACCACTTTTCTTTGGTGATTTTCATGATTTGACGATTTACAAGAGGTCTTTTGAGGTTATTGGTTTTTCCTACACTTTGTTATGAGACGTTGAGGTATAGCATAGTTGGTTTTCTTGTTTGTATGAAAGGATTACTAATACTTCATATGGTCACTTGGGGGCTAGGGTCTAGAGAGACTACTAGGGTAACTTGATTAAAATTTCCTATATGTGTTCTAGGTTCCTATAAGTTCCTAGGAATGCTTGGTGCAATTAGTATTGTTGTAAAGTTATAGGTAAGGTACTGAGAGGGGGGTGAATCAGCACCACATAGATTTTGCACTTATTCAACTTTGTGAACATAAATCGATAGCCAGTAAATTACTTATACCAATAAATATTTTTTCCTTTACTGATACCTATTGTAATGTTTAACCGATAACTAATTACATGAAAATTAAACATACAACACATAAACATTCAAACAATTAACATAGTATTTTGGTGTTGTAGAAAACCATTGTTTAGAGGGAAAAACTATGGTGGGGATGATACCCACAACTCATCACTGTAGTAATAAGGTATCTGGTTAGGATCTTACATAAATGTTATCTTCTAAATGACTTCACCCTATTAGGAGTTTCTAATACCCTATTAGAAGTATTGAAAGTCTTGTTAAAGACTATTATGTTAAGATATTTCATCCCACTTATACAATGTTCACCCTATTAAAGGATTTCCAATAAGTTCTTGTTAGAGACTACCCAGTTAAGAGATTTCACAATCTTGTTGCTAAACTGTTAGGAATAAATCAAGAATAAATTTGATCTGTAGATGCTTTCTCCAAAAGCTTGTCAGATATCATTTCTCTCTCTAATCCTTTGATCTTTTCTAATAACACATCTCTTTACTTCTATCCACATCTTTAGATCTATATCTTTGTCTTCTATCTATGGGTAAATGTTGAAAGTTGGGTACCAATTCCACAATAGTCCACTTCCAAAAAAATTTGCAATTAGAAACGGGCAACTGATTTTTACAAATCAGGTGCCTATTTCAGATCCTCTCTCTCTCTCTCTCTCTCTCTCTCTCTCTCTCTCTTTGTGTGTGTAAGGTACAATTTTTAAATTATTTGTTAATTTTTAATTATTTAAGTCATTCTTTGTAAGGTAAAATGTAATTTACAGTATGTTAATTGTAAACTTTCATGTTTTTATGTATACGCAAATTTATAATATGGATGATTTTAACATTGATGAGCTTATAGGTCAACATGCACCACCACCACCTCCACCTCCACCTACAAAGTTGAGAGACAGTATTAGGAGAAATGTAGAGGCAATAATGAGATATGTAAATATTATTAGGAATGATCCACATCCATTGGCCCAGCTACTACACCTTGCAGATAGCATGCAAGGCATAGTAGATTCAGTACATAAATTAGACTCTGAGCTTGATAGTTTCCAGTGATGGAGGGAGATTTTTGCATGTGAAATTGTACTTGCCTATGGACACAACACTTCAGTAAAACATTATTGGTTAACAAATCAAAAAATCTGCAATTTAGACAAATATTGTTAACCAGGCAATTTACTACCTTATAGCAGATGCAAGTATGGTATTCTTAGAAATAATCAAGATCAGTGATGATGCAACACCTAAACGAAGGATTTAAATGATAAAACCTATGAAAAATGGATGCAAATTTAAGCTATGTTTTTTAATTTTCTATGCAATATGGATGAAAATAATATAAAATGATGTAAGACTAGATGAAATATGGATTGAAATCTAAACTAGCAATGAAATGAATGCTATGAAAATGAAGAAAACAATGTTAACAAGAATCTCAAAAATTGCAATCCAGGGTTTTTGAGAACTCATGGAAAGTAAAAAATCTCTCCTTGATCAACTCAGATTGATTGTTGAGTTATCAAGAAATTAGGAATAGTTAACTCACAAAATAATGCAAAATTAGCTTAACTCAAATTAGGAGTTCAAATCACTCAAATATGCTTTTCAACTCACAATCACATGTTGAGTTAACAAGTTGAGTTTAATAGTTGATTTAAAGTTTAACTAATTTTCTAATTGTGCATGGATAATTATTAATTTATTTAATTTTCCATGTGTTTTATTCTCAACTTAACTGATTTTTGAATAAAAATAACTAATTTATGGGTTAATCAATTATTTAATCAAACTTTATCCCAAAACTATATCATTAAATTTGACAACTTGATTTAATCAATTAAATAATGTTTTAATCAATTATTTTTAGAAATTTGATTTATTGTCAAATAAAACAATATTAATTAGGAATAAATTCAATTAAATCCAATTAAATAATTAACTGGCAGAATTAAGTTCAATTAATTAAATATTCAACATATTCAATTAATTAACTTTAGGATAAATAAAATAATATCATTTATCACCAAATAATATTTAATCAGAGATAAGTAGGATAAATTGGGAATATTTAGGAATATTCCCTGATGTAGAATTAAGATAAGATCGATTAGGGTTTCGATGATTTGATGTGCAGATGTGCCTTAGGTTAGGACTTTAAGATCGATTTCGATCGATTTGTCAATGTAGGAGGTCAATGGTACAAAAGCCCTTTTTTGGGGTATTACAAGAGTATGTGTGGATATTATGCTGACGTCCAACCTCTCTTATAAAGAAGTCAATAATTTAAAAATTACAAAAATGGATATGGCATGTTATTTTTTGAACCCTAGAATGGATGAGGAGATACTTGGCAAGAAGCCATGTATTTCTATTAGATGGTGTAGACACCCTGGTATAGTAGAGCATTTTTGGGAGCGGTGGTGGATGGTATTTGACCATCCACCACATGCTAATCATGAGGTCCCACTTTATTTTTTGAAAAAATTATGGGTTGAATTTGAATTGGGTAGGAAACCCAATTATTTTGACATGAGATTCCAGGGGGTTGGTCGAGGCATGCCACAGGAAAGGCCAGGGGCCAAATTGAGTGATAGAACTAGAAATCATGTGTGCAATGAGCCCCTTGTTCCTCTTTCTTCTCATGTAGTTCCTACACCTATTCATCATCGAGCAGTGCAGTCATCTCTCGTTTCATTGAGTGCCCTTACAAGAAATTTGTTACAGCACTTGACCCAGGTGAGGACTTCCCCCAACATAGCACATGTTTTCACGAGTTGTGGGGATATATGTAGGGGTCCCCAAAATGATCTTGATGCTTCCCATGGTGGATATGTTGATGATGATGGTGATGAACATGGTAATGGTGGAGATGGTATCACATCATATGTTGATTTTCTCAATATGGACGATGATCATCACGCAGAGGTAAATTTAATTATAATTTATATAGTGCAATATTAAATTTAATATTTATACAATTATGAACCATAACATGTGGATTTTTTGGTGAACAAAGGAGGGTTAACCGTCCATCATTCATTAGCCATCATCATATGACATCCACACCTCGACATCTCAGTGCCCCATTCACGGTATGCACTTTGATCTTGATACATTTAAACTTTAAACAAAAGAAACTTTAATTGATAATGTGTTTGACATATTTTTTGTGATTTTGTAGGGTCTCTCATGTAACACTGAGATTGGTAGTCCTTCATTCTCTACCCCACCAGTCACCAAGAGTTAGTCACATATACCTTTAGTATGTTTTTCATTGATTAATTTTAAGTGTTTATATCTTACTAATTTATGTAGAACTTTGATTCACACTTATTTTTTTGCAATTGTAGGCTTTTGGATTGTCTCATTTTGCACAATCACATTTACATCTTGACTCATCGATGACATTAGCTGCGTGTCACACACGGGTAATGTACATGCTTTTATTCCATAAATTTATAGTCAAGTTATATATACTTTATAATTTATGTATATGTACTATAATTTTGATTCATGCTTTATATATGTTGTTTAGGTCGACACCACCATGAGTCTTGGCATGGCTATAGGATTAAGCCAAATGTAGCCATCAACACTATGCTTTGAGGTCATGATTAAAAGTAATTTTTCAATGTCCATTGTGTATCTAGATCTTTTACACCTAATTATTAAAAATGTGTACCTTTTGTTTTTACAGGACTTGGCTACATCCACTTTTGGTGTAGCTAAGGGAGGGCCTTCATGTCCCACTGAGGAAATTACCGAGCATGGATGCATGGTAAAATATTAAATGTTCAAATTTATATTAATTTTTTTAAGCGAATTTTTTAATGGTCTTTTGATGAGAACTTTTAAAAATTTATAGGAGGATGAGGGCACTCAGAACTAGACACAGCATGTTGGTGCAGCATCGCAGTCCTCTTCATGTGGAGTGAAGAGGATTGTAGATCAACTAGATGACTGGAGTTAGATTATACTATTCACATACATTATTTTCACTTTTTATATGATGTACATTTTATGATGGCATGTGTTATATATATGTTATCAATCTACTTGTTATCATGTTATTTGGACTTGTGTTATGATGACTTCTTGTCATATTATTTTTACTTGTTTTTAGAGTAGGACTTGCATAGTCCACTTGTTATCATATATTGTACTTGGACTTATTTTTAGAGTAGGACTTTGTTTTGTGATTGTATATATCATGAGTTGATATGATGGACATTATGATACATATTATTCTAGGACTTGTTATGTTATTTACCTTATTCATGGACTTTTAATCCTATTTCATGACTTTTTCAAATAGTGGTTTGAATGTAGATATATGAGCTTATGTAATATAATCATTTTTAATATCAATTGTAATTAAATATCAATATCCTAAAAAAACCATCTATCTAACAATGAGATCTATTAATTCATGTGTAATTGAGAAGAATAATATAGATACATTACAAGTAATATGAACACTTTGATTAACTATAAAAAAACTATCTATCTAACAATGAGATCTATTAATACATGTAATTGACAAGAACAATATCGATGTTACAAGTAATATTGACTTTGATAATTAACTATTAAAAACCATCTATAGATAGTTCAATGAGATCTATTAATTTGAACAATCAATATGGATACAAAAATAAATCTACCATAATCTATTAAGTGAACATAATCTTACCAATGTGCATACTTTAATATTTAGAACAAAATTAGGTGAATACAACTATGAATTTAACTTAAATATTTAAAACAAAATTAGATGAATAAAAGAAATTTCATGAACTTTTTAAAAAACTAAAATTGGATGAATACAAGTGTGCATTGTACTACATAAATAGTTCATGTCTATGTTCTTCCAAACATCCTGCATCATAAAAATAAATGTTGAAATGTTAGAATTTATACATGTATTTAAATGTAAAGTTCATTTAAAGTCAATTTTAATTTATTTCAAATATATATCTCTAAATTATAAATTATATGGCACTTGAAAAAAGACATAGGTATTTATAATATAGAAAAACATATAAAAATAAGACAAATTAAACAAAAACTTACATGTATAAAGTTGATTCAACCTAATGTACCATCAGCATCCTCTCTTTTCTGTAATGCATCTATGATTGCCTCATGTTATTCCATTGAAAGTGTCCATAATATTTTATTAGCAGGTCTCCCTTTGTATCTTTCTAATTTGATATTTGTTGCCACTACCAAATGGGAATAGTGCATAATCTTCTTTTCTGATCGGTAGTCTTCAAAAGCTGGTAAACCATTCCTTCTTGTTAGGTATTTATGTAGCCATGTACCAACTACCACAATAGACCCAATTGGATACTAAAAATCATCATCATCTACTTGATGACATATCAACTTTTTCTTAGGTTCTACACATCAAGCTAACCAATACTCTGTCTACTCTTCATTATCCTCAGGTGCAACAACAACATACACATGTCTTGCAAAATAGAATTAAGTACATGCACAAATAAAACTTGTTTAAAGGTTTATAATTCAAATATATTCATAAATTATATGACATGCAATGTAACTAATATAATTTAAAATTTTACAATAAATTGAATTAAATTTCCAGGTTGTATGAGGTATGAAACATGATCATAATCTTCTGATGCAAAGTTATGATCCAGGTCTTCATTTATTATATCATCTTCATCTTGTGTCTCACTAGGTGTTAAGGATTTTTGTTTCCATTCTTCAACCCGTTATGTATTCTCGCATTCTTCCCTTTCACCTGCAACACAAAATTGACAAAAACATGCAAGCTCCCTAGTCCATATAGTCCCAAGTGTTAGAATTAGAACTCCTAAATGAATTCCATTTAGTTGATCCACTGATTGTATTACAATCATATCTTGAAAGGATATTCTTCTCTTCAACTAGCCAGAAAAAATGTCTGATTGTAGAGTTCTGACTTGATCCTGTAGACAAACTTATTTTAGACCATTCAACAATTGCACATGCATCTTTAAATTTTGATTTTCCCTCAAATTTGACTTGCTCTCTACAAAGGGCTCTCTTAACACATGCACTGGCACCATCATGTTCTCCCTTCCCGTGTCTAGCCTCAAAAAAACTCCAGATATGTTAGATATTTATTTTCTTATGTGTCCTACTCAACCAATAAAATATTCTAGCATTCTTGAATTGCCATGCTCAATTATCTGACCATATTAGATGTTGTGTTATATGAATTTATTTTCCTTAAATTTTCATAAAAGGTCTTAAAGAAATACTAGACAAACTCTGATGAGTGTAACTTATTATCACTCATATAGAAATGGTCCTCTCTCAATATTTTTTATCCTATTATGTACTATCAAATGCATGCCTATAGACAATATGAATAAAAATTGTTACTTGCACTAAATTATAATATTGTGGTTGGATCTCATCTTGTGGTGAAAGCATGTATCTCTCTACAAAATCAACGACTAAAAGTATACTACCAATTGGAAATGTATTCTTGCATATGTGAAATTGTCCATCAAGCCATCTAGAATTTTGAGAGTGTTTCACATATTTAGGTACGACCTTACTCTTGAATTCATTCATAAAAGAACAACATTCTAAGTTTTTCAGTTATTAGATCGCACTGTTTTCCAACTTTTCCATCCTTCAATGGATACTCAACAGTTTTAAATATTTTTACAACAACTAATTGTTGTCCAAAATCAATTGAAACATTTTCATGCAAACATTCATCTAATAATGTAATATTTCCACATACATCACATACACCAGAAACACATGCATTCAAAAGATAAAATTGCTCATTAGGTGGGTTACAAAAAAAACTTGATATAAACTCCTTTATAGTTTGAGGTGGTATATTTATACCACATTTATGCAACATTTCATTAGTATGCATAGTAGAACATATAAATCAAAAAATATCATAATGATAATGAAATTGAACATGAGTTTTGCAACAACAGGTGATTCTTTCTTTGTTAATCCTTACATACCATGGTTTACATTTTTCAAAAGATCTTTTACTAATACTAATAGTTAACACCTTATCATCCGCAAGATTTTTATACAATTCAGTTTGAGTCATATCCAAAAGGTGTTTTGGATGTGGATCATGAACTTTTGAACTAACTCTTAATTTAAGAACATCTCTAGCATTAGGGGATACTCTTGTATTATCATGCCAAAGTTTTTCAATCAAATTTTTGACTTCACTAGTAAGTTTCATGTCAAACCTTAGGAGTCTGCCACTGAATGTCCATAAATGGTTTTCTAGATCTCTTTCAAATTTAACTCTTCTCTTTACAGCTCTTGTTAAAGTTTTACGATGAATATTAAGATATCCACTTATGCTTGAAATCATTCTTTTATCAGTAGTAGTTTTGTTTACTAAAGTTGTTGTTATTGCTCGTCGTGTCACATTACTATCTTTAGAACAACTTTTCTTTCTAATTGTGTCAAAGGCACTAGCAATAGTTGATATAACTTGTTTTAGGGACTCATCCTTCTTGGATTTCACATAAATGCCTCACCTCTTCATCACTTTTTGCATTTTAGTCATTTTAATTAATTGTAACATTAATTGACATTGAAACCCAAATTTCTTATTATAAAGAAATTGTCTAAACAATCCAGTCACATGTGTCCTAATCTGTCTCCATGAAACTAAACCATGTAGATTGTCTAGCACATCATTTTTTATTTGAAATTGTTCATTTATTTCATTATCATTCAAAGGAATTTCTTTCTCAATCGATGTTTCTATGTCTACATCCACATTATTGATTTCAATTTGAATTGGTGTTTGATTTTCAATTTCAATTGGGGTTTGACTTTCAGTTCATTTATCATTATGATTAACATTACTAATTTGTGGAATTTGATGTGCAATTAAATTTCTTACTCTATTTTCAAGAATAAAATTTAAATCATTTATATTGTAACATGCTTCTAGCAATAGATAAACTTCTTTATCCGAATAAGTTACATTTGGATGTGAAGACATACCTGTATCCAATACTGGATTAGAAGATACACCTGAATTTTCTTCTTCAACCTCTACATCCATTATGGTGTCCTCATTGTCCTCTTCTGAAACAATTGTTGAACTCGATGCTCCAACATTATTCAATTTTTTAAGTCTTTCTCTTCTTTCCAGTTGTCATTTTTCCTCCTTCTCTCTATTTGTTGCAACCTCCTCAGCTGTCAGAACCTTCCTTAGCCTCTGTCTGCATTGGTTTGATCCCATTTTTGCACCAAGATTTGAGTTCAAATGATTCTTTTCATGTCAAATCCAAAACAAGACAAAAAAAAGAATGTTGATCAAAACATTTTGTTTGCCTGGTACTGATCACTAAAAAAAATGATTAAAAACTCATCAATCATTGAGATCGGGCCCACAGTCCTATTTTTTGGCTGCAATGACTCTTTACAAAATGGGCACCCGTTATTTAAATGAAATGGGCACCCATTTTTTAATTTTACAAAACGGGTGTCCATTTTTTGAATTTTAAAAAATGGGTGCCTGTTTTGTAAAACTATGAGCGGGAACTGTACCCGTTGGCTTGGTTTTTGGTTCGAGATAGGCTTGGTGGGACCAAGCCTATGCTTGGCCCTACAAAAATATGGCTAAGGCATTACAGTATAAAATTTCTACCTTTCCATAATTTTTTGGACACCTTCCCGAATAAATTTTTCAATAAAACAAAAACCCATTTTAGCTCTTATTGTGCAGATTATAAAAATATAAATTTTATAGTGATATGATAAATTGTAATATTTTTATAATATGTATTAAGCCAACATGGTACATAAACTTGAAATACTAAGGTTAACTAAAATTTTAATAACTTTTTAAATTTTACATGTTTTGAAAAATGAGTTATATGACATCAATCTACATATAATTTCCTTCAAATTAAAAAAAAAAAGTGAAAAAAAGTGAAGTTATCATCAAATTATGGTGGTCATACACCAGAGGTTTTGAAAATGTACCTTATAGTCAATTAAAAAAAAGATAAAATATTCTCATCAATCTTTAGTGTTATAGGTACCTTTTCCCAAAAGGATTCACAAAAATACATTTATTTACTTCAAAAAAGGGTGGTCGTACACGTGTGAGGTGTGATCCTGAAACAAGCATTTTGAAAAAGTGGTTTTCAAACATGCCTACTAAAATTCAATTTATACCATGTCGGTATTGAAATAAATTACATATTTGAAAATTAGAGTCCGAGCACTAAATTTTATATTACTGAAGTTTTTCAAGATTCAATCTTTAAGTGTCTCAAATTTTGACATCAATTGACAAAAATTTTGAAAAATAGAGAAAACGCTTCCACTTTTTGCCCAAAAGTGGGACTCAACTTCTTGCAGCCACCCCTATACCTCTTACCTTTTCCTTTTATCTTTTGTTATAGTTTCTTTCCCTGGTTAGGGTTTATCGATCTTCCATAAACTATTGTGCAAATTTGATGTGATCCTTGTTCATAACCTTTTCTTTTTCTTTCACCGTTTACGCTTTCTGATAAAATTTTCTAATAACCCTTCCTTTATGCTAATAGCACTTTTCGATAGTGTCTATGTTGATATGTATTTCCTTTCTTCTATACATAATATTATTTTCCAACAATGACAATCTTATCAAAATCATCATTCATTACTTGTTAATTGTCCATAGAGGATTTTGTCAAGTAACAAGTATTGTGTCTCGATCTTTTTTATTTTATAACCTTCTAAGCTTTTTATCCAGTGTACCTTTTCATTAGACTTTCTTGTTTGATTGTCTATTTGAGTGGGGTCTAGTGTTTATCTCCTTGGCATGGTGGGGTGAACCTCATGGTTCCATGTGGTCATGTGGTAGTGATTCTATTTACCATTGAGATCTGATGTTCACATTCTTGTGCTTGGATGATCCTTATTGTTACTACCATGTACATTTTTTGGAGACTTTCTTATTGTCATCATGAGTTGTTTATCATGTATTCTATGATGTATTGATTTGAGACATCCATTCAAGTGATGTTATGTATTTTGATTTTGACTTGATTCATTATTGTGATCCCTACGACATGTGCACTAGAAGTTGTATTATTATGTATACCAAGATGTATCAATTATATCATATTAATTGTACCTTTTCTTACATTGTTATGATGAACGTATATCCTTGCTTCAACTCAATATATATGTTAGTTTATTTTATAGTTGGTGTTCCTAGTTCATTTTTCAATTTGGGTTTTAAAGTGAATGTAGGACATATCATGTGATTATATTTTGAGTGATCTTAATAATTTAATTAATGTTGTTTAAAAGTAACAATGTCTCAGAACCCTTGGGATTGTTAACTGTGTTTATGTATATTAATTTAATGTCTTATCATATGTTAATGATGCTATCTTAGCTTATGTGTTTACTTTCTTCCTCATTTCTATTATTTAATGTTTAGAAAAAAAAATATTACATTAACTTAGTGTAAGTTAGGCTATTTTTGCATGGGTTCCAGGGTGGGGCGTTGCAACTTGCAAGCTAAAATGAATGCATTGATGTAGATGTATGATAAAGACAAGAATTAGCTTAATCTCAAGGTATAATATCTCACTACATTTATTTTAAATATAATTCAATCCTTTGATATGATTGCACCAATGACCACATCTATTGATGATGAGGCCATCAAACTTTTTGAGAGAATTGGTGCATAGGGAAGATTAGTGAATATATGGGTTGAAATATAGTAGCAAAAAGGTACTCACCTCTTGAAACCTTCCATTAAAATGATGGGAAATATGAATGATGTCAAGTTTGAGTTAAATTAGACAATTGAAATACTAGTATCAAAATATTTTTAGTTGCAGGAAAATGATCTTGAGCCTTGGTCAAATATGAAAGATCTTAAGATAGAAATACTAATTAAAAATGGGGTGATTCCCTCAAGGAAGAGATACAAAAAATACTAGGAGGAAATGAAGCATAGAAAAGAGGTTCTTAAAGAAATGATAAAGGATTTACAAGAGGCTCAATAAATGGGTATTGACAAAGGGAAATAAATTGTTTCCAAGGTCAAAAAGATCAAATTATTAGAAAAGAACAAAGAAATTCTTCCTCAAGATGTAGTAATCCAAGAGATCGCCTATGTGATTCATACATAAGTGGAATGAAAAGGCTTTTCAATATCTTACAAGTTCATAGATCTTAAAGTATCCTTAGATAACATTAAATTCATTATAGATAAACACAAGATGACCTTCATTAGTAAAGAGGATTCGATCAAATGAGTCTAGGCCATCTCCAACTACACACAAAGACTAGATGACTCTAAAGTACAAGTTTCATTGCATACATATGAAGACTTCTTGGAAAATAGTTTTTATCATGATAAGATGTCTCTAGACACTTAATTTGTTTTTATGTTTTTAGTTATGCATTTTGTATTTTTATTATGACATTTTACATGTAGTTTTTAAAAATATAACTACATATAAGGAAAACACAAGTCCAAATTCAAATCAGATTCTATTGTTGATTAAGAAAAGTTAGTTGCAATTTTCCCCTTTTTCTCATAAGCTCTCCTCTATATATATGAGGGGGGTATTTTGTAAACATTATCTTTAGAGAACTCTATCTTTTTGAAGAGCATTTTGGAACTTTGATTTCAAAGTGAAAATCAAAATTCAGTTAGTAAAAGAAGCAATTTTGCATCCAATATTTTCTTAGATCAAATCTTTATGTGGTGGGAATGTTCTTATGTATTTCCTATTACATTATCTTGAACTGACTAAATAATAGTATTGTGTTGATCATTTATTTCACAAGTACTCAAACATGATTTTGTAGTCTTTGAGCTACATTATTAATTTTGGAAATTGGGTTGTGTACAAACTAGAAATAACTCAAAGACTTTGACTTGTTATTATATATTTATGTTAATGGTTTGTGGTGAAAAGGTATAATTTTTTTTTAATACCATACGACCAAAGAACATAAAACTTATAATTTCTCAAAATTGAAAACTCTCATTGAGGACCTTATGAATCTAGGTGATAATACTATTGAATACCGTCTAAATAATTCATCTAATAAGAAATTATTCATATGTTAAGACATTTTTTATCAACATGATCAAAACAACCCATCCATGTCTAGCAATGGATCATTCCAAATAATCACACCAATGATATATATATCTCATGCAATTCCATAATAGGATATTTAGATAAAATTGGCCGCAATTAGCCACCATATCTCTCATCATTTCTTCATCTTCGAACATGCCAAAACAATTATCCACACCATCTCCATAAAACAAGGCATCCAATGGTGACACATTTTGAGTTTACCCCCAAGGGCTATCCATAATATAAACACAAGGTAACCCATTTCTTTATACAAATCCCTTATATGATTTAGAGTCCTAGAGCTAATGCCACCATGTTCTCTATTCCTAATCAAGTCTACTCCAAAGAGTACCATTAAAAGTCAACTCCTTTCATGCTAAAATATGGGTTCCATCAAAGAATCTCCCATGCTTACCTAATGTCAATAATATAATCCAAAGTATGAAGAAACAATCCTTAAACAAATAGAGATCAAGATACAAAGAATCCCCAATCCCATAAAATTGTTTATTGAGATCCCATCTCCTTATAATTTCATGATGATCCCACCATTTCTTTTCATTTCATCTAAGATGGTCCCCTTCCCCATGAAGATAGAAAAGTATCCTACCATATCTCATTCATAATCAACCTACTAAGATAATTCATGATATCGCTTTCATCCCATTGAATGATCTCATTTAAAATCAAGAGAAAGCCACCCTTTCCACTCCATCAAATGATCCTTAGCCATGTCAAGATTAAATTATCCCTTCATCCCCATCTCATAATCCTCCATATTCACCTTAGGATCCCCTAATTGAGCATAATTCTTCTTGTTTCCCTAATCCACCTCAAGATTCCATCACCTCTATCCAAGCTATTTACAAACCCCTTATCAAATTGGTTCCTCCAATTTTATCCAATCCACTTTATATCATGAACATGCCATTCTCTCCATACCATATCCACTACAAAATTGACTTACATGTAGTTTTAAAAGCAATTAGCATCCCATTGGTAGAAATATTTGTGAAAGCATGCATTATCAAGGAAAATGGTTAGTTAAGCCTCCATGAACAAGGTATATTAAAACTATTTCATATCAAAGTTAATTAAAATTATCATGGTCTTGGATACATAGCTAACTCTCAAGATGTTGGTATCCCTCTTAAATTCTATATCCCTCCATTGAAATCCAAACATTAACATTCCTCATCATCAAAATGTATTTTGGGTCCTTATATACCAAAACTAAATCCTTCATCCCTTCCACCATCTTATGTGCTTATATCCCTCCATCAAAAACCATAATGGAAAAAAAAATTAAAAACCTTGTGGATTCCTAATTTTCTTATAGAAGCGCTACATCCTAAATCTAAATCAAAATTGGTATCCAAACTTGCTATTTGAAAGATTCCCTTCATTCCTCCATCAAACAATATCCCACCTTTCAATTTTTTTTTGGGTCCCTATGTCCCAAAATCCTCTATCTTAGATACTCAATCATCTCTTTCATCTATTTTAAGTCCTTATCACCAAAAATCCACATCCACTTCTCTATCAAAATCTCAAAACCCAAACAACACTTTTCCTCCATCACTCCACCACCCCTAAAGATATTTTCCCATGATGATGTGGCATACTAACATGTGGTATCATGATGTGGCATCATTGAACCAATCAAGTGTCAACACATGGAATCCAATTGGTACTGACATGACAGCATTGTCAGCATCCAACATGGCACTGTCTACGAATGATAAAGTGCCACTTAGTTCAATCGGGTGCTGCCACGTGGCACCTCAATGGCACTAAGTTTAGAATGGTTTTAGCAAAATTTTGTTATGGGTTTCAAACCTTTAACCTCACCTCCACATTGAGTGTGCTAATGATTGATCCAAATAACAAACACTTCACCCAATGTGCTTTATGGTTTATTTTGAAAACAAACAACGTTCAAGATATTTTTAGAAAATAGAGGCGATGGGGTATGGTTTTTATCTTAATGCAGGATATGTTGTTTTAACACTTAGTTAAGCTCAAAAATCCTTAAATAGCCTTATATGGTTAAAAGCCAACATTTAAAATGAATTATGGAAAAACCATAAAAACCCATAAAGGGTTATAAATGGGATATTAAGGTTTTTTTAATAAGAGGGTTATTTTCTTGTTAAGCCTTATTATGGCATATTTTATGTATTTAAAGGGGTGATAGGCCTTTTGAAAGGAATTAAGATGACTCTAGGGGATTTAAAGCTTTCATTGTAAGGATTGTTTCCTTCTTATGTCTAGATTAAGGTCAGGTGTGTGTTGCCTTCTTGAATCCTTGTTTAAGGAGAAGATAATTCTTTTTGCAACACTTGTGAGAATGTCCCAGTGTCTTGCAGAAGAAGGAAAAGAATGATTCATGCTCAAGAAGATCCAGATATGTAGCTAGAGTCTGGTGAACTCCTTTATCAAACCCCTCCCTTTTCATATGGTTTATTTAGCGTAAGTGATCTTCATATGTTTTTATGTGTTTCTTAGTTTTACTTAACTATTGATTATGGTTCTTTATTCTGCAATGAAATAAGTTTGGTTAAGTGAAAAGGCACTAATAAATGAGCTCATAAGGTTAATGGATTGAGTTTGCATATTGGATTCAAACCCATTAATTAAATATCTTGGCACAAAATTTGAGAATAAGTAAGTTAAGCAATTGATTTTGAATTTGATAAGTGAAGAACTTGGTTGAGTAAGCACACTCACTAGAGTTTTTAGATTAAGTGGTATCAGAGCGGATTCTAAGCTCAATTTCCAAATTACTTGGTGTTCTAATCATTTTTTTGTTTGAGATTTTGGACAACAGGTGAACCATGGGCAATTCAAAGCAAGATAAACTTGCATAACTAGAGGAGATAAATCAATTAATTCAAGAAGAGAATACTTTCTTGAGAGCCCAATTTTATTCCTTAGAAGTAGAGATCAAACGATTAAAATTTGACCTAAAATCTTAATGAAAGAGAAAGAGGAAATGTGCAAGAATATGTGTAATGAGATACTCACAAAGAGAAAGAAGATGATGGAATTTTTTTGAGAGTTGTAGGTAGAATTGAAAGCCAAGGATGACCTCTTGGAAAATCTATAGTTAGGTGACAAGAAGGAGACAACAGAGTCAGTGAGACAAGTCTCTACAATATATGCACAGACAAAGACATAGGAGTGAAATTTAATTATATCACCATATTCTCCTTCCCATTCCAATGTAGACAGTCACTTTGGTGAATTTTAGAAACACACCAAAAGAATTGGATCCAAGTTGTTGTGTAAAATGAGATATTATGGACGAGGCCTTGGTAATCATAGATAGGATATTCATAACCCCATTGAGGTAGAAAAAGTTCCTTATCATGCGGGACTAGGATAAAAAGGTGACCAGTGTGAAGTAGGTAATGTTCTAAGACTTTTGAATCTAGAGGTATTGTAGGGAAACCTACGAGGTTCACATAAGAATAGAGAAGATCCCCTAAAGATTGGAAAACTTATTTCTTTATACAAGAGAATAATGGAAAGAAAATTTTTGAGAGAGAACATCCTCCAAGAGCTAGGTAGTGTATGAAGAAGGAGTGCAAGTCATCCAAGTATAGAGATGATAGGCCTAGGAGAGAAGGTAGCTTTAATTCCTCTCATGATTACAAGTACTCCAACATGAATTATGGTCATTTCTTGGATAATTGGTGGCACAAAGATCCATGTTTCTTTTGTGGATTGCATAACCATTGTATGGCCAAATTTTGGAAGCAAAAATCTTTGTTGCAAAATATTTCACAAGACCAATCTCATCATGCCAAGGTGAGAAATGGCAAGCCATTTTCCTCACCACAGAAGAAGGTACAAAGGAACTATTGCACTCATTGTCAACTAAGTGGGCATAGTCTAAAGCAATGTTGGAAAATTTACCAACCTATGAGGAAAGTGTACCAAAAATTTGTTCGTACTCTGTCAAATCACGAGGATCAAAATTAAGGTATACAAAAACCAATAGTCACATAAACAACCAATGAAGAAGTACATCAATACAAGAAGGTCCCTAAGGAGGTGTTGTCATCAAAAGAACCTCTAGAGGAATTAGTCGGTCTCCTAGATATCTTGGTGTGTTAACCATCTGTTGTTCAGAATTTGGATTTTTTGATTGAAAACTAACCCAAGACAAGAGATGAGAAAGTGCAATAATGGGAAAGAATTCCCAAGACAAAGGAAAGGTAGCTTGTCCTTTTTAACTAATTTCACATTTAAGATTAGCCATGTTTTTTAGTAATGAGACTAGGTTATTTGCATGAAGTTTTATTTTCTTGGAATTGATATTTTGAAAGGTTGTGTAAGGCTAATCTCTTGTTATGGTAAAGAAAATGCTTGAAGACTTCTTTTTGCAAGATTGTAGATTTTTTTTGAAAATCTGAAGTGCTTAGTTGACAAAAATTCTTGAAGTGAGAAATTTTTTGTTATTCCCATGTCAGGAAAAAAACTGCTTGATGAATTTCAGTGGATAGATCCAATTGATCACTCCACTTTGGGGTTCAGAGTTGCAGAGAATGGATAAGAACTACTTGTATGTTCTCATCTTGAAGACTCATTCCAAATCAGCCATTTGATGACTGATGTTCCTGACAGTCTTTTGTCATTGCCTTATTGCTCAAGAGAATATAGATAGAGTTATATGGTGAAGCCCATAATGATCCATTTCAAAAGTACAAATTTGAGAAGGAATGTTCCAAGTTGAGGCATAGTTTCCCTTGCTCCTGTAGTTTGCAAGCAAGGAGGCACATCAAAATGATGCCCAAGAAGTTGGATAGGATGGAATGAAGAATGAGAACCACCATTGTGACAAGCATCGAGAAACAATTTTATCATGCTTGTTTTTCCTTCTTTCTTTTTGGTATTTAAAGTTCTATTTTGAATTGCATTCTTTTGAAGTCCTAGTGTGGTTGGAGTGTAAGATCCCCATAGGTAAAATGTGGTCATATACGTTCTCATTCTGATAAGGAATTTTTGAAGTGTAATATGCTAGAGGTAGATGTGGAAATGTATTCTTCCTAGTGTAGCTGAAAGGTAAGACCCTTGGAAGGAAAATGTGGCTATGCAAGTTTAGAAGCAAGGTGGAACCAAGACCTTGGAATAGGATTAGTTGTCAAAAGTGAAGTCAACTGATGTACTGTAGTAAAGATTCAAAGGTGAAAACTAAGTTGATCTAAGATAGGGTGGTCAAAAACTCTACAAGTCATCTTTTGGAGGTCCAAAAGCATTTTTAGAGGGGAGGCTTGATCCAGGTGGATTTTTCACTAAAAATTCAAGTTCCCCAAATTCTCTTGAAAATGGCACCAGATCAAAGAGCTCGTAGAGATGGTCAAAATGCAACTTGAACACGTGAAAAAAAATCTTGTATGATCAAGTTATGTGCAATCAAAGGTTTGGTCAAATAGGGGAATCAAACATTTAAAAAGATGAAATTTTGATTGTCTCAAATCTAAGAAAAAATGACACCAAGTTGTAGTGCTCGTTGCACTGATTCTAGAACTATATTGGGTTTTGAAAATAGAGTTCACACGTGAGTGTTATGGCCAATCAAAGTTTGTAAAAAAGGGTTGACTTGATGATGTCAACAAAAGTACAGTCAGCGTGATGATGTAACATACTAACATGTGGTATAATGGTGCAGCATTAGTGAACCAATCAATTGTTGACACATGGCATCCAATTGGTAGTGACATGGCATCATTTTCAGCATCCAACATGGCATTGTCAATGAATGAGAAGATGCCACATGGTTCAATTGGGTACTACCATGGGGCACCTTAGTAGCACTCGGTTTAGAATGGTTTTTAAAAAAAAAATTATGGGTTTCGAACCATTATCCTCCACCTCTGTATTGAGTGTGCTAAGCATTGAGCCAAATAACAAATGCTTCACCTAGTATGGTTTGTGGTTTGTTTTGAAAACAAACAACATTCAAGATGTTTTTAGAATATAGAGGCAGCGAGGTATGGTTTTTATCTTAATATGGGTTGTGTTGTTTTTATCACTTAGTTAAGCCTAAAAACCCTTAAATAGCCTTATATGGTTATAAGCCAACATTTAAAATGAATTATGGAAAAACCATAAAAACTCATAAAGGGTTATAAATGGGATATAAAGGTTATTTTGTTATAAGAGGGTAATTTTATTTTTAAGCCTTATTATGGCATATTTTATGTATTTAAAGGGGTGATAGGCCTTTTCAAAGGCATTCAAGTGATTCTAGGGGATGTAAAGCTTGTATTGTAAGTAGTTCATCCTTATGATGTCAGGAGTAAGGTCATAGGTGTGTGTTGTCTTCTTAAATCCTTGTTTAAGAATAAGGTAATTCTTTTTGTAACAGTTATGAGAAGGTCCCGACGTCTTACAGAAGAAGGAATAGAATGATTTGTATTCAAGAGGATCCAAAGATGTAGCCAGAGTCTAGTGAACTATGTTATCAAACCTCTCTCCTTTCATATGGTTTATTTATCTTCTGCGATCTTCATGTGTTTTGATGTGTTTATTAGTTTTACTTAATAGCTGATTATGGCTCTTTATTATGCATTAAACTAAGTTTGGTTAAGTGAAAAGGCACTAATCAATGAGCTCATAAGTTTAATGGATTGAATTTTCATACTAGATTCAAACCCATTAATTAAAGATCTTGGCACAAATTTGAGATAAAGTGAGTTAAGCAATTAATTTCAAATTTGACAAGTGAAGAAGAGCTTACTTAAGTAAGAACACTCACTAGAGTTTTCATATCAATATTAATGTCTTTAAGAATACCTTATATAGTCATGGTCCATTGTAGTACATCTTTAAAGGTACCAACCAAATAATGATATGCTTGAGTCCTTCCTCCATCTCCTATCATGCATCCATTTTCTTACAAAATGTTAAAAATATGGGAAAAAAAGGTAAAGAAAAATAATCCATCCAATGGTTAAAACCACTCCTTGTGACGCCTTGGACTAGTACCATGATGAAAATATAGAAAAAAAAGTGTCATATGCAATCCATTATCCTCTTTCACTCTACAATTTGAGGTAAATTTAATACATGCTATCTTACCTACCACATCTTCCACTATCCCTCATCTTCTATCCATCACCTGACCTACATACATCCTAAGTGTCATACACATCACCTCTTACAAATGTATTACAAATAATAGTGATAATATATATCAAAAAATATTTTTCCAATACACCTGAAGTGCCTTAGGATATTTTTCCAAGATGTTGGAACCATGTTATAAAATTTAAAAGGTAGATGATACCTTAATACTAACATGTTCTACCTCATTTTCTATGTTTATCCTATAATACAACTTGTAATAATCATAGTTAAAAAAAATAAAAATAAAAATTGTATAGGCTCAGCATAATGCAACTTGTTAGGAACACCTCAAATCATATTTTTAATGCTCTTTTGCTTTGTTCTTTTTGTTTTTGATTAAGGTAACTACAGGTTTTGAAGGGA
Organism: Chamaecyparis obtusa; assembly: GCA_027943335.1. Taxonomy (NCBI): domain Eukaryota; kingdom Viridiplantae; phylum Streptophyta; class Pinopsida; order Cupressales; family Cupressaceae; genus Chamaecyparis; species Chamaecyparis obtusa. The sequence goes on from BSBK01005311.1 coordinate 504,943, forward strand.
CCCTGAAACCCTTTAACAAATCTTAGAAGAGATAAGCATAGAAGAACTTAAAGAGAACGAACTATCCCATCTAAGGATAGAAACCGAGAGGGACAAATCCCAAATAAGTCATTAAGCACAAACACCAAAAGGGTCAAAAAATAAGACAACCTCCTAGCAACATAGGGAAAAAAAACCACCAGTAACAGAATCACTTCATTTTAAGCAATTCCTCAAATTCCTCCATTTGATTCTGCATATTCTTGATGGACTCCTTCAGGTTGGCAATATCTTTATGTTGAGCCACAGTCTTCTTTCTGGTGTTGGATCTAGGTCTGGTGCCCAAACCAAGCTGTTGCAAATCAAATTTCCCTTGTTCTTTATCTTTTATTTTGTCATTTTGATTTCCTTCCAGCATGGTACAGAGGGCTTTGAGATTATCCATAGTTGTTTTCATACCCGTGTTGGATAGAGTAATCAGATTCTTAAGCATTGTTTCATTGTTGTTAATCTTGTCTTTAATCGGGCTTAACACCATATCCAAAGCCTTCTTAATATTCTCCTCTAGCATAGTAGTATTAGTAGAAACCTTCCCAAAAACCTCCTTACCATCTTTATACATATCAACATCATTCCTCATTTTTTCAATAGTTTCCTCCAGCAACTATCCAAAGCTTTGTTCTTTTTGTTGAGTATTTGATTTTTAATATTTTTTTGGATAAATGTTTGTTTTGTGTTTTGTCCTTCATATATAGATTATTTTTTTGTGAGTTTGTTCTTTAGCTAAAATATCTGAGAAATTCTTGTGTAATGTTTGTGTCTTAAGGAAGATATGTTAGTTATTTTGTAGGTCTTTTTTACGGGGTATACTTCATCTAAAAGTTTTGCATTCTTAAAATATTATTGGGTAAACTTTATTGTTCATGTCTTTCTTTATCATGCAAATTTAGTATAGTTCATATATATGCCTAAAAATGTGGGACCAAAAGGTAATGTAAAAAATTGCATACCCTTGTAATTTCACACATCATGTCCTCACTTGATCTTCTTGATATAGAAAATTACTATTAAAAATGTTAACAGTTCATGAAATTTTTTGTATAATTAGAGCCTTGTAAATATAAATTTTTTCAAGGTATTGGTGGAATGCATTAACATTTATGTGACACCCTAGCACATAGAAAATATGGTTCTAATGGCCCTTATAGAGTTACCTTCCTACTAAAACTTGTAAGTAATGCTCTTGCATGTAGTTAGATCAAGAAAAAGCATTATGACTTGCCTCTTTTGTAGAAGGAAGTTGAATTTTTCACTCTCTAACATTGAAAATCTACAAAAAATTTTTAAAAAATCATAACTCATATTCTTGTTGGTAAACAAAAAAAAATCACCTTGTAATTTTGATTCTATTATGACTCCCTAAATGGGAAATGATGTCAAATTGTACACAACATTTGGAAGGATCACCAAAGGAATGATAATCTTCCTCTACATTTGAGAGGGGAAACTCCCTCATATGATTAATTTGAGGTTTTTAGAGTGTTTTTTTTCTAGAAAGCATTAAAGAGAAATTATAAAAAATAAAAAGGGAGAAACCCTTGACGAAAGACATAAGAGAAAACCAATTTTCTCAAGAATAAACTTAGAATAGAAAAAGAACATAAACAAATGAAACAAAGTTCAATATTTTTATGCTCACAAATAATAAGTAATAAGATAAGAGACTATCTCTTAGCAACATATACATACATACATATGAGAAATTAACTACTCTTGTTACAAGTAGTGGTTGTCGTTGCACCAAAAGATCAACATGTTAATGTCTGATACAACCACTAGACTTATAGAAGACATAGGAGGTAGTTAAGCCATTTCATGAATCCCGAGGGGAGCGCTGACCACTTTTCCAACAATCTCCCCATCAGTGTTACCCAAGGGGATTCGAACTTGTGACCAAGCTATGATACCACTTGTTACAAGTAGTGGTTTTTGTTGCACCAAAAGATCGACCTGTTAATGCCTGATACAACCACTAGACTTATTGAAGACACATGAGGCAGTTAAGACATGTCATGAATCTCGAGGGGAGCACTGATCATTTTTCCAACAACTCTTTTTTCATAGGAATAACATACAACATAATTTTTTTGTATAGAACCAGACTATCAAATAAAGAATATAACTTGACATAAGAAAACTTACAATCAATGAAGGGACAAAATAGATACAAATTTTAGTAATATCCCTTCAATTTTTCAATAAAATAAAAGCTCAAAAATTTTCTTTATCCCTATACAATAGTTGTGTTGTAAACATGACTATCACTACTAAAAACCCATAGAAAATAATCTCTCTTCTCTAAAGTTCTCCCTTCAAAGAAGCTTGAAATGGATCTCCTATACAATAGAAAAAATAATCTCTCCTCCCCAAAGCTCTCCAACCTTCATAAAAATCTTGATTTAATTGTTTCCAAAAAATACCATAGAAAAGTAAAATTTTAGATTCTCTATTAGTGTGGGATCTTATTTTCCTTATATTCGTAGGAAATATTTATTTATCCTACACATATAATAAGATTTCTTAGGTTATATTAGAATGGTTAAGAGGAGGACACATGGCATAATCCTACACTTACAAGCATCATTCACACCCATCTTTGGGTAGTTGAATGTCTCGTCCTCTTTTGGACTTATTTATGACCTCCCATGACCATTTTCTTGTTACTTGAGTTGGCATAACCATGTATTTGGCATTTACCAAGTAGGTAAAACTTCCCCTCTTTTGGGTTGTTGAGAGTTATTATTCCTCTTGGAATTTTGTCTATTTTTCTATATAAATATCCCTCACCTCTCCCAATGCTAAGTTCACTATCTCATCTATTAATCATAAGTGCTAATTCAATGCTAAGGGAGTATTGAGTTTGTTCATATCTAGATTCTTGTCTTGCTTTCCTTTAGCCATTTTAATCTTGAATGGCTTCACAACTAAATCTAACATGGTATCAGAGCTAGTTGTGAGTTGTAGATTAACATATTTCTAAAATCTAGTGATTTGTTCTTGATAGAAAAGTATGCTCTCCTCTTGCATCTGATGATGACATTGAGAATAAAAAATGTTTGAAGGAATTATGGTTTCTAGGGGGGTTCTTATGTCTTTCTTTTTGGTGCAAGTATGTTTGGATCTTCTTAAAAGATATATTATCTCACCATTGTGTTCAAATCTACCAAAAAAGTCAACATCACCTTTTTTTTAATCCAAATCTGACATTAGATACAAATTTGGTGAAGGTTTGAAGCAGAGCTTTCATTGTCAGATTCAAGGTAGCTGATTTTTTAAAGCATTTTTAGGCCAAACAAATAGTGTCATCGTGTCCAAAAGGCCCAAAGACCATATAATCGATTATCAATTTGTCAATTTTGGAGAAAGACAATTTTTGGGCAAATTTTTTAGCAAGTGGGCCTATCACCCACTTGCACACAAGTATGGTACAAAAAAAAATTAATTTTTTAATTAATTTTTCCCAACATTCACAATATCATTATTAAATAAAAATTATAAATTTTTTATTTTAAATTCTTTGAAAAAATTAATTGTGAAAAGTATTTTAAAAATTCAAAGAAAAAAAAAGAAAAAAATCAAAAATCAAAAATTAAAGAGTACAGGCATGGTACATTATGCACAAGTCTCTTGTTTGCCACCCAAACTGTAGTGGTATGTGGGTTCCCACCATTGGGCCCCACACCCCCTTAGGCCATGCACTCCCTAAATTGTACCTTAGCATTGAAGGCCAATGCCACTTAGCATTGAGTCTATGTGCTTTGTTGTATCTTAGATTGGACACATAAACCATCGTGCATTGAGCATTGCGCCTAAGCATTAAAGTTCCTCAGTCGTGTCCCTACACTTCATGGGCTCTGTGCACCATCAAAAACAACAAAAAATAAGCTCAGAATTTGACCCTTTGAGATTAAGTCCAAAAACAAGCCTTGCACCTCTCGACCTTTGTGTCATTTTTGACCTTTTGGCTATTTCAACACTAATTTTGGCCCATCCACTAAATTTAGTGGTTATTCTAGCATTAATGCTAAATTTGGAGGAACCCTACCTTTGACTAGCAAAGATTGTAAAATTGGCAATTTACCAAATATACTATAGTTTTACAAAATTTAGTATAGGTTATTTTGCAAATTTGATTTCTACTCCAGCAATCCCAATTTTCCAAAAAAATATTTTTCTCGTCAGATCTAAACGACAATCCTAGCTTTTTCTACTTCAAACGGTTGTAACTTTCACATACGACCTCAAATCAAGGTGCTTTTTTGAAATTTAATATTTTTATGAGCGCTACACATTGGTGCTATTTTGAGGTTCTAATTCTGAATTTTATTTGTACTCTCAATATTTGTGTCTATTTTTTAACATTGTATAACTCTAGAAAGTATCTCCAACATTGTAAATGCACTAGTTTATAAAGTGTTTCAATCATTTTTTGTTTTGGGGTAGGGGTTCTTGATTGTGTAAAAAATGTGAGGGTCTATCTTGGTGTGTGTGTGTGTGTGTGTGTGTGTGTGTGTTTATATGTTTTCTTGTTCTCTTCTTTTCCTACACATGGATCATTCTAAATTTTTGTTGCTAACACCTTATAATTATACAACTTGGAATCAACATGCATGGGATGTCTTAATGTGACTTGGGTACACTCCATATGTTAAAGAAAAAGTAGGTGAACCTAAAAATTATAAGGAAAAGATTAAATTTATCATTGAATAAATGAAATCTCTTTGATGTCTTCATAGTTTTGTTTCCCTTGATCTTATGTATCAGATTGAAGAAAATAAAAATTCACACGAAGCATGGGAAAAATTAAAAACATTGTATGGTAAAACTGATGAAGTTAGACGCTATCAAACTAAAAATGATTTGATGAGCCTTGATCCAAAGAAATTTGATAACATCCAATATTTAATAACTAAGGTTAATGATTTGAGATTGCAATGTAAAGAATGCAGCATCGATAAAAATGACATGCAGTTGGTCTCTAATGTATTGAATAAACTTGGTCATGAGTATCCATATTTTTATTCTAGCTTTCATACTCATGGACTAACTATGGGGTATGCTTATGTTAAGCCTTCATTTGCATATTTTTATAAGATGTTGATACATGAACAATGAAAGCTTCTTGATATGGGTCTAATTAAGCCATCAAAAAATTGGGCCTTGTTGGCTAGTCAACTTATAAGATAGAAAGGGTTCAAGACATTTTGACAAGAAACAAAAGAACTTGAAGAAAAATCCACATACATATCAAGCACAAAATAAATCATTTTCAAAAGATGACTCAAATAAGGATAATTATACTTGTGTGTATTGCAATAGGACTATACTTCAAGAACATTCGTGTTATAAGAATGATATTGATGGGCTAAAATATCTTAAGAGGAACAACATTGATCTTCCTTCTGGAATGCCTCAGTCCACTTCACATAAAAATAGTTATGATCTACTAAGGTAAAAGGTCATGCATAACTTGCTTCTCAATTAACTAAAGGTAAAGGTAAAGCTCTTTTTGCTTCTACAACTTTTGAATTAAGGAGATGGCTCCTAGATTCTAGAGTTTCTAATCATATGGCTTCTACACATTTTGTGTTCTCCTCTTTGAGCCTTGTGTTATGCCACCTATTATGATGAGGAACAACACTTGCATGAGTGTGATTAGGAAAGTCTCTAGTGATACCATGGATTGCACTTTCAATGATGTTTTATGTCTATCTCATTTGTTTCAATGATGAGACTTGATCCAAAGAACTTTGATAGCATCCAATATTTAATAACTAAGGTTAATGATTTGAGAGCTCAATGTAAATAATGTAGCATTAATAAAAAAATACATTTGGTTGAATAAACTTGGTCATGAATATGCATATTTTTTTTCTAACTTCATACTCATGGGCTAACTATGGTATATTCTTATGTTAAGCCTTCATTTTCATCTTTTTCTAAGATGTTGATACATGAACAAAAAAATATTCTTGATATGGGTCTAATTAACCCATCAAATAATTGGTCCTTGTTGGATAGTCAACCTATAAGATAGAAAGAGTCAAGATATTCTAACAAGAAATAAAAGAACTTGAAGAAAAAGCCACATACATATCAAGCACAGAATAAATAATTTTCAAAAGTTGACTCAAATAAGGAGAATTATTCTTGTGTGTATTTCAAGAGGACTATACATGGAGATAATTCATGTTATAAGAAGGATATTGATGAACTAAAACATCTTAAGAGGAACAACATTGATATTTCTTCTAGAATTTCTCAGTCTACTTCACATTAAAAAAATTCAGGATCTACTAAGGTAAAAGCTCATGCAGAGTTTGATTCTCAATCAACTAAAGGTAAAGGTAAATCTCTTTGTGCTTCTACAAGTTTTGAATCAATGAGATGGCTCCTAGATTTTGGAGATTTTATTCAGATGGCTTCTACACATTTTATGTTCTCCTCTTTTGAGCCTTGTGTTATGCCACCTATTCTGATGAGGAACAATACTTACATGAGTGTGATTAGGAAAGGATCTATTTATATTGTGGAATTCACTCTCAATGATGTTTTATGTCTACCTCATTTGTTAAACAATATTATTTCCATCTATCATATCTCCCGTGGTGGAATAGGGAAGAGTGTGGAATTCACACCTAGTTTAGTTATCATTCAAGACTTGGAAAGAAAAGAGATAATTGCTACTAGGATGGTTGATACATGCATCTTTATTTGGACTTGACTATACTTTTCATCACTTGTCTAGACTAAACAATGCAAGGATTTCTATATGACACACTAGACTACAATGCAAGGATGCCTACATGACACACTAGACTGCACAATGCAAAGATGTTTGCATGAAAAATTAGTGTTCCAAGTAGGATTTCAAAAAGAAATTGCATGTTTCTTGTGATTATTATTTTTCATTACTATTGATATAAGTTTGTAATTAATCTTCTAATGAGATATTTTCACTAGGATTCCAAAAGAGCTGGAGGTTTCTTTCGATTATTGTTTTGCATTTCTGATGATATAAGTTTGCAATTCATCTTTTAGTGAGAGATATTTTCACTAGTTTATTGTAATTGAACATTTTATATTGTAAATTTGTAATTTACTATTTAATCAAAAATCCTTGTGGAAAGGATAATTTGAAACAATTTTAGTAATATTAAAGTTGTTTCATCCTAATATAATCAATGTAGTTTCTCTTAAAAGAAATAAATTTTCATTTATTATACAATTGAATATGTTTTGCCTAATGAAGAATAATGACCAAAGAAACCTAAAATTAACCATATTAGCAAGTTTATAAATTACTAAGGCTAAGCAAAATGATCATAAACAAAATGATTTATCTCAATTTTCAAGAATAGTTCCTTTAAATATTAAGAATCTAAATAATTTCTTAGAGTATAAAAACTCACAAAGCTAATGCATACCTAACCTTAACAACATGGTTTGGTAAATAAATGACACCACTATTTATAGAACAAGTATTTGAATAATCTTACATGAATTATCAAGAACTTTACAAAGACTATTGAATTTCACTCACACATCTAAAGATAGGACAATAAACATCTAAAAAATAAATTGAGATTAAAAAATGTAGATGTTTCACAATTACACAAAGATCAATAAATCACTTGATTCTACAAGGATTATGTCAAATTCATAGGATTCTCATCCTCTAACACCACCAACCAGTGGGGATCTAAAATTTTTCTCTATTACTATCATGGTGATTGTTTATGTAGGGTTTATCATGTTCAAGTTTGACATTGCTAGGGTTTCTTGATTTGGAATTCACTTATAGAAAATATTTTTGCCTATTTTGATTTAGAACACATCACTTGCCACTCCACACTTTCTTCTCAATATATCAAATGCAAATGTAGAAGCACTGCCCTATCCTAGATGTCATACATAACCACTCTCTCTTACCAATCTCCTAGTTTGATCAAGTATCAATTATCAATATTTACTACACAACTTGAAGCACTTTCTGTCATATCTAGATCATTTCCCAATACATTTGCAAATTATTTTCTAGTTACCAAGTCCTTGATGGATTATGTTGTCAATTTAAAAGAAAACATTTTAGATTTCCTCGTTCCTAATAAAGTTGTTGGACATTAACTTTTCATAGGCACCATTTGTCACTTCATTGACAATATCATTACCATTAAAAGACCTTGGTGGACTAATAAATCTAGGAGCTATGCCTAATATTGTGGCAATTATTAGGTTATGATATCATATCCCCACTAGGATAACTTGATGACACAAACTTGTCATCATATTCCTCTATATTATTAGAGTTAACAAGAGGATCCTAAAATTTGGGAGTTCCCCTATCATGAAAAATTATTAGGGTTGCATAGAATAGCCTTCAATCAAGAAACATTAACCTTAGGCTATAATATTGCAACATTTTCTAATGAGGGGTTGTCACACTTAGAGTAGAAAATTCCATAAATTTTAGGTTTGATGCCACTATTCCTAGGGTGTCCACATGATCTAAGTTGCACCATCATTCCTTCTATAAAATCTTAGATTTCATGATATGACCCCTTGTAATTTAGGTCATTCAATTTTCTATGTTGTTAAACCAATTCTATCATTTATTTTGTGTGTCTTCTCATATCCTTTTCCACCAAGCCCACATAGCTCCTAATGAGACCCTCACCTTCTATATATTTATAGTTATAGCTAGCTTAGACAACCTATTTTAATAAGATTATGGATGATATTGCCTCACCATTCCCATTCAATAATGATACTCAAGATCATCATACCACATCCATGCTTACCTGGAATGCCATAATCAAAGAATTTAGCTTGAGGAATGAAAGATTTTCTTTTTTGAATCCTTAAATGTTCATGGCTTTAAAAATTTGTTGCCCAAGAAAAGGACTCGTCTTAATAAATTAAGGAATCAAATTTCCATTAATTATGTATCAATACTAGTTCTATATTAAAGTAAAATATCTCATTGAAATATATATGGGTCCCCATGTTTCAATTATAATCAAACAATCTATTCAACATTGACATTGCCATATTGTTCAAAAACATCAAAAAAATGTGTTTCGCTCATTCACATAAAAATAATTCTACCAGCAAGGATGACTCTATATGTTGAAATCTACGTCAACCTGAGGAAATAAGAATTGGCCTATACTAAAGAGAGTCTAATTTTTTTTTTGCATGCCACCTTAATTAATGCAATTTATGAAGGAGGCAAACCTAACATGAAGATAAGTGCAAGAAATCCATAGACATAGTTGGCCTTAATGTTGGCACAACCCCTATCCAAAATATTCATGTGGAAGAATGTGAACGAATGAAGGTATTTTAATGACATCCACAAGAGGGAGCAGTCTATGGGACCACAAAACAAATATCTATATCATTTTCATGTTCTTTTTTATATCATTCCTCTTGTTATGAATCTGCATCAGAAAACTAATGGTTTTGGCCAGTCTTGTTTCATCAAAAAGTTGATGTAGGCATCCCTCCTTCAAATTTTCTTCATACTGTGCATAGATATCCTGATAGGTAGCACACTCAAAAATAAAATGTCATTCATTTTCAACACACCCTTTACTAGAGAAAATGTATGTTCTTTCTTCCCAAACCTGCTTGGGCATCGTCCATCTACTTGTCTCACACCACAGATGATGGGATCCAGTTCTCAACTACGCCACTAACAGACTAGCTTTACCTTTGATGGTCACCCGTAAGTACTATTTATCCTCATGACCCCACATGAGATTGAACTCTTTCACATAGTGGGTTTTCTTTCTCCCCATTTTCTTTGTCCACATGGCAACTTTAAATTTTTCCAGCACAACTCTTTTTATCTCTTCATTGGTATTGGGACTTTTTTGCATGTCAATGTCCCACTTATTTAGCCATTCCTTATTCTACCTCATCCATGTCTTCTTTTTGCAGTCTAATATCTCCTCGACTACTAACTTGGGCCAGCATTATGTATCCATATTTTCGACTTTGTTTAAATAGCTTAACAAATGGATAACTACAAAAGCTTCCATTGAGAACATACCTGCTTTAGCCAAAAGAATCTCATACAAAATTGTTGATTTCACTTTAAGTTTGTGTTGTTTGATTTCTATGTACTTTATGCTAAGTGTTGCACCTCATCATTCCTTGAGGTACCCTACCTATGTATGGAATATAAGTTGTCCTTTTGGTATGAAATGTGATTTGCAGTACCCTGGCCATGGAATATGAGGAATTCTGTGGGGTGTGTGTAGCATGTGGAACATTAAGAGTCATGTTGGAAAGAGATATGTGTTGAATATGGAGGAACATTGCCCATGATTTTAATCCCCTTGTATTGTAAAACCAGTATTTTCAACTGAGTTGTGTGCCTATAAATACAAGCTCTTTGCATTGTGATAATAAAACTCAAAAAAAGATATGTAGTGATATCAAAGAAACCCTAGTCATTCCTTGACTTTCTTTTCTAGAATATATAAAATAACAAATTGAATCAGATGCAATGGAAAAAAAAAGGGGCATGGACAGTAAGTGTTTTGAGCTATTGAATATGTTTCTAATGTGTTGCAAATTGCTTCTCTAGACTTTGAATTGTTAGGAATAGTCCCAAGAGATAACTGAGAGGAGGCAGGGTGAATCAGTTATCTACTGGATTCAATTCTTTATCCAATTAAGTATATAAAAACATTAAGCATAAACACAATGAATGAAAACTTAACACAACACCACAATTTTGGTTACGAGGAAACCCAAATAGGTAAAAACCCCAATGGGAATTGACACCCACTAAGAACTGCACTAGTGTATTATGATCCCTGTTAGAAGATCTTACAACCCTGTTAGGAGCTAATCTTTACAATGCAATAAGTATAGTGACCTGGTCAAGGGTCAGACCCTGTTAGGAGTCTTTTACAATTAACCATGTTAGGGGTGAGGATGCATTGTCTGAGAGCTCACTACTCAAAGGGGTGAAGGTTACAACTTTCTGATTAATAGATACACACTATATCTAGATCTTGGTGAACTGCACATAGACCTATTATATGGATCAGTTCCAATGAATAGCATATACTCTTTACTTGGTCACATAGACCATTTTTTGATGGCTCAATACTTCGCACTTTCTACTCTTCTCTATTCTTTATGTTCTTAACCACAGTTTAACAATCACAAATGACTGCCTATAAATATCTTTCCTCCAAATGATATAATCAAGTCGGCCTATTAGAACCATCTCAAAATCATATTAGAGAAACAATACAACTCTCCAATAATACCTCAGTCAGCTCTACTAAGCATGCAACACAAATTAGGACTTTACAATTCCATGTGAGTAGATGCCACGCTACACATAGTCGGCTTCACTAAATTATCTCCACCTTTCTTCTTATGTTGAACTACATCATGCGCTCTTAACCAAACATTTTTAACTCTCCTCTTATCATAAATCCTAGCGCGCATACTGCGATGATAGGTGCAACTACCAAAATCTTATAAACATTGTCGGCTCTCCCAGATAAACACAGGAAATTGTAACTGTCAACTGGAGACTTCATAACTCAACCTTTACTGCATATTTGATTCTACATTTATGATCATAACATCATACATATTACTAAAACATAAATATGAAGGCGCAAGGCTCTACTAAAACCGTACGGCGAATCACATACAGAACTATTCCTGGGACCTGTCAGGAACACTCACTAATATACACAATTGTATTACTATCTTTGCTCAAAATCAACATTTGCATCTATGATATCATGTTGATAAAATATCCATGCAACATATGTTGAAGGCTCTCTTCATCAGGCTTCCACGCATGTTGATGACCATATGTTGTCATCAATGACAAACATATAGTCAGCAATCTGGCTTGCTGGAAAATCTCCAACAATCTCCCCCTTTGGCATTGATGGCAACATATGGAATGAAAAACACCACCAATCCAAATGATCAATTCTTTTATAACATTCTCCATTTCCTCAACAAAAACTCCCCCAAGGAAGTATCCTCCAACTACTTCAATTTTCTTCAATATTCTCCATTTCCTAAACTGTACTACTTCCTATGACTGTATTTTTGCTCCCCCTTTCTACTTGTTTTTTATTACTACATATTCCTTCTTTTTATGTTTTTCATGACTATATATTACTCCCCCTTTGACATCAATGGAAAAGGGTGCCAAGAACATTAAGCATCGGTACTACTCCTGAGGTAGAGTAGTCAACCTTTCATCAGTCACTGAGGACTGATGCACTCCTGCTATCTCTAATCAGATTCAGGGAAGGGAATTACCCCCAGCTTCTCCTTGAGATACTCAAAAGTATCCTTAGGTAAAGGCTTTGTGAATATGTTTGCTAACTAATCTTTTGTACTCACATAATTCACCATTACTTCTTTCTCTACAACTTTCTCTCTTAGGAAATGATATTTTATCTCAATATATTTTGTTTTTGCATGCATCATAGGGTTTGTTGACATATTGATAGTGCTAGTGTTATCACAATGAATAACAATAGGGTAGTCAATCGAAATTCCAAAATCTTTTATCATCTACTTGATCCACACAATTGTAGAACAATTCAATGTTGCTGCAACATATTCTACTTCAGCTATTGACTGAGAGATATAATTCTTCTTTTTACTTGTCCAAGTAAGAAGTCTATCTCCAAGGAATACAGCTCCTCCAGAGGTACTCTTTCTATCATCCATGCATCCTGCCCAATCTACATCTGTATATACATGAAGCTTTACATTCTCTAAATTAGGATACCACAAACCATAGTCTAAGGTTCCATTCAAGTATCTGAATCTTCTTTTTACTACCATGAGATGACTTTGCTTAGGTTCTGCTACAAATCTTCCAACAATACCAACTGCATTGGAAATGACTGGTCTGGTTTGAGTAAGATATATAAGTTTGCCAATCATAGACTTATACAAAGTTATGTCTATTGCTAGTGAATCATCATATTTTGAAAGCTTGCATCTTGTTATCATAGGGGTGCTTACTGGCTTGCAATCATCCATCTTGAATGTCTTCAAGATCTCTTTCACATACTTAGTCTGATTTATGAATATACCTTTCTCTATCTGATGCACATTCAATCCCAAAAAATAATTGATAGGACCAATCATGCTCATTTCAAATTCGCTCTACATTTCTTTAGCAAATTCTGCACTAATCTTATCATTACCACCAAATATAATGTCATCAACAAATATAGCAACTAACAATAGTCCTTCAAATGTCTCTCTTATGAATAAGTTACAATTTGTTTCTCCTTTCTTGTATCCAATCTTAGTCAAGTAACCATCAAGTCTTTCATACCATGCTCTAGGGGCTTTCTTAAGTCCATAGAGGGCTTTCTTCAACCTACATACCATATCAGGTCTATCTAATAAGGTGAATCCTTCAGGCTTCTCAATGTAAACTTCTTCTTTCAACTCTCCATTTAGGAATGCTGACTTAACATCCATTTGATATACCTTAAAGTTTTTGTATGTAGCATAAGCTAGAAACAACTTTATGGCTTCCAATCTACTTACAGGTGAAAATGTATCTGAATAATCAATTCCTTCTCTTTGTGCATACCCTTTACATACTAATCTATTTGTGTTTCTTACTAATGTTCCATCTTTATTCATCTTATTTCTGGATATCCACTTGGTTCCAATCACATTCTTATCATTAGGCCTAGGGACCAATTCCCATGTATCATTCTTTATTGTCTGATCCAGCTCTTCTTTCATTACTTCATGCCAATCTGAATCATTACATGCATCTTCAACACTTAAGGGTTCAATCTGTGATAGTAAACATACCTCTTCATTTGCTATGGAACTTTTTTCTTTTGATCTTGTCATGACTTTACTACTCTAATCTCCAATGATGTCTTTCTTTGAATGATATCTGGATGTGAATTTAGGAACATTAAGAGTGACCTTCTCATCAGATTTTTGAGATTCTTCTTCACTTGATTCAGGATCATTGAATAACACATCAATGTTATCAAACATTTTTTCAACAATTGTTTCACTACTGATAGGTCTAGGTTCTTCTTTAATCATAGGTGCATAATCATGGTATCTCTCTTGAATCATAAACTTCTCATCAATCTTAACATGAGAACTTTAAATGATCTTCTTCAATCTTATATTAAAACATCTATAAGCTTTTCATTTAGTAGAGTAACCAATAAAAATACCTTCATCACTTCTTGCATAAAACTTTCCAATTGCTTCATCTCTCTTGATGTAGCACTTGCTTCCAAATATTTTGAAGTATTTTACTGTAGGTGCATTCCCAAACCATAGCTCATAGGGTGTCTTGTTTGCGCCTAGCCTCAATTGAATTCTATTGATAGTGTAGACTGTTGTATTGACTGCATCTCTCCAATAAGTGTGTGTGACCTTTCCTTCCATCATGATGGTGCGTGCTGTGTCAAGAATGATCCTATTCCTTCTCTCTATAATTATATTTTTTTGAGGGGTTCTAGGGGCACTCAGTTGTCTCTTTATCCCATGTTCTTCACAGTACTCATAAAATATGTCAGAGGTGAATTCTCCTCCTCTATCTGATCTCAGACATTTAATCTTTAATCCAGACTCATTTTCAACCTTAGCTTTGAATATTTTGAATTTTTCAAATGCTTCTGATTTGTCTTTTAAGAACGCAACCCACATCATTCTAGAATAGTCATCAATAAATAAAATGAAATACCTTTCACCGTAGTATGATCTTGTTTGAGTTGGTCCACATAGGTCTGTATGTATCAAATCCAACTTGTTCTCTGTCAAGTTGTGCTTGCTTCTAAATGAATTTCTCACATGCTTTCCCATCACACATTCTCTACATATTGCATCAACTAGTTTCACAATGCTAGGAAGATCTCTTACTGCCTTGACATTACTTATCTTTACTATGTTGTCAAAATTGATATGACATGGTCTCTTGTACCATATCCAATTGTCATCTACTTTAGCAACAAAACAACTTGCTTCTGGATTAAGCTGAAAAAAATTACCTTTAGTGTTTGAACCCGATGCAATCATTTCTCCTTCCTTGTTGTTAATGATGCACTTGTTGTCTTTGAATTCCAATCGGCAACCTTTGTCAAGCAGTTGTCCAACACTCAGTAGGTTATGTTGCAAACCATCAACATATAGAACATCATCAGTGTTGTTCTTACCATCCAAGGTAATGGCTCCTCTACCAATGATGGGTTTAGGAGTGTTATCTCAAAATCTAACCGTGCCTCCTTTGTACCTATCCAGATGAACAAATCTATCTTTGTCTCATGTCATGTGATGTGAGCAACCATTGTCAATGATCCAATTTGTCCTAATGTCTACTTGTGAAATCAATGCTAACTCTTGTGTATTCTTTTCATCTTCAAGAGAAATGAATCCAACTTCCTCCTCGGTTGATTCTTCATCTGATACACCATCTTCAGCATAGTAACATTCCTTTGTATACTTAGGCTTGTAGTTATTTTTGAACTTCTTAACTCTTGTAGGACACTTGGATGCAAAGTGACCAATCTTATTACATGAGAAGCATTTGAATGGTAATTGACCTTCATATTTTCCTTTTCCTTTTTTTTCTCTTTTAGCAATCATAGAAATGAAATCATCTAGTGTTTTCTCTTCATTATCATCATCAAAATTACTAGAGGTGCTCAATGATTTCTTACCATGTATTGAAGCTTTGAATGCAATTTCACTTTTAGGTTCTATCTTCAATCTTGATATCTTAAAGGCTGAAAGTTTGTTGATTAAGGTCTCTCTTTTAAAGTCTTTTGTGGACTACATAGTTTCATCTAGGATGCATATCTTGTTGTCATATTCAGGAGTCAAGGTAGTCATCAGTTTGTCCATTATATCTTCTTCTGAGATTTCTCCACCATTGTTTCTGATTCCTGTAACTGCTTCATTTATCCTTTGATTGTAGGCTCTGACATTCTCATCAGGTAGCATCTCTAATATATTGTATCTTTTCTTCCATGTATTTCTGAGCGCATTCTTGGCTTGAATATCTCCTTCAAACATGTCTTCTAGTTATTTCCATATCTTATAGGCTTTGTCCATTTTCTTGATCTCAGAAAATTAACTGTCAGATAGGGCGCTGATAAGAGCTTCTTTGGCAATAGCATTTGAAGTGAACATCTCCTTTTGCTTCAAGGTTGCATCTTCTTTTGCAAGATTAGCTAGTGAAGGAATCTCAACTTCTTTGGTAGCTACTTCAAAAATCTTAAAGGCAATGCACTGCAAGTGTGTCATCATTTTGTTCTTCCAATCTAGATAGTTATCTCCATCAAAATTAGGACTTTCTTTTCTAAAGAATGCCATCTAATCAACCTCAAGTTGTTAAACTTTCTCTCTAAGGCATTTGGCTCTGATACCAATTGTTAAGAATAGTCCCAAGAGATAACTAAGAGGGGGGGTGAATTAGTTATCTACTAGATTCAATTCTTTATCTAATTAAGTATATAAGAACATTAAGCATAAACACAATGAATGAACACTTGACACAACACCACTATTTTGTTTATGGGGAAACCCAAATAGGTAAAAACCCTGGTGGAAATTGATACCCACTAAGAACTACACTAGTGTATTATCATCCCTGTTAGAAGATCTTACAACCCTGTTAGGAGCTGATCTTTACAATGCACTAAGTACAGTGACCTGGTCAAGGGTCGAACCCTATTAGGAGTCTTTTACAATTAACCATGTTAGGGGTGAGGATGCACTGTCCGAGAGCTCACTGCTCAAAGGGGTGAAGGCTACAACCTTCTGATTAACAAATACACACTATATCTGGATCTTGGTGAACTGCACATAGACCTGTTGTCTGGATCAGTTCCAATGAATAGCATATACTCTTTACTTGGTCACATAGACCATCTGTTGATGGCCCAATACTTCGCACTTTTTGCTCTGCTCTATTCTTTTTGTTCTTAACCACAATTTAACAATCACAAATGATTGCCTATAAATATCTTTCCTCCAAATGATATAATCAAGTCGGCCTATTGAACCATCTTGAAATCATATTAGAGAAACAATATAACTCTCCAATAACACCTCAGTCAGCTCTACTAAGTACGCAATATAAATTAGGACTTTACAATTCCACGTGAGTAGACACCACGCTACACACAGTCGGCTTCACTAAATTATCTCCACCTTTCTTCTTATGCCGAATTACATCATGCGCTCTTAACCAAACATTGTTAACTCTCCCCTTATCATAAATCCAAGCACGCATACTGTGATGATAGGTGAAACTACCAAAATCTTATAAACACTGTCGGCTCTCCCAGATAAACACAGGAAACTATAACTGTCAACTGGAGACTTCATAACTCAACCTTTACTACATATTTGATTATGTGTTCATGATCATAATATCATACATATTACTAAAACATAAATGTGAAGGTGCAAGGATCTACTACAACCATACAGCCAATCACATACAGAACTGTTCCTAGGACCTGTCAGGAACACTCACTGATATACACAACTATATTACTATCTTTACTCAAAATCAACCTCTGCGTCTATGATATCATGTTGATAACATATCCATGCAACATATGCTGAAGGCTCTCTTCATTAGGCTTCCACGCATGTTGATTACCATATGTTTTCATCAATGACAAACATATAGTCAGCAATCTAGCTTGCTAGCAAATCTCCAACATGAATTTCCTGTAAGATTCTCTCCTATGTTTCCCTACATTTGTGTCTTTCATGTAAATAAAAATTAGGAGCATAAAATTTATAAGACAATGCATGGAAGAGTCATTTGTGTGCTTCACCTACCGCCATCTTTACTTTTTAAGATTTATTGCCAAGGTTACTAGAAGATGGGGGTACTTAAGACTATAGAGGTTGGTAATAGTACTAGTACAACTAATTTTCAAAAACGTGAGACAGGGATACTTGCAGACAATAATTTTTGTTTAATATAATTTAATAATTTCTACAAAATATCACAACATAGAACTTTGAAAACAAAAACAATGGTAGAGTTTTTAACATTAACTTTAAAGTTGCTCATCTTTTTAGATTACGGGTTGTGATGGCTACTGGAAACTCTCGCCCATTGATTTCAAATTCTCACTCTACAATATGTCTGTGCTCAGTGGCTAACTTTGCACAAGTTGTTGGCGGAGGACACAAGGACCCTATTTCTCCCATGCCTTCTCCACAAGAAGATTCTTATGTGAATGTGCTTGATGGGTCTATATATGTTGTCCAAGTCGCGTTTTCTAGGGTTGTCTCCTTGGGGCATCTGGTCTGTCTCTTCCTTCTGGAGCAAAGCCTTCTTTTTCCTCGGCAATTGGTCCTGAGGGGGTTCTAGTGGTCTCTAATACTTTGGGGATGGGGGTGCGTGTTGATCATAGGGCCTCCTCAATTGTGGCACCCCCTTCGATGTTTGTTGGTCCTAGTGGCTCTTTTGCGGATTGTGTGACTGTTGGGAGGGGTAAGTGTTTTGAAACTTCTTTGTCTTTTCCTGTATCTCATTCTATTGCCATTCAGCTAGAAGTTGAGATAGTTGCTGAGATTGATTAGGTTACCTCTTACCTCTCATCTCTTGATATTATCTATCAGTTTAAGGGTATCTGGCATAGTCTCTCAGGGCTCCATGATTGGATCTATGAGCATTGGAAACCCATCATTTCGGACTCGGTTGAGATTTTCCCTTTGGCTAAAGGTTTCTTTATTGTCAAGTTTGATAATGTGTTAGACAAAAAGATTATTTTGTGTGACTATTTTTTTACTTGGGAGAATTAATTTCCTTTGATGATGAAGCCCTAACATGAGGGTTTCAACCCCACGTCTGAATACTTTTGTAAAATGTCTATTTGGGTTAGACTCCCTTGCCTCCCACTTCATCTTTGGGTGGATCCTCTCCTAGAAGATGTAGGTCAAGCCCTACAAGATTTTCTAATGGTTGATGAGGATTCATCTAATCTCCTTCATTCTACATATGCTCGTGTTCTAGTTGAAATTGATACTTATAAGGGGTTGCCGATAGAGATCAAGTTCTCGTCTTCAAAGGGTTCTAGGGTCCAACCTCTGGACTATGAAGGGATTCCCTTCAGATTTAGAATATGCTTCAAGACTGGGCATGTTGCGATTAAATGTGATGTTTAGAAAGTTAAGTTGAAGAAGCCCTCCTCTTGGTCGAATGGTGCCTCTTCTCAACATTACACAGTTAAGTGTTCTTCTCCATCGGTTGGATAGGATCCTTCTCTGCAACCACATTTTGGCTCTATCAATTGTGCTCCCATGGTTCCTACTTCTGATCTCTTTTTGGCGATTTTGTGATTGTTATTATCCCTTCTGTTGTTGCTTCAAATTGTAGTCCAGTTTCTTAGTCTGAGTCTGTTGTCCCTCCTACTAGTTTTGTTGATTCGACTGGATCTATTCCTACTGCTAGTACTGAAAGGGTCACTCTTGGAGAATCTTTTGGTGGTGTCCCTATGTGGATCCCTCCTTCAATTGTCTTTGGCTCAGGTTCTCCATGGAGAGCTGGTTTTGCTGGCTTGTCTCTTTTCGCTGGTTCTACTGGCTCTCAGCTTTATGTTGGCCTCTCTTCGGGCATTTTAGTGTTAGATTTGTTGTCTTGGCAGGAGGAGGCTACTAAGGTTGAAAAAGGTTGGATTATTGTCCAAGGTGAATATTCCAAGAAGTTTCCTCCTTTCAACATGACCCTTCGATCCCATAAGAAAGGATCCAAAGGGTAATTTTCTAGTTTTTAGTTTTGGTTTTTGGGTGTCTACTGGTCTTTTGGTAGCGTTTTTTTTAGTGGGCTTTATTGAAAATCTTTTTTTAATCTAGATGTAAAGGGTTTTGGGGCCCTTCAAAACCTACTTTTGCTTTTAATCGAAAGCATTCTTTAAAATTTTAAATACACAAATGTCCAATGTCATTGTGTCAAAGAGTTCAAAACTCACAATACATGTTTCATATTAAATTGTTAATACATATTAAATTTCAAAAAATATTGATAGTCTGATGATGATACACATGCCAAAGGATATGAGACATTTTATATTGTTCTTCTGAGAGCAGAAAAGGTTTGCATAGATGTGTCCCTATAAGATATTTGAGAAGGCTAGAGATACAGAGTAGCTTCCATTATTTCCAACAGTTGCATTAATGTTACTTGTCACCATTCTGGTGACCTCTTTAAAAGAACAATGGTTAGAAAATCATGAATCTATAACAAAAGTGAATAATTGTACATCATTGATGAGTCTTTCTAGAGAGGCAATTGAGCAGATTGATTAGAAGACCATAGTGGCTATCATTATCATTGCTAACAAATAAGTAATAATGAATTTGCAAGGGTGATAGAGGATAACAATTAAATTTACCAGTTTGAATCTAGATGCGGATGCAAGTACATGAACCCGGTACGTGGATATATGATTTCTTTTTTCTTTTTTCTTTTTTTTATTTTATTTATTTATTTATTTTATTTTATTTTATTTTATTTATTTTTTTGGGGGGGGGTGTTTGGATGTGTTTGGGTACATGTGTGTGTGTGTGTGTGTATGTTTGTGTATGTGTCTGATGCGGGTATGAGAACCTGGTATGTGGATACGTGAACAAAAAATTGAGGGGGGAGTGGGATGTGTTTGGGTACATGTGTGTGTGTGTGTATTATACCAAAATAATTTAAAATATATATAGAATTAAATCATTTTGGATCAAACAGGGTTTAGAGATAATGGTAAAACTTGTGGAGAAGACAGTTTTTTGAAAAGAAAGGATCAGCCTCAACGAAGGAAAAGTCTAACAGGGTGTATTCCGTGGGTACAAAGGAAGAAAAAATGTGCAGGAAGAAACAACAGTGATTTCAACATGGTAGATACGGATGATTCTTATCCTATCTCCCTGGAATAACAGTTTTGAGATCGATGTAGAGCACAATGTCAAAAGTGGGGTAGAATATCTCCATTTTGTTTGATTTTGGGACTGTTAAAAAACTCCAAGGAATCATCATGTTCAATCATGGGGATGATCGAGTTGTGCTATTGTGCTTTTTAAAAGGATGTCACCTATTTTGTGTTACAGTGCATTTTAAAACAATGTCACCTATTTTGTGTTACTGTGCATTTTAAAACAATGTTATGTGTTTTGTTTTTTTTGCCTTCATCACTCGTCCAATGGAGGAATATGTAAGCCCAATCCATTCCTAGAATAAATTTTCATTCTTCTTTGATCTATAATCATCAAGCAAATTTTAATCAATATCAAAATAACCAAGATTACATTAAATTCAAAGTAAATTGTAATTCTAAGTCAATCAAATTTAATATATAGTTTATTATCTACTAAAAAATTAGTTTGGAATGTTGCCCATAAGCATTGACCCAAAAATAGAAAGGCATGTCTCCAAAGAATGTGGGGGACTGAACATAGAATCAATTAATTTGTTCAAAAAACCACGCTTATTCACTCATTCCTTTAAAAGATTTACATAGAAAATCCAAATAAGATTATTTTGAATTATATTATATTTAACTTTTATTTTATTTGAAAGTGTATATGTTTTTATTATATTCTATATTTTATAACTTATTTATTTTAAATATTATGTTTTTTTCTTAAAACGATCATTAATTACTTTATATTTAAAATAAATATAAACTTAGCTATCTACTTTGTAACCTAAATTTTAGTATTATTTATAAAAATTTATATATTGTGTATATTTACTCTATCATTAAAATTAAAATATAATTTCATTTATTAACTTATGTAACTTAAAATTATTATTTTATTTATTTTCATTTACATAATTTGATAAGAATTTTTTTTCCACACTAAACACTTACATTATTAATAAAAACTTAAATCAAAATAACTTTAAAACATAAATTATTTATTTACTCAAGATTATCATACTAATTAACATAATTATACATTTTGACATACACATAATAAACAATCATACTATTTGATTTTTTTTATTACTGTTTCATCGGAGTGCTTGCCTTATTTTCACCATATTTAGTAGGACTCATCCAATTACAAACATTACTTTATCCAAACATATTTTCTCAAACACCAATTTGAGTGATACTCTCTCTCTCTCTCTCTCTCTCTGTGCATGCATATATCTATTTGCATCTCTATCTCTATTTATCCATATTTTTTTCTCTCTCTCTCTCTCACACACACACACACATAACATCATCTTATTATAAAAAAATTCAATAGCAAAAATATCCTAAATTATTTGAATTTTCTTAAATCATAAATTTATCACTGATTAATTACAATAATAAGCAAAATGAATACTAATTGTAATAAAACATTATTGTTATTTTTGTTGACTCAAGTAACATTTCTTTGACATCCTTGATGCTCTAGCATCATACCTTGTTGTCATATCTTTAGCATTTAGGTGGAGGGCATCATTTCACCCCTTCAAATTATGTCACATGTTTATATTTGGAGACATTTTGTCAATTGTTGTCATTTATATTAAATTTGAGGAATATTGTTTTCCTCTATTATACATTTTATGTAATATTGTCATATAATAGAAAGACTATGTTACTCCTATTAATTTGTTGAATAATATCCTATACTATGTTTATTGAGAGGATGGTCCACACCAGGAATACCATGCTTTCTTCATTGGTTTGAGAAGAGAAGGATCATTCTATGAGGAAATATCAATTCCATAGGAAATTTGAATTGTTAAGGAATTCATTTGCTTATATGCATTGATTGAAAGCAAAGTAATCAACATCCGCTATTTCATGCATATTCTCATATTCTGCCGATAGAGACTCCAATATCCTATCATGGTTTTTTAGTATTCTTTAAAGGATGCTCAATATAGTAAATCGGATGCCTTCTTAATTCAACACATTTAGCAATTATAGGATTCCATTAGGGCACATTTATCTTGTACTATTATGCTTGCAGTTCTTATAACATTCAACATAACCAAAATGAGGAAGCAAGTTGAGCATAGTTATTCTATATGTTTTCTTTATCCATTTCTAGCAACCCTAAGAAAAAAGTTTTACTTTAACGAATGGCTAACCTTTTTAATTTTCTTCTTTTACTCTATTGAAAAATACTAGATGTACAAATTGAAAATGGGAATGGACACCTTGTCATATCGTTAGCATTTAGGTGGAGGGCATCATTTCACCCCTTCAAATTATGTCACATGTTTATATTTCGAGACTTTTTGCCAATTGCCATCATTAATATTAAATTTGGGGCATATTGTTTCATCTATTATACATTTTATGTAATATTGTCATATAATAGAAAGACAATGTTACTCCTATTAATTTGTTGAATAATATCCTATACTATGTTTATTGAGAGGATGGTTTAGGCCAGGAATACCATGCTTTCTTCATTGGTTCGAGAAGAGAAGGATTATTTTACAAGGAAATATCAATTCCATAGGAAATTGGAATTGTTGAGGAATTCATTTGCTTATATGCACTGCTTGAAAACAAATTAATCAACATCCACTATTTCATGCCTATTCTCCTATTCAGCCGATAGAGATTCAAATATGCTATCACAATTCTTTAATATTCTTTAAAGGATGCTCATTACAGTAAATTAGATGCCTTTTTAATTCAACACATCTAGCAATTAAGGTTCGTTTGTTTGCTGGAAATAGACTAGAATTAGGATTGTCAAATCCTGGAATTGACATTTTTGATGTTTGTGTTCAAAACATGAAACTGGAATAGGGATTTGTTAATTCCCGTTTACCCCCAAAACCCCCAAAACCAGCATTTGAATCTTCCATCTAAATAGGTGGAATTGGAAAATCAATTCCAATTCCATTTAAATGGGAATTAGGGGTAAAACAAAATTTATAATATTTTGAAATCCATATGTAAACAACATTTTCCATCTTGCCATTATGAATTCGAGGTGAACCAAACAATTCAAACCATATTCCAAAAACTACTTTCCGGATTTGAAACTTCCAGAATTGTCAAATACGGGTATCAATTCCAGCGTTATTTAATTCCAACAACCAAACATTCCATTAGGGCACATTTATCTTGTACTTCTATGCTTGTAGGTCTTATAACATTCAACATAACCAAAATGAGGAAGCAAGTTGAACATAGTTATTCTATATGTCATCTTCATTTGTTTCTAGCAACCCCAAGAAAAAAAGTTTTACTTAACGAATGACTAACCTTTTTAATTTTCTTCATTTACTCTCTTGAAAAATATTGGATGTTGTACAAATTGAAAATGGAAATGGACTTCTCTTTGACGTTGAAATTGATTAGGCAGTATTTAAGTAAAGATAAAAATTGATAAAATAAAGAGGGCTTCAAAGGATCCCTAAAATAGGGTTATATGAGAGGTAGAATGAGTAAACACACAAATATAGTACAAGTAGCAATGTGAAATTCCATTCAAACTTTCACATTTCAGACGGCTGATCAGAATTAGAGGATTACATTTTTGAAACACACAAATTGTTTAGCCTTGAAGCAGCCGGAAGCCAAATCATTTCTCTTCCCATAAAGACTTTCCACAAGATTTGATTTAACCACAAATAGAATTTTTTCAATATAGAAGAGTGGGGAGTTTACTGTTGGCGGGAATAGAACTGTAAGCACTGATTCTACATCTTTTCTCTGATAGGAACATTACGTTTTTAAATCAATTGAAGGTTTTAGCAAAGCAAATGTGAGACTTTCCACAAGATTTGATTTAACCACAAATAGAATTTTTTCAATATAGAAGAGTGAGGAGTTTACTGTTGGGGGGAATAGAACTGTAAGCACTGATTCTACATCTTTTCTCTGATAGGAACATTATGTTTTTAAATCAATTTAAGGTTTTAGCAAAGCAAATGTGAAAATTTGCAACATCGGCAACACTTTCCCCGGTGCGTTCTTTTCTCGGCACCGATTTCCTGTTCTGCGGTGTAAGACTATCCGATTATCCAAACAATCCGGCGGGCATCTGACTAGAAGTAAGCCTATCGGCTTAAAAATGTGTTACCTTTCTGCATGTCCAGACTGACACACAGCGGCAAAAATTGACACAGTCCACATTGGTGGTTAGATCATCCCATAGCATTGAGAAGCTTGACGCTACTATGCTCTTGTGATAGTTAGATCGACGACTAGCGGCGTTTTATAGAAAAAATACAGCTCAATAACCTTTAAAATGCTTTCTAGAAACCCTCAAACAATGCTTTTAGGGGTGGATGTGCTCTCGGTGTGCATCCGGGCTCATTCCACCTCCGCATCCGGAGGTAGGGGTGAGACGCACAAATCTGGTAATGGAGGAGTTTTTTATAACATCTTATGCCATTTTTTTCCAGAAAACGTCATAGTAACCCGGGGACGCGTCCCCTCCCAAAATCCCTGGAGTTCCCAGAATGGGGATGCACCGGAGACGGGGGACAGTGTTTCAGCATCCCTGGCGGCGCCACCATCCCCAAGGAGACACAGGGACATCCTAGCATCCCCAATGTGGACAGGGGAATGCCTAGGAGTCCCCGGTGGGGACAGGGGGACGCCCAGGTGTCCCTCAACCCCTAAGGGGATGCCCAGACGTCCCCCGTCACAGCAAGCCAAAAAAGTGACATAAAAAAAAATACAAGTTTTTTGAATTTTTATGATGAGATAGAAACTCATACTTTTGATATCAGACTTTAGTATTTGGCTTTGCTATTGTTATTTATATAATAAAACTCTTCCATTTGCTGATTGGAGTATTTAAAATTTAAAATGTATTGTTTAATGTTCAATGCAATGTTCAATGTTCAATGATCAATCACAATGGAATGTTCAATGATTTTACATCTTCATGTCTTATATTGCTATACATCTTTTCATAACTAGCATTTTAAGTACCACATGTATAGTATATACACCCCCCTCCCCCTGTCCCCCGCTGCCATCCCCCCGCCGTCCCCAAATTGAGGCCCCTCTGTCCCCCCGTCCCGGAAACTTGTCCCCACATTCCCCCATCCCGGAAACTTGTCCCCCAGGGCAGTGTAACTATGGAAAACGTTAACTTCTGGTCGGGAGACTTTGGAGACGGCAACCAAAAGAACCCTGTGCATTGTGACATTTCCAGGGATGTCTCCCTAACCAAAGGTGCCTCTCTGGTACCGGAGGTCTCCAAGACGCGTCTCAGGGGGTAGGAAACAGGTCTCCTGGTAACTATGGTTTACCTTTGTTATATGTTGGGCAGCGAGACATAAAGAACATTTAGGCATTCCCAGGATGCTCAAGGGATGTCCCACTCTAATTTTGGGTGTCCTGGAAGCTCCAGATATTCCCCCTACAATGTGGGAGGTGTATTGAAGCTCGTGAGATGTCCAAAGGCGCTCTGAAGCATCAACATAAGACTCCCAAATGACATAGGATCTAAAAGTTACATTTCATCTGTGAATCCCTTAGTGTGCATCTCCAAGTCCATAATGGGGAACAGTGATAAATTTCTATTTTGATAGCCAAGAAAAAGATTTGAATACATTTTATCTCTTTTGGCAATCCAATGCACTAGCTTTGTCCATCTGTATATTCTCTAGCTATAGTTCTTTGAAAGCACAGTTAAGTCTATTTAGAATTTGAGACAAAAAGCTGTTCTTTCGTAACTCCCATCTGGAACCAGACTAACTCCCAAGCAAATACAATCACAAGACGCTGCACTAAGAAGATGCCCTTCCAAACGTGGCATTACCAATCAAGAAAATTGAATATCTTAAAAATCTGACAACTACTGTAATTCAGTAAAAGCTTCAACAGATATTTTTTCTTCAAGTGTCTTGTTCAACCGTGGAGAAACCTAAAAAAATAATGAACCAATCTGTTTCTGTAATCAAGAGCCTACCTAGTAATTTCTGCTCTGGGGGTTGTTGACTTCTGTAAAGAGACGACATCAAAGGAAAAAAGCCAATGAGCTAAAGTGGAACCTATTGATCATCAGAACATAACTCACCAATGATCAAATGCAACCACAGAACATATTTATGATCAAACCAAAGAATCATTATATAAGTTGTGGGTAGAGATGTCACACCGAGTTCCCTGGCATGAGACCTGTAACGAGGCAACCTCAAAACATTATTTACATTCAATGATCATACCCTTAGAGGGTGAGAAAATGAGTAAACAGAGAAGTGTATCCCAAAGTTGATGAGAAAATTCTTGTAACAAAATATGTAATGTATAGCCTGACGCTAAACTTTTATGATTTCAACTTTCAAACAAGGTCAGATGCATACATTTGAAAGGGGATGTTAGCGACCTGTATCTTCTAATTAGAAGATAAATACATCATTCCAATATACATAGAACTCAATTATTTACAAGTTGATTGATACAGTAGAGCTGCTCAATCCAATGAAAGGTCTTCAGATTCTAAGGCTGCTCAGGATTATCATTTGCAATCCAAACCCAATGATTCGGCATAGACACTTGTGATAAAATAGCACCTTCACAAAATTTAGTCATTGTGAAGAAGAACAAAACCAAATAAATATTTCTAGATATCTTACAAACTTCATATCAGCATTAGTACTGGAAACAATAACATTATGCATTTTTAATGGGATGAAAAAAAGTTGGACAAAACTTGCTTACTTGGTTATACAAGTACTTTTGTAACCATCTTAAAATGTTCTAGTGACTGCTCTTTATGCAAAACCAAAGCCTTCTGCAATGCCTCCGTCAGTAATAGCATGGAGACGATCATACATCATCTTGAAACAAGAGTAGGGTGGAATAACAAGCTGATAAAAGCAAGTATGTGCAGTGGGAAGCCAACTCAAGTCAGTATAGGCTCTGTGAATATGAAATTTTGAAGAAAGACCAGAAAACCCCTCAGCGGGAAGATGGGCCAAGGATGTTGAGAAGAAAAGAAGCTTTCTCTGTTCCTCCATTTTCATATCCTCAACCACCTGCATAATATAAAACAATCTTGCATTGGAAG
The DNA here is from genome assembly GCA_027943335.1 of Chamaecyparis obtusa. Lineage (NCBI taxonomy): Eukaryota > Viridiplantae > Streptophyta > Pinopsida > Cupressales > Cupressaceae > Chamaecyparis > Chamaecyparis obtusa. The sequence continues at coordinate 532,990 of BSBK01005311.1, forward strand.
AAAGAAAGAATAAAAAATAAATAAAGATAATTGAGATGCCTACAACACAGATTTTAGCAAGTGATGCAGAAACCCCAGAAATAACCACTATATGGGTCATCCAGAAGAGATGTCTGAAAGAACAGCATTCACAACAAACCCTGCTGATAGATTCATCTATTAATATTTTCATTTTGTTTTCATTGTGTAACTAGAGTTCTGCGTCATCAGAGAATAACTGTGATGCTCTCCTGTAAGATTTTTCAATTAAATAGTTCAAAAACTATGATCATATTTTTAATTTTCTCTGTCCCACTACAGACGATTTATAATCCATATGCAAATGTGACATATTCATAATTATCATGCAACCCTCAAAGGAGTATCTAAATGTGACAATTACATGAAAGAGGTCTATTACAACTACCCAGATTCAATAAATATGCTAACAAACTGTCACCCCAAGTTTTGAGGTTGTAGACAGAAAAAAACTATGATCATATTTTTAATTCTCTGTCCCACTACAGACAATTTATAATCCATATGCAAATTTGACATATTCATAAATATCATGCAACCCTCAAAGGAGTATCTAAATGTGACAATTACATGAAAGAGTACTGTTACAACTACCCAGATTCAATAAATATGCTAACAAACTGTCACCCCAAGTTTTGAGGTTGTAGACAGAAAAAAACTGACATGAGTTTACTGATAGACCAAGAACCAAAATTCCAGGGAACCACCATGGTTAGTACATGGCCACCTCACAAAAGCGTACAGAAAAAATACTCATAAAACCAGGGAAATATTGATATAAGCAAATATTGTATGCAACAATAACATGTATTAAAGATTGAAATGGAAATCTACAGTAGATAAATCACAGTTAACATATTAGAAGAACAAGATTAATAAAGCAGTTCTTTATCAATGATTTCTAATTAACACAATTAACTACTGACAAAAAGATTATTAGTCATGACACAATGAGAATAATAAAACATGTTAAGGCATCATTGAGCAAGCCACCAGTCTGGCTTATGACGAGCAAGTTAGAATTTTTATTTTTATTGTAGAGGGGAACCATGGCAGTGCCTATTGATGCCTGCATTAAACCATTAATTCTTAAATGCCCAAAATGAATGGATAAATGCAATAAAACATAATTAAGGTCCAAATGACATATCATGGCATTTTCACCATTTGCAAAAACAAAAGAAAATTACAACCAATGGCCCAAACCAAAAGGGTTGGAATCAAAGTTCAAGATTAAACTAATTGTAAAAGTGAAAATTGCATGCCCTAACACTTCTCCTGTTTTACCCTAATTTCAATAGACGTTTATTATCATAAGATGATTCTTCGAGAGTAACCCAATTTGAGCACATGTCTATGTTCTTAATGGGATCATTTTAGAATTGGCTAATGTGCACACGTTTATGTTCTTAAAGGGTCCTAAAAGACCTTGACATATCTCTTTGGGGCATGTAATTAAATGAACCACCCCTAGATCATTTCAGAAAACAACATATTATGTCACATTCGAGGCATTGGGACAACATTTTGGAGTATTTGTCTCTTGACATTTTAATAGTTCACAGCAACCTACCTCAAGCTACATCAACTCTCAGGATCCAATTCCACAGTACATTTTACACTCTCACTATCAACTCATTTATGGGTCTTCACCAAAGCATGAGAGGAAAGTTTGTGCATTTGCGCACTCTAGCTTAGCAAGCTACATGATGCTTATTGGCATCACCTCTTTTCCTTCAGCTATTGACAGATGATTATTAGTTGTAAGTGATAACATCAGAAACAATGTATTTCTTAAAGTGGTACAGTAATTTGTATTGAAGAAACAATTCTGTGATTGCATGCTTGATCGCAATGTATTCTAGGAACAAATCAGTTTGTAGTACCATCTATAAACCACAATCAAGGTGCACTAACACAGAATATAACCACTATTCCTTCATATGTAGAAACAACACAAAATGATGACTCTATGGTTTAGATTCAGCTCTTGTCCTTGGTCTCTGTATCACAGCTACCATTAATATAAATAAGTTTCAGATCCAAGTCCGCCCTATATTCATCTTAAATGAATTAATAAATTTTGTGTAAAAGGATCCATCAAGGAGGTTTCACCGATGCTTTCCACCACGCCAATATTTCTCATTAGGACAAAAAAGACAATGCTTTGCTTGCAAATTGAGGGATGTCAATTCAACAGCATCAAAGCGATTTCAAATCAGGCAAGTGTGTGTATGAATCAGGAGGTCTCATGGAAATTTTAGGCATTGATGTCCCCTATGAAAATAAGAATTGAAATATCAGGCAGAATTGCGATGGAATTGGTAAGAATTGTTTAGTATTTCAATCTATCCTTTTTCAGTTGTTCTTGTAGATAACTTAACATAAATATATGCACAGCATGTACCATACAGAAAGCAGGGAGTGGTAGAATTATTGAGCAAAGCACATAATTTTTTGTCAGCATTTGTTGTGCTAACTTCCTAGAAATATATTCATGGGGTAGAAGCATACAGAAGGTATGCAAACTGTTTTGACAAGAGGCACACATAAGACTATACAGATTTGAATCAGATGGGCATGCTGAGAAAAGTCTCTGTCAAGACAAGAACAGAGCAACTTTTGGCAGCATCCTCCCAGCCTCTGACTGATAAAAATAATTGAGATTCTAAGGTTGAACAATGCTGAGGAAGCACTTGTCCTCAGAGATGAAGATGCACCTAAGACTCTTCATCTAAATAGAGCCCTGAAAAAATAAAAAGCTCTACCTTCTCTTCCAGTTGTCCATAATATTTATTCTGTTGTAAATTCTATTTATCTCCTAAACCCTTAGTATCATTCTAATTAAACCACAGGCCAGCTTGACATCCTGTACAAAAGACAAAGTCAGGAACCTTTGCTAGCATAATACCAGTGGTATATATTAATGGGAGTTGTAAAACAGGGCATCAAAACCTATAAAATTAATAAAATATTAAAAAGTATAGCAGCTTTAGTCAGAATTGTTGTTAACATGGAATCATGCATTCAGCATTTACTGAATAAGGAAGATACTAAATAGGGTATGGAGATTAATTAAGTGCATGGAAATCAGATTTCTGTCAGCTATTGATAGACATGCATTAGATGTAAATGCATAGATGGCGTCATATACCTCGAGGATATATCATCTCATGAAATGTGATGGAAGCAAAACATGTTCATAATAGGCTTGTTGAAAAAACTTTGGAGATCTTCAAGCAAGTCCAATACGCAGGTGTGCAGCCAAACTCATTGTCCTTTTCTAGTATGCATGAAGCATGTGCCAAAAGTTAAAACGGCAACTTTATAATAGATTAAGCAAAGCCATCAGTATATTTGAAAGCATACTTTCTGTGTCTTAGTTGTGGCTGCTCTGTTATTTGATGTATGGAGGATTGTGAATGTACACAGGAGGCACATGAATTGTTTGACAATGCTTGCACCATACTCTCATGAATATGCACTAAATCAGTTTGTTGAAATTGCCTCAATTTTAAACAATTGGAGTTGGCATTTGTGACAACTTACCAGAAAACTCCCTAATAATGTCTAAGTTTTGGTGCTCCAAATTGATTGAAAGTAGATTTTTCAAATGCTGTCACTGCAGATTACCTGATTGACAAGTATGCAAAATGTCAAGGCATCAAATGGCACAAAAATTAGAGCACGTTTGATAGTTTGACCCAAGCTGTCCATTAGTATGATACTTCTTAGATATATGTATAATGATAATGTCATAGACTGTTTGTGTGTAGTGTAATTATGGTATGTATTTAAAAACTAAAATTATTAAAGATACATAGATATCACAGCATGCCTTGTGAGGTGCCCTAGTACTCCCGTACCCTTTTAAATTAGTTTTTGGCATGCAATTTATGGCAGATAGCGACAATGTCCAATCTCCACTCTGCCTTACAAAGTGATTCTAAACAGAAGCTTTAGAAATGGACTAACCAATTAGTTCATCTATAGTACTTTCTTCTGCACAAGAAAATTCAATAACTCAACAAACATGACAACCGGTGTCACTAGAGAAAACTCCCATTATGGTTGCTGATGGAACTCTTACCATGCATTCTTAAAGGAAAAAATTACACAGGATTCATTCAAGTGACATTCCTATCCTAGAGATTCTGCATACTAGACATCTGTTGCAGGTTTTGTCTCTAGAAAGTCGACAGTCATCATTAAATTAGACAAATGTTATCTTTCAGCCCTGAGTTATCAAATATTTTACATTTTCATTTTAACTGCAGGCTCAATATCGAGGTTTCTAATTATAACTTTACACTTTGGAGTTTCATTACTATACTTTTATTGTACAAACTATAAACTATGACTCGTTTTAATGGTTGTTCCTTCCATTAATTTTATTATTTTACTACTAAAATGAAAATGAACTCAACAACAATGATTACAGTAACATGTGATGTAGACAATGTCAATGACAACAAGAACTTCATTACATCTAAACTCCAAAACTCATCCTTAACAAAAAAAAATCTCATGAAAACAATTCGTTTTCATATAAGGAACGTGCTTGTATCTAGGAAATGTAGTGAATAATGCTAAACAGTGATTTGACCATTTAACATAATGAGGTAAAAAGAGTCTCCAAAAACCTCTATGTATATAATTCTATTAGTAGAAAGAGACAGTTAATTTTAAAAAGATGCAACCTCTCAGGACAGCTTGATAACTGACTAATATGCACAAAATAAACTATCATTTTATGCTCGTATTTGATGGGTATTGGCATAATCAGGGTTAATGTCAGTGTCAATGGTATTCACACTAACTGACACAAACTGACAAACAACACCTTGTATCTAAAAGTAAAGGCTAATATTCTCAATCAAGTATATTTAAAACTATAGGTTTTGATGTGGATTTGATTTCCTGCAATTTAATATAAGAGATAAACTTGTTAGTTGGATCAACCTTACACCTTTGACTTACTGGATTGCAACTGAATATAAGAGATAAACTTGTTAGTTGGATCAACCTTACACCTTTGACTTACTGGATTGCAACTCGAGGTTGGCTGCTCCCTTCACCAGAATGTTTTTCCAACTTCAGTGAATCAAGATGTATTTCAACATTAAGGGTAGGAATCCAATCGACAAAACTCTTAAAACTTCAATCAGGTTGAGCCTTAATTAGGCTTAATGAATAATATGCAAAAATGGACATAAAAAATGCTGGACATCTCAGACGCAGTCCTGAAGGTTGGAGCTCCTCAATATGTTGGCCTTGATATTTGGGCTCTCTTATCTCTCTCCTGATGAGCATGTGCTTCTGACATACTTCAGGATGACCCACATTACCATATACATTTTGGCCTTTTCTTGGTACCACCACCTAGTGATCCATCTGTGGCAGCAAACATAATATCTTTCTCTGCTTTATGCAATGCACATCTCTGTAACTTAGTAGAATTTGCTAGGTTGCTGGATCTTGCATCTTGGCAGCAAATTTATAAGTCGGTTCTTTCATCAACAGAATCTCATTTAATAACCACATTACTCCATATAGGTTTACTAGGGTATACAACAAAATCAATTTTCAGCTGTCACAATTTTCTCCTCTACATGGCCATGGCTCATCTAAAATTTCCGTGTATCATATCCTTCAGCCAAGTGTTCTGCTATGATAAAAAAATTACAATAAGCTCAAAATAGATTTACTGAAGTTATTTAGGAAAAAAATGTTTGCTTTAGAACATCTGCTGAAATAAATTGATTCTCGCATCCATGTCCCTATGAGATCATTTGGAATAGTAAAGGTGTCTACTGAAATAAACCTGGAAACCATGTAGGCTTTATGTACTTCTTGCAAAGATATGCTACATTCACTTGTGGACATCTCTATTTTTTCCTTGGCCCAACATCCTTATCAAAATATTACTCAGACACCTTTATAATTAATCTTGTCTTGAAATTTTAAAATCATGCACATTCCCTTCCTTGGACATGCACAAGCTTAAGCTTTAAAAGTAACTTCTTGTATAATATGCATTGCTTTACTGAATAGTTGTGCCTTTATCTTATCCTAGAAACTTCATAATTGACTATTACATGCCACATGTAATGACATTTTATGCCCATAGTTGTTCCTATCTGTTTAATGTCAAGTTCAACAATCTCCATTTGACGTCAGTGTCAACAAGCTTATTGTATTATCGACCAAATGCAAATGCAATGCTAACTGATAGCAACTTGCAGCTGAGATTAGCCACACTTCTTTGAATGTCAGGAATCTCAAAAACTTTTCAAATATAGTTAATTTTAGTTCCCAAGATTTTCTGATTTGCAGTCCTTGTAACCAAAACAATTCCAACAAATATTCGCCAGTTTAAAATTAAATGTGCATCTAATCTTTGTCCAAGTTCAATTTCAAATCAATTCTTATTTTTTGCTGAGGTCATCTTGAAGTATATTTATTATTTAAAAAATAAATTAAAAAATTATCAAACCATTATGTAGTTTTTAAGGTTAATGACATTAACAGTGGCACTTACGAAAATTTGATTGACCAAAAGAATGTAATATTCTCCTCCAAGGCATATGGTTAATAATATCAAATTAGTACCTCTTGGGCTGCTGGATTTAATTTTAAAACAAGAGCTACACTTCCAGGCCTACAGTAAACCCTAAAGAATATTGAAGTATTCTTAAACCCTACATAAAACCCTAAAGAATATTAAAGTATATTCAATTTCAAATCAATTCTAATTTTTAGCTTAAGGTCATCTTGAAATACATTTACAAAATATAAAACAACATTCTGGAAATTCTTTGAAAATTTGATTGATCAAAAGAATGCAATATTATCCTCCAAGACATATCGTTAACAATGTCAAATTATTACCTCTTGGGATGCTGCTACAGGATTTAAATTTAAAAGATGAGCTATACTTCCAGACCAGCAGAAAACGCTAAGGACTCTACATTGGCAACTACAGTCTTTGGCTCCAAGAGCATGCAAAACAAATCTATTAGCAATGTCCTTAGTGGTTCAAGATTGGCATCTGGAGCTGTCGCTACCAATACACCAGGTCCTGTGGGTCAACATCATATGGACCTTCTCCATCAGTGAAGGATCATCATGCAGAAAAGAATGAAAGAGTGATGATTGTTTCAAAGGCCACAGCTGGTTCTAATTCAACAGTTGTGCTTTCCACTTTCCAGTTTTTCTGACAAAGAAACATCACTCCATAGGTGCCCTTTGGGCAATGGGTTCTTCAAGAGAACGAGCACTCTAGCTTGGATTTGATTTGCTATTTCCTAAATCTTTGGCCATCTCTTTGATCTCCATGAATGGATTAAGAATTTTTTAAAACCCCTATTATTTGAGGACATAACTTTGTATCCATGTGCTCCCCGAAGGTTCTTCAAGAGAACTAGCACTCTAGCTTGGATTTGATCTGCTGTTTCCTAAATCTTTGGCCATCTCTTTGATCTCCATAAATGGATGAAGAATTTTTGGAAACCCCTATTATTTGAGGACATAACTTTGTATCCATGTGCTCAAGGATTTTTCATAATTGTGCATGGGTATACAAAAAGATCACAAGAAATAGGGGTTTCCAAAAATTCTTAATCCATTCGTGCAGATCAAAGAGATGGTCAAAGATTTGGTAGTTGGACCTTGGTTCTAGGACTTGAAACTACTTTGCATGAAGCTGCGGTATTCTAAGTCTTCCTCCTTTGTAGAATCATTTGTGATTGTAAATATGTGACTTAGATTTTAATAAAGTAATTAATGGTCATTTAGGTATATTTAGTTTATTAGGTAATGTTACATAACTTAGAATCTTTCCTATTAATTATTTAGAATGTTTCTATTTTATTTCTCGGTATTTTATCTATATAAGGAGACCTCCTCTCCATTTGTAATCACTCAATCATTGAATAATAGTGTTCCACGCTACATAACCCAAGGACGTGTCCCCAGGTTTTTTTCCAATCGTCCCCATCACAGAAATGTCTTGGGGACAAGGGACTCCTCGAGGACTTTGACTTTGAATTCCCAAGGAAATTTGACTTTGACTCTCAAAATAACACAAATTTGGCATAAGAATTCTACTAATTCTTATATTTTAAGGTTTTATAATGTATAAGTGCATGCTTTATCAATGTTTTCATATGAATATTTTAAATTTTCCTACATATATTTACTTTCCCTACTTTTGTATAGTCGTCCCCAAAATTGGCAAAAAAAATTTGCTGTCCTAGAAACTCATCCCCCCATCCCCTACCACACCCGTCCCGAAAACATGGGGTAACCATGGTTCCACGGGGACATGTCCCCCTTGAAGAAACTCACGTCCCCTATAGGGGAATGTTTCCAAGACTTGGGGACTTGGGGGAAACGTCCCTGCAGAACCACCACCTCCACCAGGGGTGCCCCAATTCACTTGCTATATGGTGAATGCCATTACATGCTAAATGCGATCTTTAACTTCAGGAAATTAATTTGTCATTCATTGGACACTTGTAGAGATTATATTGCAGATTTTTCCATGAAGATTTCAAATCATTTCAATTTGTATATCAGTGCCACCCCCTTCACCACTACTCCACTGCCATCCCCCGTTGTCCCTTTGCCGTCCCCAAATTTAGGTCCTTAGTCCCCCCGTCTCCAAAACCTGTCCCCGCATCCCCCCATCAAGAAACTTTGTGGAACACTAATTGAATAATGAAAATCATTACATGGTATCTTTTCAATTGTTTGATGAATTTTTAAAATTTGTGCTCCTCTACCTAGAAATATTTTCCGGAATTATTTGTGAGGGATTTGAGAGTGTCTAGAATTTTCAAAGGGTTTGTTAAGAGGCCCGTGTCTAAGGTTTCCCTGCCCAAGCGACCTCATTTGTTGTGTTTTTCTCGTCCACACACATTAAGGAGGCTTTTTTTCTTGTGCAGCCTGCGATTTTTCTTGTTTCCGCAGGTTTTTTGGTTTTCAAGGGTCATCTGTGAAGCACGCAACTTGCGTGTTCTCTTTTTTTCTACCCGCGCCCTTTGTCTTCTACAAATTGCATTTGATTTTTCCATGATTGGGTGTCTTTTCTTTGATGATCTTGTAGGTTCCAAGGCCGTGTGTTTTTGGGTCAAGTTTCCCTGTGTTTAGGGCTTGTGTGACTTTTTTTTAGCCACGTTTTTTAAGAAAATCACAAAGTCTTTTGTAGAATATTTTTTTGGGTGTGATCCACGCCCAAAAACAAGGGTTTTCAAAATTGAGGATGTTGTTTTGCACTTTTTTTTCCAGAAAATGTCATGGTTTTTTCTATTTCGCTAGGCTTTCTTCAAAGGACTGATGTTTTTTTTGTAGGTTCCTATGAAACCCGTGGCTAGGGTTTTCCAGATTTTTCACACCTACGGCAGGAGACCTAGTAATTTGCAAAATATTTTTCTCAATTTTATGACAAAATCATGGGTTTGAAGAGTGTTGCAGCCTCTATAGGGTTTCTAAGCAAGGGTTTGACTGATTTTTACCTGAAAATCAGATTTTCTGGCATTTGTACCAGCTACTTGTCGAAGGTTTTTACAGGTTTTTGACAGAAAAATCAGACTCGTTTGAAGCTCAAGTTTATCTCATTTTTTGTGCATAAGAAAATATAAGGGATGACATCATCGACCAACATCATGTTGGAGGGCAATCAGCAGTTCAACGGTAGAAACTACAATACCTAGAAGCAAAGGATGCTCTCAAATTTTATTTTTAAGTACCAGTGCCTAGACCAGATTGTTCTAGGTATGTATACTTGTCCCACAGCAGCAAGAAAAGACCAAGACAAATTTGATGAACATAACTAAGACGCAGGTATGTTGCTGAAATTATCAATCACTGTCGAAATGCTTTTCGAAGTTCCATCTAGCAAGAGTGCAGTAGAGATTTGGGTGCACCTGAAAAGTCTCCATGAAACATCAAATAAAAGCCGAGCTTTCTTTTTGAAGAATATGTTGTTTTCCCTTATGATGGATAACAAGATTTCTCTGCAGAAGCATCTTATGAAGATCAAGGAAATACGAAATCAACTGAAGGAGAAATAGGCAATCAACTGAAGGCCATTGGTCACAAGATGGAAGAGGACATGGTGGTGATTATGCTTAAGAGTCTACCACGATCTTACAAACACTTTATTGAGACATTCAACATTACCTCCGCTAATGTTGACTTGAAGTTTGATGAGCTGTGCAATAAGCTATTGTAGCAAGCTAGGTGGAGACAATAGATTGGTAGCAACAATGACATGGTTGGAGTGAAACAGGCATTTTCTACCACAGATAAAGGCAAAGGCATGTGCACTCAGCAAAAAGGACATTGCACAACTAAGGAAGGTTCCAAAAAGAATAGTATTGTGGAAAGCTTGGTCATATTCAAAGGTTATGCATCTTTATCAGAAGTCCAACCAAGGAGAGTCTTAGCAGCAAGCTCATGTGGCATAACAATCTGAGGAGTCAGGCTTATATGTGTTCATGATCAAATGACTTGAAAGTTGTCTTCTGTTAGGCTAGTCACTAAAATGACCATTAAGGGAGGGTAATAAAGTAATTAATGTTATATTAATGGTCATTTAGGTATTATTTAGTTTATTTTTCAGTTAGATAACTTGAATCTTTCCTATTAATTATTTAGAATGTTTCTATTTTATTTCTTGGTATTTTCTCCATATAGGGAGAGTACTGTTGATATTTTCAGATCTATGCAAGGAAAATGCAATCTATAGAAGGCTTTTAAAACTGAAACAATATATAGACAAAATTCACAAAGAAAGATGAAAGGATAGTACCAATTTTGTACACCAATTTTCCTTGACAAGTATGCCCTTGTTTTAGATCTGCAGCTTCAATGTTGATGTGATATGTAATTGCATCTACACAGGTCCAAAATCGCAGCCCTTTATGTGGTTGAATCCAAGTTCCAAATTATGCAAATTCTGTCCTTCAAATTAAGTTTAATGGTGATAAGATAAAATATTAATGTCCAACAAGAGACCACAAGCAGGCCTAAGGGACTGAGAGTACAACAGAGAGCCCAGAAGACAGCAGGACAACCAAACGGTGTCCGAGAAAAGAGAAACCAACAAAAGCAGCAACAAGAGCCAGAAAGGAGAAGCAGCCACGAAACCACCAAACACATAGTGGTTTCCGGACACCGAAAAGTAGCTCAAGATCGACGGATAACTATCCGTGAGGGGAGGAGTCTGAGTCTGAGTCCGTCTCTGGGACAAGTGATCAAACCCTAGGTAGGTGTAATAGCAATTTATGACAAGTATTATGTTGCTGCTCCAAATCGCACTATAAGTCGCCCTTCATTTCTGCCCTAAATTCGCATCATGTCTTGGTCTTTATCACTACTCCAAATTGTATCAAAGATCACCCTACTTGCTGCTCGAATTCGCTTGTAGATCATTGTGAAAATATCTTGCATTCCAAGGCTAAATTCGCACCATATAATGGAAGAACAAATCGCTGCTTATTTATTCTTGAGGGAAGAAGAGCATGTTATGTTTCTGATGCCTTCTTCCCTAGAATCACACCAATATTAGTAAGTCTCCATCTGATATCTTGAAAATAGAGATTAGGATCTGTGTTGTTCTTTGAAAATCCCAGATTTTGAAGATAACGATCAATCCTTTCATACCAAGCTGAAGGAGCTTGTTTGAGCCCATATAAAGCTTTATTAAGCTTGCACACATACGATTGTTGATCCTTTGTAACAAATCCTTCAGGTTTCTCTATAAACACTTCCTCTTCAATTTCTCCATTTAGAAATGCAGTTTTAACATCCATTTGATGGATCTTCCAACCTTTGGAAGCTGTAATGGCAATAATTGCCCTAACCGAGGAATATAGAGCAACAAGAGCAAAAGTCTCCCCATAATCTATTCCTTCCTTTTGAGTGAACCCCCTGGCTACGAATTTGGCTTTATGTTTCTCAATACTACCATCCGCAGCATGTTTAATTTTGAATATCCATTTTGATGATACCACGGATTTGTTCTGAGGTCTAGGAACAATATCCCTCACATCATTCTTCATTATGGATCCGTATTCTTCTGACGTTGCATCTTTCCAAGCCCGAATTCTAAGTGTGTCACAAACAGAAGAAGGTTCGGAATCTATAATCTCACTCATGAATGCAGCATAGTTAGTATACCTCTTAGGTCTCTTACTTTCTCTGAAAATTCCAGCAGGAGCTGCATAGTTGTTTGAATCTTCCAACATTTTAGAGGCCCACAATGGTCCTTTCTTGTAGATGGAGGTGCTAGGTTCACTTATAGGTATTGGATCATACTCAATAACATCATGATACTCCTACTGATTCTCAGGAGGGTTGAATTGAAATAAGTCATCACATGCTATATCCTTAGAGGTCGAGAATGCAAGGTCTTCTTCAAATATAAAATCTCTACACAACTCAATATGCCTTTGCCCCGGAACATAGATCCTATAGGCCTTGGCAGATTCACTATATCCCACAAATATTCCCTTCTTTCTCGAGGGTTCCAATTTGGTACTCTTTTCTTTGGGAATGTGAAAATACACAGGACAACCAAATATCCTAAGATGACTCACATCAGGTTTGTTTCCACTAGATGCCTCTTCGGGAGTCTTATAGTTCAATGCTGAATGAGGACTTCTATTTTGAATGTAAACCGCAATGTTGGATGCCTCAGCCCATAGTGAAGTATGAAGATTTTGATCATGTAACATAGCCCTTGCTGCTTCAACTATGGTCCTATTCTTCCTTTCAGCTATTCCATTTTGTTGAAGGTTGTAAGGAACAGTAAACTCCCTCTTAATCACTGATTCTATACAAAAGGTTCTAAAGGCTACAGAAATGTATTCTACACCATTATCCGTTCTAAGAATCTTTATCCTCTTGCTTGTAAGATTCTCTATTAGAGCTTTGAACTCTTTGAATTTGATGAGAACATTGATAAATTCCTTGTTTTTAAGAAAGTATAACCAAGACTTTCTGGAAAAGTCATCTACAAAGATGATGTAATAAAGATATCCACCAATAGATGGTACGGACATGGGTCCACAAAGATCGGAATGTACCATTTCTAATATTTCTTTAGTCTTGCTTTCACTACTAGGGAAAGATGATTTGATATTTTTCCCTAGTGCACAACCTTTGCATACTCTTTCATGTCTAGGAGATAAATGAGGGAAACCTACTAATAATTTATCCATAGAAGATAATGTTTGGAAATTTAGATGACCTAGCCTCAAATGCCATAAATCACATGAGTCAATTAATTTAACCACTAAGGCTTGAGATGAAATAGTATCAAGTCTATAAAGACACTCATGTCTTAACCCTATGGTGAAGGCTTGTTTCAAGGTTGAGTTTTTGGTCCAAGCCAAGACTTTCCCATCCATAAATGCAATCTTATAACCCTTATCCTCGAGTGCTGATATTGAAACTAGGTTTCTCTTTATGCCTGGAAGATATAGGACTTGAGATAGTTGTAAAAATATGCCAGACTTTATTTGAGTGTTGCAATTCCCAATACCCATAATCAGATAAGAAGTATCATCTCCTATGGTAACTTCTTCCTTAATGTTTTCTGAAAATGAGTCAAAGTTTTCTTGGAACCCGGTGATATGCCTTGAAGCCCCGCTATCAATAACCCAAGAGTATTTAATGGAGGTTTGGGTAGACAAGGTTGAATATAGGGCTGGTTTTTCCATGTTTCAAGTCTTAAAAGTTTGAGACTGTTTTTCCTAAAATCTGAATATTCAATAGTATTAATGGACTGTGGGAATCTGATAATACTAACCTTGAAATTGTTTAAGAAATTATGAAGTAAATACTAGTAACATGTTTAATAGAAAGCAAGTGCATTTTTGCAGTACCAAAAAGCTCATGTGGGACATTATAGACTTTGCTATAGAATCAAAGTTTCATGCAATTAAGGAATGGCCAGTACCAAACACTTACTCAGCAGAGAGGATTCTTCAGTTTATGCATTATTACCAATGTCTTATCAAGGAATTTTCTTATCTTGACTGCTCTGCTTTAAGATTTGACAAACAAAAGAAAAATTTGAGCAGACAAATTAGTTAGCCAAGCCTTTGTGAACCTAAAAAAGATGATATGCTCCAATACCAGGGAAAATTGATTCTAATGCCTGAGGGCATCTTGGATACCAGAGATGGAAGGCTAAGGAAACAAATCCTAACAATACATATACTGCAATGAAAAGAGATTTCTATAGGGGATGCTTCCTAGACAGAACCTGCACACTTCTCTGTTTATATTGATTGCAGACCAACCAATTCAGTTAATAACAAATACAAACCACCCAACATGATTCACATTAAAATACTGCTTCTCAACAAAGCATAACATCACAAAAAAGAGTAGAGCACAATATTGTTATCCATGCAAATAAATATGATGGGTACTAATGCTGTTATCTACATGCACACCAACATACATGTAATTCGCATAAAATAGAGATGGGATTTGTTTGAATGAGTTGCATTGCATGCAAAATTGCATGCTATTTTCCTATCTAGAGAGGGTTTAATTTATGTAGAAACAATATAAATAGATTTAAGAAACCATGCAAAGGCTAAAGATGCCCTCAGATATAGTTTTATTTGAAAAGACTCTATCATAATGGGTGTATTTAAGCATAGGAAATGACTTTCTTCCCCATTTAAGAAGACAATGTAAATGGACAACATTGATTGTTCATGAAAATTGGTGTGAAAGCGGAACTTTGAAGATTTGTCATCATTACTGATCAAGGGTGACTCGCCTATGTTCTTTGATTACTCTCTATCTATTGGCAGTATAAAACAATTGGCTTAAACTTGTTTGACATCCAAGATTTCAGTTTAATGTGTAAAATCTCAAATTGGTAGTACTTTTGATGCACTGGAATCCCATTATAAACAAGACTAAGCCGACTCTATTCTACAAACTACCAATATACAAACCAATCAAAGATCAAAGGTGAACCACTATCAATTTGTGAATTTAACAAATCTTCAAAGTTCTACTTTCACACCATTTTTTACAGAAAACAATCATATTGTTTTACAATATCTTCTCATACCTCAATGAGAAGGAAGCTGTTTCTTACCTTAAAGACAGTGCTACTGATAGATTATTCCAAATATCACTTCAATCCATTGTCTTTGACATGCTCCCGGTGTAGCAAGAACTACCTTTATCAGATTGCTGTCATATTAATTAAAAACTGGGCGATGGAATTAATAAAGGTTAGTAACAGGAGCCAACTTAAGGCAAATGAAATAAAGATATCAGCAAATGGCTGACCTAGGTCAAAGTAATATAATAGATTTGTGGAGCTAACCGAGGTTAAAAGAAGTATAATTATCAATGATTATTAAGCAACATTCCAAAGGCAGTGATTAACTTTAAAAGTAGGTGTCCCTTGCAAAGTAGAGGGGTGTGCCGCCTCCTCATTAGAAGACATAGAGGGAAAGGGGGGTGGGGGGCGGGGTGATTTCATTGAAGAAGGGAATAGACAAGCGATTAAAAGATTTGAAAGTTTCTGGCTTCTCACTTTGCGTTCATTTAGCAAAAACTTTATAAAAAAGGAAGTTACATAAAATACCTGCCAAAACCAAATTATAGTATCATCAACTTCATTATACTCATGATACTCTGTGTGTGCCTTCCAATCATTCAAGCAAATGTCTCTGTCATATCCATACAGCATGAGATCAATGTCTTCAGGTTCTAATGCTCGCAGGAACTGTCGATACGTGGAATTAACAAGCAGGTCTTGGAAGCCCTGTGCGAAGCAATTAACTTGTTCTGTCACAGATGTTACAAATCTCCGCTGAATAAGCAAATCCACATACTGATGTCTATTAATGCTCCTCACAACCTTATCCTTTCCACCCGGACAAAGCTCCACTATCTTCCGGGAGCCTAGTTCTTCAACTTCAGTTACAAAAGTGAGCTCCAGAGCATCTGAATCAAGTATCTCTGGATCCAACTCCAAAATTTTCTTGCAACTCAAGTATAACTCAGGATCTGCATCATGGATATCTTCCCAACGTACTGATTCTCCTGCCAGCTGCCTGAAGAATGCACGAGCTAAAACAACATCAATTTGGACCCTGTGCATTAGAGCTAATGCGATGACTCGACCACAAAACTTGAAATAGGTAAGATGCCCAGGGTTCACCCCAGATGCTGCAGAATGAGGGTAAAAAGTTATCAGTACACTGGTCCAAGTTACCTTCATAATTTTCATATTGTTCACATTTAACCACACTAAAGCAGTACTAGATTATAAAACTATTTTATATACAATTAAACAATTTCAACTCAATCACCAACTATAGGCATTCCCTCTGCTAATTGCAATAAACCGTACTAGAGAAGAAAATTTATTCAACATAAAATTCTCAGTAAGAACTATGCAACAGGCACTATCCAAGCATATATTTATGCACAAACAATCAAAGGAAAAGAGTAAAATGCAAGTTAGCTCAATGATCCTGAAAATAACACACACATCTTGCAACCATCAAAAATACAATCAAATTCTAAATATAAAGCAACTGTAGCAAATAATCACAGCATGACATAAGAATATAAGTAAAGGAAAGACAATATTGTACAATTTCTTGTCCAAAAAGCCTATAAAATCTCTCCATGGCCATAATCATTGTAAGATTACCTGGATTAGGGAAAAACCTTCGGCGATCATTTGGGCATGAAAGAAAAAGTGCATTCTGAGGATTAAAGATTTCACGGCTTATCAAACAAAACCATTCTCGCAAGACACCTGGACCAGTTGCCTCCTCAGTAAGAAACTCCACAGAAATCCCTCCCTGTAAACTCTCAGGTTCCACATATGCCAATGATTCAAACGAATCTGTGAGCAGCTGAGATCTGTGGACAGAAACTTCCTGGCGTTCATCATGGTCATCATGTGGTTCTGGGAGCATTGCCATCACAAGCCGCTTCTTAGACTCAAAATCAAGAAGAAACCCATAGTCAAGTAGCCAAAAGTGGTCATCTTTCCACCGTGATTGTCTTATAAGAATATTTAAAGCTGTATGGCGAGATTTCAGGATAGATAACATTTCCTCCATGGCCTCGTCATATAGTTTGGCAATGGCATGCAAGCCTTTTAAAACCACTAGAAATGGAGTCCAGCCAAATGGGTGGTCCTCAACTGTTGATGTCCCAGGTGCAACAAGAACATCTTCCACAGCTTCAAAGCAACTATCAATTTCAAGAAGCAGCTTCCTGAAAACTGCTTGAAGCCATTTGTGGGATCCAATCTCCTCCTTCAAGTTGACAGAACAGTTAGCAGTGATGACCGGTTTTTGAGATAGATCTTTTCGAAGACCTTTTTTTTTCTCTCTCATATGAAAACCATATGATGGCATGTGGCCTTCACTTCCTTTGAGAGATTCCATGGCTTTACAGAGAGGTATTACAAAAGCTGTGAAATCCTGCCCCTCTTTGAGAGGTGTCAAATTATTTACAGCAATATCTTTAAGACTACAGGCTTTTTTAGTCCAGCGCAAAGTCAAACTTGATGACAACCTATTCGACAGCTCATTCACAAAAGGAGAAAATTCTTGTACAATAGTTGATGCCCTGGCTTCATTAAAATAAGGGCTTCCATGGGCAGCACCAATTGTGTCCAGCATAGAGGCTAGAGAACTACGGCAGACTGCGTATAAACTGTTATTGGGAGCTTTATTGGCTAGCAACTTGCAAAAATCCAAAAGAATAGGAGCGCAATAGCAGTGAACACAATTTGGCAAATACTCATCATTGGATGAAGTAAAAAGCTTAATACATTCTTCTGCACACTTGGAATTGCTCTCTACGGAGGAAAGCAGTAACATTACCAAAGCTTGGGTAGCTCCCGCAAGCTGAAAGACCTGCATATGATCTGAAGGAGGTGCTGTCTTTTCAGCCATCTTCAAAAAATCTTTTACTCGGTCCCGGACCCTATCCTGTAGCACATTTAATCTATCGCTTTTGCCACACAGCAAGCAGATAATGCTCACTAAATCATTAACAACCCGCCATGAAAGTGGCAGTGCTGTACTTCTCATGCGACCAACCAAATGAAGCATTGCATCATTGGTAACATTATAGTCTGCCAAAGTCTGATCCTGCTGCAATTGCTTTCCCCAGTATATAAGCCGCTGTTCATATGAGGGTAACCCAGTTCTCGACTGGATCATCCTGTGAATAGAATCAACTGTATCATTCAAGCTGGCATGAAGGACTATGGTACGCCCATCTAGAAACGTCCTAACAAAGAACTGTAACTTCAATCCAGAGGAACTAACATCACTATCCATCTCTTTGACTAAAGCACAATTGTTTGTGGACTCATTTAAACCAAAACAATCTTGAGAACTTGAACAACTTGAAGTTCCAGCATAGGGGCCTTCCGTATGGCCAATATTAGAAACTTCTAGGGTCTCAGTTAAGCATTTGCTCAATGAATTTTCCATATCTTCATCATCCTCTTTCTCCTTCACAAGCATATCAATGTACTTCCCATCATATTCAAATTCTCTTGTGTCTGCACATTGCTCTTTATGCTCTTCATTATCAAACAGTTGTGAGACATTCTCCAGGGCATCTGATACTGTTTGCATTGAATCCTCTATCTTGTCAATCAATGTGGAGCTAGCAGATGTTGGATAATCAAAAGTATAATCGATGGATTGATTGCCCTGAGCAGAGCATTCCATGAGAATTTCTCCCTCTTCCTCATCAGTTGACAACTCCATAGTGTCATCTTTGGTTGTGGATGATGAAATCTTACGCACATCGGTAGACGCTGTTCGCAGAAATTCAACTTCAGAAAAATCAGCATCTATCATCATAATTTCATTTCCTACATCAGGACTGTCCAAGTGGATTGCAAACTCTGCCTCACATGGCTCCTGCAGAACAGAGTTATCAAAAGTAGACTCCTCCACAACACAATTCAGTACACATGCACAATTCTCCTCCATTGTCCCACTCTCAATTTCACAATTTCCAAGGTGATCACCCGAAACCATTGTCTGTCTCCTCTCTTGCCAACAATCATGTCCAACTTCCCACCTTGGTCTTACCCCTATCAAATCAGAAGACTCTACCACACCCTCCAGATCCTCAAGCTTCCGTTTACTTGACACAATTCGAGGCTGCAAAGACGCGACTGACCGTGCTGAAAGCATGAATCCACCCCCCCTGTCAATTACCCTATCCTCTATCCTACCAAATTGAGGGGCCTGAACTGACCGTTCCCCATTGAGCAAGGGAACGGTTTCCATGATTCCACCAGTTCTCACAAGAGTTTCCTTCACAATGCACAAAATTGTCCTACCAAGTGTTGTTCTGAACTTTGATTCCTAGCAGCCAAAAGAAAACAAAGCCCATGAGTTGGCAGGCATGCAACCTAACTTCCATAACAAAAATAAAATCCTAACAGTTTTCTCAATTTTACGAGTATTCAACTGAATTATCAAAATTTCTGACCTAAAATTAAAGTCCCGTCATAAGGTTGCAATATTCCAGCTAAAATTTCCAAAACTGATTTCAAAGCTTTAAATCCGTTTATGCCATGTTCAAAGTCTACTTAGTATCCCATTTCTTAACACACCACATCGTTATTTTATATCTCCATTTTCAAGTTCAAATCGTCTAAATTATCTTATTGCAAATTCCATCCAATTAAGTTATTGCAATGTCAAAAACAAAATCAAACCGCTAAATTTTTCTTCAGTTTTAACGACTATCCAACTAAATCAGCAAAGTTTCCAAAACAAATATCAGACTCATTAACCTTTTCTTCATTTTCAAGGCCTATTCACATAAAAATTCTCAATATCCAAAACCTCAAACAGCGGGGAAAAGAACTTTAAATATGGAACAAATTTGACAAGGTCGACGGCCGTTAGCCATTGAATAACACTGTGTAAAACATAAGTCCGGAATCCACAAGCATTAGCAAACCTCTTGACAGATTGGAAAACTATATTTTTTATTCCGCGCCCCAGAAGCACCAATTAAAAAACGCATGAGAGCCTCAAAACCCTAATTGGTCTCCTGATTATGAAAGTCTATACATCGTTTAATCGTCAAAATCGAAGTCCGCAAAATTATTTCATCGAACAAAAGATGAAAGGCAGGGGCGAATTCTTGCGTCTATACCTGAAAAACGTAGAAAACCCTTGAGGTCGCAAAACCCTCTCAATTCAAATCATGTTGCAATCTAACGGAAATAAAACCTCCCTCGATTACCGGAATTCTGCAAGTCACACCGCTAAAAACTGCCTTGAATTGACATGCCCGATCAAAAACCCACCTTCTCCACCGACATATTAATCCGTCACCATCCCTGTAAACTACCCGACCATACCCTAGCAAAAGTTAATCAGTAAACCCTCCGTCCATTGCGCTAATTATACTCCCCATTAATCTTTCCAAAGCGAACATCGCTTTGTCTTAAAAAGGGAAAAGCGACGCAGCAGAATTTGAAACCGCCATCAGAGAGTGTTCCAAAGGCTTTCTGGTCGTGTTTAACCGACGCAAAGCACCAATGACAACAAAATCAAAAGCCCAGAAAAAATAGCGTGGTTCTATGGGTGGGCAATTGCTGCGTCTTTCTCTCATATGCCACGTGGAGGTACCGAATTGTGTTAGGGTGACAGCCTGTCTCAACCTATGGATTAAGCAATCTTAAGCGGACGATTAAGAAGGTTCTGTCGATTACGTGTCGTCGCATGACTGGATGGAGCACCTGTCAATCTGGCACTGTGCAGATGGTCGGCGCGTGGCGGTGCTGCAGCGGCTTGACGGAGATGCCACGTCATCCTCGCTTTGTTTTGATTAGGATATTCCCACATCATCCTTGCTTTGCTTTGATATGGACTTGTCTTGG
The DNA here is from genome assembly GCA_027943335.1 of Chamaecyparis obtusa. Taxonomy (NCBI): domain Eukaryota; kingdom Viridiplantae; phylum Streptophyta; class Pinopsida; order Cupressales; family Cupressaceae; genus Chamaecyparis; species Chamaecyparis obtusa. Next base: position 553,946 of record BSBK01005311.1, read on the forward strand.
TGCCCTTAATTTTAGAAAACCTCACCAGGAGAAAAAGAAAAATGAAAATCCTCAAAAGTTTATTTTATTATATTATTTGAGAATACTGTGTGCTAAATTTAATTAGGAAGAGGAGGAACAGCTTTTGAAAATATTTTTTTATTTTATTTTATGGTTTTTTAAGATGTTGAAGTTGGAATAAAACTGATTGAGATTATTTTATTTTATGATTAAATTTGGGAAGAGAGAACTTGCATATTCTTCAAAAAGAGTATAGTGAAGACGGAATGGCACTTCATCATGAGTGTGATGAAATGGTACTTCATCATGGAATACACTCGCTCCTTGTGAGGATATCCATACTCAATATGAAAACAACTTGAAGGTTGACAACATGCATCAATTATTTGATGATGATAAGATCAATTGGTTGTTAGCTTTTTAATCAAGACTCATAGCAAATATCCAACATCAAAAGGAGTGTGAAGATCGTTTAAGGATGTTATTTTCAAGTCGCTTAGATTGTTTAGTCTCGTGGACATCATTAAAATCATTCATTCATTCATTAATGTAAAAAAGTTGTCACATGTAATTGAGTTGAGGTTAAAAGTATGTGAAAACTAAGGAAATTAATAATAATAAAAATGGAGTATTAAATTTAGATGATGAAAAGAGATTATATGCATTGTTTTGGTTTAATTCCACATGTGAGGATTAATCTTCTCCAATGTAGATTTCAATTTTTTTATGGGACTAATCCTATAATTTGATAATCTAATTAGGAGAATTATTTTAACTTTCTGAAATTATTTATTTATTACATTTTATAATAAGCTTATTTAGGCAATTAGTATTATTTACTTTGAAATTTAGCACATGTCATCTCCTTAATTGATGGAAGTATATGTCACCTCTATCTTATTCCACCCTTGATTGATAATAGCTAGGTGTCATATCTCTCCCATCAAGATGAGTTCACTTAACACTCATGCTCCTCCACTTGAGTCAATCTTTTGGTTAATGACTCTCCTCTAAAATTGAAATACTCCAAATCAACTTACTACAAAAGTGAACGAGGTGAACTTAGAAGAGCACATGTGTAGTACCTTGTTGATGGCATACACCAAAATTTCTCCTACTCTTTAAGAAAGAGCCAATTAAGAAGTGTAAAATCTGGTGGATTTTTCTCTTCACCTAGAAGGGGATTCCACAAATAAGAGAAATAATATCATATGGAGTAAGGGTCATGGCTATTGGCTTGCTCACCTTACGAGGAAGGAGTACCAAGTGGTGAACTACGGTGTTTATTTGAGTTGGAATAATTGGAGTATGAGAGCATTCTTTTGCACATATTTGAAGTGTTATCGTTGTAATTATAATCTTAACAAGTTCAATGGTTCTTCTAAGAGAATGAGGTCCCTTGTGTGGAACTATTCTAATGCATTATATTGTTGGCTTCCTAGATCTTTCTAAGAATATCTACAACTTCTTAGACTTTCTCTAGGTCAAAAAATTCTTGATGGGAAAGGATATAGGAATCTGTTAAGAAAAGAGAATCAATTAGTCAAGGGGAGTGAATAGTGTCACCAAGACTCAAGAGTACTATCAATTAGAGTCAAAACTATTAGAAAAACTACTAAACCTAAAAGAATCATATATTAATCAAAGATTACAAGGTTGGTCCTCTCAAAAAATGGCTTGCCCATTTTTCTAAGGTAGGTTAATCAATAGAATCAATAACCTAACATAGATCTCCTAAACATCTCTTAATTGAATAAATTAAAGTTTAATTTGAGAAGAGAGGAGATTATGCACAATTTGAGTATGTGGCTAAAAAGGATCGAAAACATGCGGAAGATGTAATGCCCCCGCTAGGGAACCCAAAAGATATTAACCTAAAACATAATACTAAGTTTGCAGAATATTTGTTTTCTTAAATGTTTATAAACAATGATGAATAAACAAGCAGAAGTAAAACATAAAGTCCATAAGAACATAAACATAAATATAATCTCAAAGTATATTACACTTCTCAAGGGTCCCTTGACGTAGAAACTACGAAATACAACTACGATCATAATTGCATATTACATCATAATTACAACTTAATGATAAAAATACACATGCTCATCAACATCTATTGCACATGTCGCAGGGTATGTAATGCAATCAACACAAAGTACAATATGATATCTTCAAAATAAATGATATAATGATACAAGAACATAATATAAGAAAGATAAGAATACACATCCAATTATAGTGAACAAGAAAGTACAACTGCTACAAGGATCATCCAGCACTGGTACATGAACATTAGAATCTCAAATGGTAAAAGAATCACTACTACCCAACCTTGTGGAACCTAAATGGTCCACTCCCACCATGTTGATGAGATAACAACATACCCCACTTGGATAACAAACACCAAAATCAATCACAATACAAACTAAGAAAGGGATCCTGGAAGTTGTCTAACTCAAAAGGTATAATAGGATAACAAAGGTAAAAACATATTCAACCAGAGACAACCAAGACATGTAGGAAACCTAAGATGCATATGGAGAAATGTCATCACATTAGCCAACTCTAGAGTTGTCCTGACAATCTCTCAAGACCCCAACGCCCTAGTGACCCTATGCGGTATCGGTAACCTCTTACACAGACAAGGCACCAACAATATTATATCCAAGTCCATGCAAGCGACAAGAATCATCACACAAACCATCCTAGCCTATAATAGCTCTCAAGGCATGAGTGAGGAACACAAACATCTTATTAATATTTCTATCCTAGTAAATTTTATTATGTTACCACTTTATTAAGTCACTTGCAATAAGTTATCCTAGCAACCACTTGCGGGCCCCAATGCTTATTGCAAGGCACTCCCCACCTATACACTTAGTTAACCTACCTAGGCTCATAAGTCATAAATAGATCTCACAAATCATATAAAGCATGATAATCAATTTTAGTTCCATAAAAGATAACTAGAACTCACACTGGTCCTCAAACCATAATCTCACAATTACACACTAATCCTCAAACCATAACATCATAAAAATATACTCTCTCAAAGAGTTCACAAACTAATAAGATTAAAATAACCAAAGGTTGGGTAAAAAGATCAAAACCATTATCATATTACAAATATTGTAAATATCTATGTCACAGTAAAAAGGTAAAACCTCAAGCCTCTGGTAGCAATTCTTAAAAGCCAACTTAATGTTACCCATACCAATAATCAAACACAGAAACCAAAACTCCAATAATAAACACATCAATATGAAATTCTCATCAAATAATATTTAATTATATAACATTATTATTTTTATTTTTGTTTTCCTAAAAGAATTCTCATGTATGAATCTTATTTATTTATTTCTAAAAATAGAATACCACTACATGCAACTGAAAATATCATTCCTAACTAGCATGCAACTGAATATATCTTCCTTAAATAGCATGCAACTGAATATATCTTCATTAAATAACATGCAACTGAATATATCTTTCCTAAATAACATGCAACTGAATATATCTTCCTTCAATAACATACAACTAAATATATCTTCCTTAAATAACATGCAACTGAATATATCATTCATAAGTAACATGCAACTGAATATATCTTCCTTAAATAATATGCAACTGAATATATCTTCGTTAAATAACATGCAACTGAATATATCATTCCTAAGTAGCATGCAACTGAATATATATTCCTTAAATAACATGCAACTGAATATATCTTCATTAAATAACATGCAACTAAATATATTTTCATTAAATAACATACAACTCAATATATCATTCTTAACTAACATGCAACTGAATATATCTTCCTTAAATAACATGCAATTGAATATACCATTCCTAACTAACATGCAATTGAATATATCTTCCTTAAATAGCATGCAACTAAATATATCATTTATAACTAGCATGTAACTGAATATATTTTTCTTGATAAATAACATGCAACTAAATATATCAATTCTAACTAATATGCAATTGAATATATCTTTATTAAATAACATGCAACTAAATATATCATTTCTAACTAACATGCAACTGAATATATATTCCTTAAATAACATGCAACTGAATATATCATTTCTAACTAACATGCAACTGAATATATCTTCCTTAAATAACATGCAACTGAATATATCATTTCTAACTAACATGCAACTGAGTATATCTTTCTTAAATAACATGCAACTAAATATATCATTCCTAACTAACATGCAATTGAATATATCTTTTACATGCACATATTTATATTTCTATTTCAAAAAAATGCATTTTCTCTAAAAACTAACTCTTTCAAAACCATAGAAGGCCATAATTGAAAATAAATTAAAGAATTTTTTTTTTTAAACTCTAATCAAAATTTTCTTCCAAACGATTCCCTAACATTCCTAGTTATCAAATAAACACATTTTTTAACAAACACTTATTATTTACACACAATATCTAATAAAACATGAAGAAGACAATGATTTCAATCGAGAATTTTTAAGAATTTTAAAAACTTACCTTAATACACAAAGCTGAATCAAAAATCAATTCCAAATCTTGAAAATTCAAAGCTTTCAAAAACATTAAAACTTTAATCCTCCAAAAATTTGTCAAGAGAGAATTCTTCAAAACTTGATTGAATCGATCTCAAATGGTCTCCTAACTCTCTTATATAGAAAATTCAGATACCAAAGTTGAAAGAATGCAACTCTAAAATAACAAAATAGAACTCAATTGTTAAAAATAATAAAGTAGTTAACTCCAAATCACAAAAATAAGAACTCAACTCCAACATTATTTTTATCAATTTTAATTTATTAAAAGAGTTATTTATTTTATTTTTTCAACTTTAAGTCACTTTAACTCAACTTGATTTTAAAAGGTTAAGTTCTAATTTTATAACAAAGTATTTTTTAAGTTGCATTATTTAATTTTAATTAATTTAAAATATACAACTAACTAATAACCACTTAACTCAAATTGTACATTTAAATTAAATTATTTGTTGAATAATTATTAAAAATTTTAATTAATTAATTTTAACTTTATAATTAAATTATTTATTAAATATAGATAATTAATTAATTCTCATTAATTAATTAACCTTATATTTAATATTTTAATATATCAAAGGTGTAACTATTTAATCTCATTTAATTAATCTTAATTAATTCCTCAATCCATTTAAACACCAAAACCACACCAAACCACATGACATGCAACCATGAAACAAAACTAACTAAACCAAAATACAACAATCAAGCCTAAAGAAAGGGCTCATGAATTTACATCATTTTGACAAATCTAAATAGGTAGAAAATCATATGCTTGTCCACTATTTCAAAATAATTAATGGCACATGTTGGGATTTGACATGTATGTTATCTCCTATCTCTTACCATTGAGATATTGTGATAGGGCCCGCTCATCTTGACAATTTAGGGAAGTTAATACTCGGTACCTGAAATCTTGCATAAAAGATGAGCATGTACATACATGTATAAATATATTTAACAGATAATGGCAGGGATCAACTAATCGTGTGGATCTCGCAAGTAAGTAACTATGACTCTATCCATTTAAACACCAAAACCACACCAAACCACATGACATGTAACCATGAAACAAAACTAACTAAACCAAAATACAACAATCAAGCCTAAAGAAAGGGCTCACAAATTTACATCATTTTGACAAATATGGATAGATAGAAAATCATATACTTGTCCACTATTTCAGAATAATTAATGGCACATGTTGAGATTTGACATGTATGTTATCTCTCATCTCTTACCATTGAGATATTGTGATAGGGCACGCTCATCTTGACAATTTAGGGAAGTCAATACATGATACTTGAAATCTTGCATAAAAGATGACCATGAACATATATGTATAAATATATTTAACAAATAATGGCAGGGATCGACTAATCGTGTGGATCTCTCAAGCAAGTAACTATGACTCTATCCATTTAAACACCAAAACCACACCAAACCACATAACATGCAACCATAAAACAAAACTAACTAAATCAAAATACAACAATCAAGCCTAAAGGAAGGGCTCACGAATTTACATCATTTTAACAAATCTGGATAGGTAGAAAATCATATACTTGTCCACTATTTCAGAATAATTAATGGTGTGGGTTGAGATTTGACATGTATGTTATCTCCCCTCTCTTACCATTGAGATATTGTGATAGGGCACGCTCATCTTGACAATTTGAGAAGTCAATACCCGATACCAAAAATTATGCACAAAAGATGAGCATGTACATACATGTATAAATATATTTAACAGATAATGGCAGGGATCGATAAATTGTGTGGATCTTGCAAGCAAGTAACTATGACTCTGTCCCTCAGCCATATCGGACACATCAAAAAGAAATATAAAACATGTACGTCAACCATACACATGCAAGTATGGGGTCAGTAAAACTATAAACATAAATAACACCAAATCTATTTGAAGATCTAATGCGCGCACATGAAAAGTGGCTTAAAAGAGTCTAGCCAATTAAATTGAAAAGTAAACTATGGGAGGGGTATTACATCCACCTCCCCTAAAATTAGGCTTACTCTTGGAAGCCTACAAACAAATAAGGATATGCATCCCTTAGTCACCAAATATCTTACTAAAACAAAAGGTAAAATGATATTTAAAATAAGTCAGAAAATAATGACATGATATATAGTCATTAAGAGCAATATAATTCTAGTTTAAGAATAAACCAAAAATGACATTGAACGATCATTCATTATTTAACAATTTAAATAGATTTAAATCTTTATTCATTCATCATTATAAAAAATATCTAGTAATCAATCGTATAAAGGACATATTTTTATTTACATCAAATAATAACTTGAGAGGTTCATCCATACCTAGTTAATGCAAGACTCATATAAAATCCAATTTGAACATACAAGCCTAATTTCATACCTCTAGGTTCATAAATAATAGTGTGAAATACAAAAGAGTTTTATGTCTAAGTTTGTTTCAAGTTTTAACTATTTAGACATCTAGTGGGCATACAAATTCTCAAAATTTTCAATGTAGAAACATGGGCTCGGATACCAAGTCTAATGTCTCTGCTAGGGAACCCAAGATATTTTAACCTAAAATATAATACTAAGTTTGCAGAATTATTTTTTTTCTTATATGTTTACAAACAATGATAAATAAACAAGTGAAAGTAAAGAATAAAATCCATAAGAATATAAACATTAATATAATCTCAAAGTAGATTACACATCTCAAAGGTCCCTTGACGTAGAAACTATGAAATACAACTACAACCATGATTACATATTACATCATAATTACAATTAAATAATAAAAATACACATACTCATCAACATCCACTACACATGTCACAAGGTATGTAACATAATCAACACAAATTATAATATGATATCTCCAAACTAACTGATATAATGATACAAGAACATAATATAAGAAAGATAAGAATACACATCAAAAAATAGTAAACAAGAAGGTACAATTGCTACAAGGATCAGTCAACACTCATACAAGAACGTCATAATCTAAAATGGTAAAAAAATCACTACCACCCGACTTCATGAAACCTAAATGGTCCACTCCCACCATGCTAAGGAGATAACAATAGACCCCATTTGGATAACAAACACCAAAATTAATCACAATACAAACTAAGAAAAGGGATCTTAGAAGCTTTCTAACTCAAAAGATATAATAGAATAATAAAGGTAAAAACATACTCAACCAAAGGAAACCAACACATGTAGAAAATTTAAAATGCATATGGGGAAGTATCATCACATGAGCTAACTCTAGAGTTATCTTATAAATCTCTCAACACCTCGTCGCCCTAGTGACTCTATGCGGTATCGATAACCTCTCATACAGACAAGACACCAATAATGTGTTGGAAACTGCAATTGAAATAATTGTTGTATTGTCATTGATGTCAAACCTTAATTGGTAAGACTGTTGCTACTTAGGAAAGTACTATATCTATTGTATTGTTGTGAAGGATTGGGGCAAGGTTGGTAACAATAGCACTTAGGGAAAGGTTGAGTTTTTTGATACTACAAAGTGTACTTGACTATGTTGTACAATGATGAGACAATGTATTGTTTATACTAGTAAGACTAAAGACTAAATTGGTAGGCTTGACCAAGCAACGAATGGAGAAATCATGTTTAAGCCGAGTAATGTTAGTGTCGACCGAGTTAGTGTATGCCAAGCAAAATTTTAGTGTCAACCGAACAATAGTTAATTGCCGAAGAAGACAGTGTAAGCCGAGGAAACATTTTTAATAATGACTGAGCTTTCTACATGAAGACTCAGTAGTTGCTCATAGTATTGACCGAGCATCAACATTTTTATATTTGAAGAGAATTTAATTTTGGAGCTAACATTGTTGAATTCTTGGATTATATAAAACGTGTTGACTTTATTTATTGATTGTTTGAAAGCATTAAATACACTATAAAATGTTTTATTGTAAATCTTGAAGAGATTTGAGATGATTCTACAAATGAAGCCAAAGAATATGAAGCAGGTAGAGTCAATGAATCTGACCTAACCCTAAGATCTACGAATGAGATTGAGCAGCATAAGATGAGTTAACCTAATTGAGGAAAGTATTAAGGGAACCTGAGCATTGGATATGTGTGTGCATGGATGAAAAAGAGAATGCTAGAAGATCAGTAAAGTTTTATTGACTGTCTAAATAGAAAAGGCTGAAGGAGAATTGTGGTGGTTGCTTGAAGAAAAGTTTCGAGCAAATCAGAGATGGAGATGACAAAGTTTCAAAGTTAGTAAACCAGCATTAGTGTACGGAATCGGATCTGATATTTGCAAAGTGAGTTATATGTTTTTCAGGTCAATATTGCTGCTACTTTTTAACCATTGTAACAGTCAAAATCTTTTTAACAAAGGTTGACCTAACAGTCATATGTTAAATCCTTTGAACAAGGTTTCATTCTAATGGATTGTATGTAAGTCCTATAACAAGGCTCACTTTTAACAGGGTGATTGAAATCTTTTAACCGGGTCACACCTAATATTGTGTATTGTAACCTTTGACAAGGTTGGCTTTTAACCGAGCTCACTTCAGAAGAGTGAAAATAATAGTAACATGTTACAAAGTGGTTTTTCTCACATTGGGTTTCCACTATAAATCCTAGTGTTAATACTTGTGTGAATGTTTTGGTTTAAACATTTTTGTGTTTTACAAGTCAAGTTACAGCTAGGTAGTGGACTGCAATGTTATATGTTTCTATTATTGAATCAGTGATGACCGAGTTTGTTTTGGTTATGGGATCTGATTTAAGAAAAAGTTTTTGAGTTTGTCTTATATATCAGGACCAGAGAACAACTGATTCACCCCCCCCTCTTTGTTGTTCTAAATCATATTAACAATTGGTATTAGAGCTTTGTTGCTTATTATTAGTGTTTACAGAAATCAAGTTTAAAGGGACTTGAATCAAATGATTAGGATGTATAAGAAGGAGGTATCGAAGCTAAATAAGGAAAACTTCCATGCATGGCAAAGCTTGATGAAGCTACATCTGGCTGATATTGGTGACTCTGCAAAGTACTACATTGAGAATGGCTATGTCTCACATGTCGGACCTTTGACTGCCAAAGAAATGAGAGCTAAGCAAAAACATAATCAGGCAATGCTAAAAATTGCATCTACCCTAAGCTATCTAGAATTTGAGGACATTAAGGATTGCACAACTACTAAGGAGATGTGGGACACTCTTGCAAGGATCTATGGTGGTGACTTAAATGTACTGAAAACAAAGGCCGAGAGTCTTAGAGGTAAGTTTGATGAAATGAGAATGCAAGAAGGTGAGAACATTGTACAATATTGTGGTAGAATAAAAAAAGTTGTGAATGCTATTAAAGGAGAAAATGGGGTTATTGATGATGAAATTATAATTGGAAAAGTACTAAGAACGCTGCGTCTTATATATACTATTAAGATCTCAGCTATTCAGGAATCTAGATGCAACTCTGCTAATGTGCTTACTTTGGAAAGTTTGGTTGGTAAGCTGACTGCTTTTGAACTCTCTATGATAATTTCACTATTGGAAGCATTGGTAATGTTGAATATGCTTTCAAGTCACAACTAGTTCTAAACAAGCCAAAGAAAGAAAAAGAAGGATGCATCAGTGAAAGTGAAAGTGAAAGTGACAGTGACACTTCTAATGAAGAACTAGAAGATCTAGAAGCCCTTATGGCTAGAAGACTGAGAAGAGGAAAATGAAAGTATAAAGGTAAACTCTCTATTATATGTTTTGCATGTAATAAAGTTGGTCATATAGCTGCTAGATGTCCTGACAGGAAGGATAAAGATGATGAAAGAAAAAGAAAACACAAAGACAGAAGAGATGACAGAAGCTCCCAAAAGAACAAAGACTACAAAGGAAAAGGTAAGAAATCTTATTACATTGCTGAAAAAGAAACTGACACTGATAGTGATGATTTTGAAATTGAGGTAGTCTATGTTGCAATGAAAGATGAATCTGATGAGGATGAGAAAACTGCATTGATATCCTATGTGAACAAGAATGATAAATGGATTATTGACAGTGGTTGTTCACACCACATGACTGGTGACAAAAATAAGTTTGAGACCTTACATCATTACAGAGGTAAAAGTGCAAAATTTGGTAATGATGCACCATGTCATGTTAGAGGAAAAGGTTTGATTAAACTGACTAATAAGATATCTTGTGAAAATGCATATTGGGTTGAAGGTCTTAATTATAATTTGTTAAGTGTTGCTCAGCTCAACAAAATTGGTTACCGAGTAGAATTTCATCACAAGAAAGCTAAAATATTTGATGCTACTAGAGAACTAATTGGTGTATGCACCCTAAAATGGTCACCTAGACTTTGGGCCCCCATTCAGCAATTTGTCAAATTCTTGAATCAATATTTTTAAAAATCAACAATATCAATTATATCAATTTCCTTGATCAAATCATAGTCAGTTCAATATTTCCTAAGGTTTGAGCCTTATTTAATTTAAAAGAGAAAAAAATAGAAATCTTATTTAATTAAGAGAACATGCTCCTTTTTAATTAATTAAAAATCTCTTTTAATTAAATAATAAAATCACTTTATCCTAAGCTTTTATTTAATTAAAAGGAATTTCTTCCTCTTTTATTTAAATAAAAAATCTCCACTTTTCTTCTTATCCTAAGTTGCACAAATAAAACATTTAATTCTTATTTATAAAGAAAAATAAAATTAAAAATTAAAAAAAAGTATTTTTTGTCTCACATGGACATAAAGTAAATGCTCAACATAAAGTAAATGCTTCTAATTTTCTTATTGGAAGATATTTGTGCACAAGGATCAAGCTTCTTTTTTTCTCCACCGTTGATTAAGTCTTTTGCCTCTTAATCACAATGGTCCATTCTTTTTCACTTCCTATAAAAGAAGAGCTCTCTTCCTCATTTTTATATCTTAAGTTTTTATGCTACAGATTTTCTAAATCATCTTGAAGCTTTTGGAGACATTCTTGCATCAAGTTTTGAAGATTTGGAGCATCATTGAAATTCATCTTGCATCTACATCACATCCTAGCTTGCATCATAGTTGAATCATCATGGTATCATTTCCTTTCATGTTTTAGATTAATCTCACATAGTCTAATTAGAGGGTTTGTAACTCTTTCATTTCCATTTTCATAACCTAATTTGCATACTTGCATGCTCATCTTAGATTAATTTTGCATTGCATTGCATTCATATTAATTTCATTAGAGATATTGGCATTCTTGCCCTTGTTTTCATTGTGAATATCTCATTGTATAGTTGACTAGTAAAGTCATGAGTTTATAGCTCTAGCTGAGAGCAATTTTACAAATCTTGCAACTCCATGCGTAGAGAGCTATAGATCGATTTGTGAGGGCTCATTATTGAGTTTTCTTGCATGTAAGAATTCATAGAAGTGTGGTCACATTTTCACCATACATTTTAGGCACCCACTGTGGGGTAACCCACCTCTTGCATGCTGGTTTTGATTATTTTTGGAGCTAACTCTTGTGCAGATTTGTTTGGAGATGAAAAACCCTAAATTTGAAAGATTTGATCATATCTCCCAAATGGCTTAGTGTTTTGGTCTAAAATTTTTTTTTCAAGTTGGTGACATATCAGAGAAGCTCCAAAAAAAATTTCAAAATTTTTGAAGGTGATTTGTATTTTTTATGATTTTTTCTTTATTTCTCATAAAAAATTGATTTTTGGTGCAAATCTGCATATTTTTTAGAAATTTTTACATTTATGGAAAGGTCTTTGAATTCTACATGGGGTCCATTCACTGTTTTTTTAATTTAGAGATCATATCATAGCTCATTTGGTCAATTTATAAAAATTGGTCTGTTTTGGTAAAATGGGTCTCTAGGGCACAAATGAAGAGATTTTTTTAAAAATTTTATATTTTTGGAAAGCTCTTTATTTTTTGACAGAGGTCTTTTTTTTGCATTTTGAGTTTAGGGTCCGAATTCATGTGGTAAAAATCAAATCTTGTTGACTAGGTCAAATGCAAAAAAAATAAAATTTTGTGATGGGTATGCACTTATTTTTCATTGTTCAATGCATGACATGAGTTATCATTTGGATTATTTGCTGGTTATCATTGCTCCTAATAATTGATTTTCAGATCTAACCCTAGGGTTTGCATAAGTTGGATATACATTACATATCTTGTTAGCTTATTTTCTTGTCTTGTTCATTTGAAGGTGCTCTTGCTTTCATGGAAAATACTTAAAACAAAGGGTTGGACTTGAGGTACTTTGTTCCATCTCTACAATATTTAGATTTTGGGATTAAAATTGAACCTCTCATGTGTTTGGCTTGAGTTTTTACATGCTTTCATAGAACACATTTCAATTGATGCTCTTAATGGGAAATGAATGAACATAGATTTATTTTCATACAAGTTTGTGTAAGTGAATGCTTGTGTTTAAACCTTAAATAATTCTTGGTTCCAATATCAAATATCTCATTGAGTGATTGAGGGCATGGATTCATTCCTTATTTGCATAGGGAGTTAAATGCACCACTTTGTGGACTCACTCTATGTTTACTTAGAAAGTTAAATATTCCATTGATTCAACCCTTTGTCATTTGTGAGTAGTATTGATAAGCAACTTTAGATTGCTTGTGATTGATCTAGATTTCTATCTTGGGTTATTGGACTCGCTAATCTGTCGGCCCCTCATTTCTGCCCCATGGTTGCAAGATCAGTGCCACATTAAAGAGGAGGGGTCTACAGGAAAGAAGTGTTAATTGCTCCATTAGGCAACCCTTTTGTGATTTTTGGAACTCACTTATTTTCTAAGGTGTGGACTCACTTTGAGTTGATGTGGGGAGTTAAATGTTCCACTTTTGGGCTCACTTTGAGTTGGTGTGAAGAGTTAAATGTTTCACTTTTGGACTCACTTTGAGTTAGTGTGAAGGGTTAAATGTTCCACTTTTGGACTCGCTTCACATTATCTTAAAGGTTAAATGTTTCACTTTTGGGCTCGCTTCGCATTCACTTGAAATGTTAAGTGTCCCACTTTTGGACTCACTTCGCATTTACTTGAATAGTTAAGTGTTCCACCTTTAGTGCTCTAAATACTTTTGATAGTGAATTACTTAGTTTTTATTTCTAGAAGGCCTGCTTGGGGACACACCACCTCAAGGGACGACCTTAACTCCTGTGTTCCAGTGGAGTATAAATATCAGGAGGTGAATCTAGAGACACCTCTCTTAGGAATTGAGTTTGATATCACTCTTGGCTAAGCCTCAAAGAACTTTATACCTTTGAGAAGTGAAGGAGGAGATTTGGGTTACCGTCTCCCCCGGGCTGTATGATTTTAGATTGTTCTCATCTATGGATTTGGGCCTCACGTACCTTGCGTATATTGAGGACTCCTTTTAGAAAGCCATGTATATCCTTGTAGATAGCTTGATAAGGTGTTGTTATGTTCTAAGTGCCTGCTAAAATATTGTCAAGAACATACGCAAGTAGAACCTTTAAGGAGTAGAAATACTAAGTCACTATACTTGTTCATGTGCAAGGTTGCTTTGCCCCTTGCTCATTGTTTGAAGACAATTGCTTGCTTGAACTCCCTGGTTGCTATTCTATGTGCTTGATCATCATTGCAAAATCTTTTGAAAGATCTAATTGGAATATTGAAACTGAGTTCCGTCCTGTTGTAGTGAGTTCTCCTTAGAAGCTTGGTCTTCCTTGGTCAGTCCAGATCTCAGATCCTAGGTGTTGTCATGTTGCTCAACATCTCAATGAATGTTATGGTATCAATTGCATAAGATGACTCTTAGTCTTCTTCTTTCTTCTCTATTTCCCATGTTCTTCTGAAGTCTTCTATTCCCATGGGAAATTCTTCTTCTTCTTGATTCTTTTCCTCTTACTATCTAGTCTACCTTCTTCTATTCATCTATTCATTTCTTCCATGCTTGATTCCTTCTCTTCTAGAACCATGAATTTCAACTATCTTGTTAAGGAACCTCTCTTGAGAATAGATGATCTTGAACTCATTGCTTAATTTGAAAAGTATCTTTATTCCTCTAATAGTCCTTCCAAATATCTCATGGGTGATAAACTTATGGCAAAAATAAAAGAAAAGATTTTTAAATCAGATGCCTTTGCTAGGATCATAGACATGATCATATCACAACCTCCTTCTTCTAAACGTTCTTCATCATCTAAGTTTTCTCATTCTTCCTCATCTTCCAAATCTTACCATGACTCTTCTAAACATTATTCACATTCTTCATTATCCAAGTCTTCTTCTTCCACCAAGTCTTCAATTTCCTCTTCTTCACGATCTCGTTCTTCTTCTACTTCTCCCAAGAGTCTTACTTCTCTTTAGAAGACATACCATAAAGAGCAACGTGATAGTCCTTATGATACCTCTTCCACGAAGAGTGACGCACCCACCTATGATGACTATGATGACTATGATGATGGACAATGTAGTGATACCTATGACACCTCTATTATTAAGAGTCCTCCTAGTCGTGTCCTTGTGCTTACTGGAAACAGGTCTTTATATTGGAAAGATCGTGATGGTGATCCGTATGATTCAAATTTTGAAAGAAACTTTGATGAGTTTTGTGAACAATACCTTGATTATAATCTAGCTACTACTATTGAGGAATATAAAATGCATCGTGCTGATTTGAAACGTAAATATTATAAGAATCCTTCCTCTAGGAACTCTCATGCTAAAAATAAAGATTGCACTCTCAAGAAAGATCATGTTAATGTTGAACTTTTGTTTTGTGACGGTTCCCTTCCATCCCCTACTTCCTCCAATAACCATACATTTCCTAAAGCTTCCAAGTTTTCCAAATCTTTTATAAATCTTTCATCTAATGAAAGTCCTAATACTTTTCATGCAATTCCCTATAGTTATCCTCAAGGGCTATCTCTTAAAGAAACTCAAGATAACCTTCACTTGGCTGCAAATATTTTCAATAATGCTAAACCTAAAAAGCCTAAGCCTTTATGCACTATAATGTCTACTTCAGCTAGTCCTTCACCATCTCTTCCAAAGTCTTCCATACAATTCCAACCTGCTTCCTTGTCCTTAGAAGTGGCTCTATGTCAAGAGGACTCTAAAAATGATAAAGAAAATAACATAAATAAAGATCAAGATCAAGAACCCTCCATGACATCCAATTATTTTCATGGTGTCTCTTATCCGTTTCATGGTTTTTTTGATCCTCTACACTCTTCCGCATTCATTCTACCATCTCCTAAGCAAGATCAAGCTACTACTTACACTGTTGAGCTTATTGATAATCAAAATAACCATACCACACTTGCACTTTCCAAAGATGATACTTCCATTAAGGTTATTAAAAATGGTGTTGTTACTTCCGATGTTAAGCCTATTGAAAATCAAGAAAAAAATGATACGCTTACGCTATCCAAAGCTCCTTGTCAAGATCAAAGTCTTTCATCTTCTTATTCTACCGCTCCATGTTCACTTCCACTTTCTACTCTTCCTACATCTTCGCAAGCTTTGAATGATTCTATCAATGAAGTTGCTCCTATTCAAGATGTGCATGATCCTATTAAAAATTCTCATGCTCACTCTGAAGATGTTGATGTCCTTGGTTGTCATATAGATGTTGATGAACTTATTGATTATCCTTTTGCATCTTCCACTTCCATCCTTGGACCTCTCCCACCACTACTAAGGGCTTCATGTCTTCCTTCCATCTTGGGCCCTTATGTCTCTTCACTTTCTCCTACTAATTCTCCTAATTCATCATCCATCTTGGGTCCTTACGTCCCTCCATCTCCTATCTTTCTTCAAGATCAACATAGATACATACCCTTGAATCCTTTTCATCCATTCACCCATTTAAACCAGTCATATCTTCCTTCTTCTTCCACAAGTCCCAAGTCTTTTGGAAGTAACTTGAATGTTCAATACAAGAAAAAGAAAAAATATAAGAATTCATCAAAAAAAGAAGATCACCATGTCTCCTCTAATCGACATGGGGGCATAAAGTCAAAAGAGATGTCTAAGAAGAAAACTACAAGACAAGTATGGGTTCCAAAATTTATCATTCAAGATATTCTCTCTAAGACATCAAAAGGAAATAAAAAGCCTAAGGCTATATGGATTCCAAAGTCTCTCTTGAAAGAGTCTAATGTTGAACAAAAAGTGAAGTTGACATTCAAGCTTCCAAAGGCTTCCACTTCATCTTCTTCCAAAAATATTCTTCCATTCCATGCGCTTAAACCACAACCTCTGCTAAACATTCACCATATTCCTTCTCGTATTCCTTCATTCAAGTTTCCTCCATCCTCTCGTCACCCTTCAAGGTGTGTGTTGATGTTGATCTTGCCTTCATTTCCATCTACCCTTTCATAATCCTTCCATTCATTATCCTTCTACCTTCTATCATTTTTCCTCATTTGCCTATTCCTCCTATCTTCCAACCTCACTCACTTTACATAAAATTTTATCCTCTATTTTTCTCTTCCATCTTCCTTTCCCTATCAACATTTTTGAGCATATCATTTTGAATCCTTGGCATATCATGGTTTATCCTTTCAAGGAGCATTATCTAAAAAGCTTGCCTTCTTCCAAAAAATTAAATTAAATTAAATTAAATTTAAAAAAATAGAAAAATTTAAAAAGAAAATAAAAAAATGATGAAAAAATTAAAAACGTGCCTTGGTGAAAACCTAGAAACAGGTGCCTTGGTAGCAAAAGTAAAAATAAATAAATTCATCCTATGGTGAAAACCACTCCCTTGTGGCACCTTGGATAAGTACTATGATGAAAACCTGGCAATCAGGCATCATGCATAGTTCTTCTACATATTTTATCCATTCCATCTTCTCTCTTTGATCTTGACAATATTGAATTATACACGAACATTTGGCTATTTTGTGAGCTATCTTATGATAATCTTGCTTTCATTCCATTCATGTCTAGCCTTCATATTTATTTTCCTCCATTCATTCTAGCCTTTCGCTATCCTTTTCCCCCTTGGTCTTGATCTAATAAAAAAAGTAAAATACGATGCTATGAAGTCTCTTGACATGTCTACCCTATTTGGACTGCATCCCTTCCTTCTTTTGCATTACACTTTTGTGACTTATCCTATGCTGGCCTTTCGTTGCTTATCCAAATGTGCTTTGCATAATAATTTTTCCCTAGTTTGGGTACTCTTGAGGAGTTTGACCTTGAAGATTTCTTCCCTCCGTTCACCTTCATTCTCCTTTCCTCCATCTCATTCACCAGCTTGCTCATGCATCTTGTCCCTCACCTTGCTTGACATTGAGACTGCATGATGTGATCTTGCTTGGAAGTTTGATGCCCGTTCTGTCTGGGGGCATCTTTTGTACATATTTTATGATCCTGAAAAAATACCAAAAAAATTAATATATGATGCTGAAAAAATCTTTAAAAGCATAAAAAGTCTTGAAAAAATATTAAAAAAATATAAAAATATAAAAAATACAAAAAAAAAATATAGAAAAAGTGTTTTGGTGAAAACCTGGAAACAGGCGCCTTGGTAGCAAAAATACAAAAAAAAAATATTAAAAAAATTGCAATAAAATCTCCAAGTGGTGAAAATCTGGAAACGGGCGCTACTTGAGGCCTTTGCACTCCTATTTGTTAGCATGCGTCCTCGACACTGAACCTTTCTCCATCATGTCTTGACCTTATTTGACTTGGTCTAGAATTGGTCTTTATCTTTGTCTAGGGGGCATACCTGTTAGCACATTGGTCCTTTAGGTGCATTTGTCTCTTGGAGCATTTCACAACAGGTGTTTTTCAACACCACCCCAAACAGTGTTTTTCAACACTACCCTTGCGTCGAGTGTTTCTTAACACTTATCAGATGTCTTACCCTACGGTCTAGTATGATGCGACATTTCTCATTAGCAGATGTGATAACCAGAGTTTGACTCTATGACCAACACACACACACTCAAACAATCAACTCGCTTGAGATATGTTGACTTTATTTTTCTTTGTGTGTTGTCTATGATGATTTATTTGATGAGTGGTCTTTCCCTGAGAAGTTTTCGATGATGCATAGCTAGAAGACTGAAGGAATGAGAACATGTTTTATTTCTTTATCTACTTATGGGTATATTTTGTTGGCCCTACCTATCATGAGCATTTATGCTGGTCTTACTTGACACTATGGATTGACAAGGTATTATCCTTGACTGTTTTGCGAGTGCATGTTTCTAGTTATCCTGACTTTCATGTATCTTGATACAAGCATAATCTCGCCATATCAAATTTAGGTAATCTCACTGCATTAGTCATCTTGACCTCCATGTCTTTGATGCCTAGGTTAGATTTCCACATTTTTATCTGATAAAGATCATATTCATATCCACATAGTTATGCTAGTGTGCATTTTATGATTTTACGACGCTACCAATAACGCTCGATGATGATAATTAGATGTCTATAAGTGTTGTGACCTTGCAAGTCAACCACTTTCATAGTAGCTTGCATTTTTAAGTTCATCATAGTTTAGTTTTTGCATCTTGCATATGGAGAGAGCTCTCATTTTTATCATCTATGGACTAGTTGGTCAACTGTGCTCATTTTCTAATTCTTCTTGATCATATCTTTAATTTTTGGTCTTTCATATCACATCATTTTCTATCTATTTTTGGACTCGCAATCGAAATCCGAGTCGCGTTTCAAAGCTTTCTCATTCTTCTACGTAGTTGACTGACCTTTTGAGGCATAATTCTTTGATCTTTGATAGAATTTCTTCCTTTTCATGTTTTTCAAACTTCTAGTCTTTCATTCAGCCCTTTCGCTTTCTCTCTCTAAGGTTTGACTTAATCTTTATCCTATATCTTTTTCAGTCAAACCTCGTCAACCTGAGGCATATCTTCACTATTTGATGCTTATCCTATCATGCTCCATCCTTTGATTATGATTTATTGTGACTTGATCAGGTTTATCAATTTGCTGCTTCTCCTCTACTTGATTTCAATTTCAATTCCGAGGGGGCAGTACCTATCAACTTTAATCTTTGATTCAGCTTTATCATTCAGCTTAGCTTGAGATTCTTATTTTGAGACTTGATTATCACCTAGTAGTGATGGTGGTGATTTTGTCTTTCGATTTTTATCTCCTATTTTTCAGACTTGATTATTGCCTAGCAGCGACGACGATAGTTTTGTCTAAGGATTGATTTGCACCTAGCAACGACGGTGTTGGTCTTGTCTTTCAGCTTTTGCTTATTTTTGTCCTAATGTGTTCCCAAAATGAACACACATCTGGATTGTTTTGTGATCCCAAATCGATCTCACATTTTTCAAAGAGGGGCAAATGTATGCACCCTAAAATGGTCGCCTCGAATGTGGCCCCCCATTCAACAATTTGTCAAATTCTTGAATCAATATTTTTAAAAATCAACAATATCAATTATATCAATTTCCTTGATCAAATCATAGTCAATTCAATATTTCCTAAGGTTTGAGCCTTATTTAATTTAAAAAAGAAAAAAATAAAAATCTTATTTAATTAAGAGAACATGCTCCTTTTTAATTAATTAAAAATCTCTTTTAATTAAATAATAAAATCACTTTATCCTAAGCTTTTATTTAATTAAAAGGAATTTCCTCCCTTTTTATTTAAATAAAAAATCTCCACTTTTCTTCTTATCCTAAGTTGCACAAATAAAACATTTAATTCTTATTTATAAAGAAAAATAAAATTAAAAATTAAAAAAAAGTATTTTTTGTCTCACATGGACATAAAGTAAATGCTCAACATAAAGTAAATGCTTCTAATTTTCTTATTGGAGGATATTTGTGCACAAGGATCAAGCTTCTTTTTTTCTCCACCATTGATTAAGTCTTTTGCCTCTTAATCACAATGGTCCATTTCTTTTCACTTCCTATAAAAGAAGAGCTCTCTTCCTCATTTTCATATCTTAAGTTTTTATGCTACAAGTTTTCTAAGTCATCTTGAAGCTTTTGGAGACATTCTTGCATCAAGTTTTGAAGATTTGGAGCATCATTGGAATTCATCTTGCATCTACATCACATCTTAATTTGCATCATAGTTGAATCATCATGGTATCATTTCCTTTCATGTTTTAGATTAATCTCACATAGTCTAATTAGAGGGTTTGTAACTCTTTCATTTCCATTTTCATAACCTAATTTGCATACTTGCATGCTCATCTTAGATTAATTTTGCATTGCATTACATTCATATTGATTTAATTGGAGATATTGACATTCTTGCCCTTGTTTTCATTGTGAATCTCTCATTGTATGGTTGACTAGCAAGGTCATGAGTTTATAGCTCTAGCTGAGAGCAATTTTACAAATCTTGCAACTCCATGCGTAGAGAGCTATGGATCGATTTGTGAGGGCTTATTATTGAATTTTTTTGCATGTAAGGATTCATAGAAGTGTGGTCACATTTTCACTATACAATTGGAAGTGGAGATCAGACTAGAGGTAATTTGTTCTATCTTGATCTATTTGAAGAAACGTGTATAATTTCACAACTTGATGATATTTGGTTATGGCATAAAAGGCTATGTCATGTTAACTTTGACAATCTAGTAGAGATAAGTAAGAAGAAAAAGGTAATAGGTCTACCTAGATTGAAGAAACCTAAAAATGTGATGTGCAAGGAATGTCAGTTAGGAAAAATGACATAGTCAAGTTTTAAGAGCAAATCCTTTACTTCTGAAAATATTTTAGATTTGGTTCATATTGACCTTTGTGGACCTATGGGTGTACAAAGTTACTGTGGTGCTAGATATTTTATCTTGTTTGTTGATGATCATACTAGAATGATGCATGTAATGTTTCTAAAAGAAAAATCTGAAGCTTTTCAATTCTTTAAGTGGTATTTGGCTAAGGTTGAGAAGGAGATAGGTAGGAACCTAAAATGTCTTAGATCTGACCGAGGTGAAGAATTTACATCAAATGAATTCAATCTATTTTGCAATGATAGAAGAATTAAAAGACAAATGTTTGCACTTAGAACACCTCCACAGAATGGTATAGCAGAAAGAAGAAACAAATCTATCTTGGATTGTGCAAGGACATTGTTGATTGAAAAGAATGTGGCACAAAAATACTGGAAAGAAGCTATAAGTACTACTGTCTACACTCTTAACTGGGTACAGATCAAGAAATGTACAAATCTGACACCTTATGAATTATGACATGGGCATGCACCGAGTGTTAAATACTTTAGAATCTTTGGAAGTAAGTGCTATATATTAAAAGACACTAGGAATGGAAAGTTTGATGCTAAAAGTGATGAAGGCATATTCCTAAGATATTCTACAAAAAGTAAAGCTTATAAGTGTTTGAACTCTAACACTAACAAAATTGTGGAAAATGTGAATGTCAAAATTGATAAGTATGCAGACAGAAATGAAGCTGACAACAAAAGAGAACCAAAAGATTATAGATCTTTTATGTACATTGAGGAAGAAGAAGAGGCAAGTAACAGACTTGCACCTGATGCCAAGTCTCGAGTAAGCAATGCTGAGCGACAAATAGATGCTATCAAGCGTTAGAAAAACAGTGTTGAAAAAGAACAAGAACATGTCGAGCTACAAGAAAATGCTGCTGAGTATCAGAAAGAGGTTGTCGAGCATTCATAAGTTGAATCTGACAATCTTGTTGGGGAATCTAATGAAATAGAGGATAGAAGAGTTGAACCTGTTTTGGCAAAATATGTAAGAAGACATCACAAGCCTGAATAGATAATTGGAGACAAAAATACTGGAATTTAGACCAAAAGTAAGACTAAGGATCCAACATGCCTACTTTGTGAATTTGAACCCAAGTCAACTAGTGAGGGATTGGAGAATGAAGACTAGATACAAGCAATGAATGAAGAGATTGACCAGATTGAAAAGAATGATACTTAGACTCTAGTGTCGAGACCTAAAAACAAAAATGTTATAAGAATAAAGTGGGTGTTTCAGAATAAGATGAATGAAAATGGTGAAATAACTAGGAACAAAGGTAGGTTGGTATGCAAAGGCTACACACAAGAAGGAATAGATTATGGGGAGACATTTGCCCCTATAGCTAGATTGGAAGGAGTAAGAACTCTACTTGCATATGCTACTTATAAAGATTTCAAAGTATATCAAATAGATGTCAAGTCTACATTTTTGAATGGTATACTAGAAGAAAAAGTTTACATAGAACAATCAGAAGGTTTTATTGATCCAAACAGAAGACACATGGTGTGCAAACTGAACAAAGCACTATATGGATTGAAGCAAGCTCCTAGAGCATGGTATGAGAGGTTGCACAACTTCTTGATACAGATTAGATTTTCAAGAACAAATGACAAGCAATCTGTACATGAAAGATGAAGAAGGTAAAGGTATCCTATTGGCAAAAATTTTTGTGGATGACATTATTTTTTGTGGACAAGATGCATTGTGTAAAAGATTTTCAAATGAAATGCAAACTAAATTTGAAATGAGCATGTTTGGTGATATCAAATTCTTTGCTGGTTTACACATATCAGAGGAAGAAAAGAATTTTCATTACATAGTCTAAGTATGTTAATGAAATACTGAAAATTTTTGGGATGGAAGATGCTAAACCAGTGAGTACTCTTATGGTTACTGGACAAAATTTATCTAAGAATGATGATGCTACAGAAGTAAATCATACTTTGTATAGATCCATGATTAGAAAATTGTAGTATGTTGTACATATTAGACCAAATATTGCACTAGTTGTTGGGATTGTGGCAAGATTCTCTGCCAATCCTAAGGAAACACACATGATGCCTATAAAAAGAATTATGAGATACTTGAAAGGAACTACTGACTATGGTCTATATTATAAGAAGGATGACAAATTTGAACTCAGAGTTTATACAGATGTTGATTGGGCAGGAAATGTAGATGATAGAAAGATTACTAGTGGTGGAGCTTTCTTTCTTGGACAGAGATTAGTCTCCTAGATGAGCAAGAAATAAAATTGCATTTCCCAATCTACTGTCGAGGTTGAGTATGTTGCTGCTACAGTAAACTATTCAAATCTGGTATGGATAAAACAATTGTTGATAGGCATGAAAGAAGAAATCACTGAACCTATTGTTATTTTCTATGACAACACAAGTGCTATCAATATTTCTAAGAATCTAGTGATGCACACTAAGACCAAGCACATAGCAATCAAGCATCACTACTTGAGAGAATTAGTACAGGATAAAAAAGTCCAAATGGAATATGTGAATACAAAAGAACAATTAGCAGACATGTTCACTAAAGCTTTACCCAGAGAAACTCATGAGTATTTGAGAAGTCAATTAGGGGTCCTTCCCCTAACTAAAGTTTCCTAGTCAAGCTAGGATCACTGCATCAAATATGCTACAACAGAATATTTGACAAATTGATGCAGAAGATTGTCACACTTTAGGGCTGGCCTAGAGTTGTGAAAAGGAGAAAAGACAAGGAATCAGTCATAAGCAAGATGACAGAGGGAGAAACAATAAGTTGCACAGATATTATCTACATCTAATGGATGTATGTTTTAGTTTCTTCTTTGGCATTTTTTTCAAAGAGGGAGATGAACTGATATGATAACACATGACACTGAAAAGTAAGGGTGATGAACTGAAATGAAGGATCAGGATAGAGGGAGATCTGAATACTTCTGACGGTCACAGAAGTGAGGCTTATAAGATTCTGAATCAGAATGAAGCTAAGGATATTATAAATAATTCTCTGATGAATAGATGAGTTTTGGGATTGGTTGGTAATCCATGTGTTATTCAGGTGATATCATATGGTGTTGCCATCAATGCCAAAGAGGGAGATTGTTAGAAACTGCAATTGAAACAATTATTGTATTGTCATTGATGTCAAACCTTAATTGGTAAGACTGTTGCTACTTAGGAAAGTACTATATCTATTGTATTGTTGTGAAGGATTGGGGCAAGGTTGGTAACAATAGCACCTAGGGAAAGATTGAGTTATCTTGATACTACAAAGTGTACTTGACTATGTTGTACAATGATGAGATAATGTATTATTTATACTAGTAAGACTGAATACTAAACTGGTAGGCTTGACCGAGCAAAGAATGGAGAAATCATGTTTAAGTCGAGTAATGTTAGTGTCGACCGAGTCAGTGTATGCCGAGCAAAATTCTAGTGTCGACTGAATAACGGTTAATTGTCGAGGAAGACAATATAAGTTGAGGAAATATTTTTAGTAATGACCAAGCTTTCTACATGAAGACCAAGTAGTTGATCACAGTATTGATCGAGCATCAACATTTTTATATTTGAAGAAAATTTAGTTTTGGAGTCGACATTGTTGAATTCTTGGATTATGTAAAATGTGTTGACTTTATTTATTGATTGTTTGAAAGTATTAAATACACTATAAAATATTTTATTGTAAATCTTGAAGAGATTTGAGATGATTCTAGAAATGAAGCTGAAGAACATGAAGCGGGTAGATTCAATGAATCTGACCTAACCCTAAGATCTACGAATGAGATTGAGCGGCATAAGATGAGTTAACCATCAAAGAAAGTATTAAGGGAACCTGAGCATTGGATATGCGTGTGCATGGGTGAAAAATAGAATGTTGAAAGATCAGTAAAATTTTATCGACTGTCTAACCAGAAAAGGCTGAAGGAGAATTGTGGTGGTTGCTTGAAGAAAAGTTTCAAGCAGATCAAAGATGGAAATGGTAAAGTTTCAAAGTTAGTAAACCAACATTAGTGTACGGAATCAAATCTGATATTTGCAAAGTGAGTTGTATGTTTTTCAGATCAATATTGCTGCTACTTTATAACCATTGTAACAATCAAAATCCTTTTAACAGAGGTTGACCTAACAGTCATATGTTAAATCCTTTGAACAATGTTTCATTTTAATAGAGTGTATGTAAGTCCTATAACAAGGCTCACTTTTAACAAGGTGATTGAAATCTTTTAACCAGGTCACACCTAATAGTGTGTATTGTAACCTTTGACAGGATTGGCTTTTAACCGAGCTCACTTCAGAAGAGTGAAAATAATAGTAGCATGTTGCAAAGTGGTTTTTCCCACATTGGGTTTCCACTATAAATCCTGGTGTTAATATTTGTGTGAATGTTTTGGTTTAAACATTTCTTTGTTTTACAAGTCAAGTTACAGTTGGGTAGTGGACTACAATGTTATATGTTTCTATTATTGAATCAATGATGACCGAGTTTATTTTGGTTATTGGATTTGATTTTTTAAAAAAAATTTAAGTTTGTCTTATATATCAGGACCTAAGAACAACTGATTCACCCCCCCTCTCTGTTGTTCTAAATCATATTAACATAATGTTGTATCCAAGTCCATGTAGAGGACAAGCATCATCTCACAAACCATCCTACCCTATACTAACTCTCAAGGCATGGGTGAGGAACACATACATCTTATTATTATTTCTATCGTAGTAGATTTTATTACGTTATCACTTTATTAAGTCACTTGCAATAAGTTATCCTAGTAGCCACTTGCGGGCCCCGATGCCTATTGCAAGCCACTCCCCACCTATACACTAGTTAACCTACCTAGGCTCATAAGTCATAAATAGATCTCACAAATCATATAAAGCATGATAATCAATTTCAGTTCCATAAAAGATAATTGGAACTCACATTGGTCCTCAAACTATAACATCATAAAAATATACTCTCTCAAAAAGCTCACAAACTAATAATATTAAAATGAACAAAGGTTGGGTAAAAAGATTGAAATCATTATCATATTACAAATATTGTAAATATCTATGCTATAGTAAAAAGGTAAAACCCCAAGCTTCTGGTAAGAATTCCTAAAAACCAACTTAATGCTAACCATACCGATAATCAAACATAGAAACTAAAACTCCAATAATAAACACATCGATATGAAATTCTAGTCATCAAATAATATTTAATTACATAGCATTATTATTCTTATTTTTGTTTTTTTCTAAAAGAATGAATCTTATTTATTTATTTATAAAAGTAAAATTTCTAAAAATAGAATACCACTACATGCAACTGAATTTATCATTCATAACTAACATACAACTAAATATATCTTCCTTAAATAGCATGTGCAATTGAATATATATTCCTTAAATAATCTGCAATTGAATATATCTTTCTTAAATTACATACAGCTGAATATATCTTTCCTAAATAACATGCAACTAAATATATCTTTCCAAAATAACATACAACTGAATATATCTTCCTAAAATAATATGCAACTAAATTTATCTTCTTTAAATAACATGCAACTAAATATATCTTCTTTAAATAACATGCAACTGTATATATCTTTCTTAAATAACATGCAACTGAATATATTATTCATAAGTAACATGCAACTGAATATATCTTCCTTAAATAACATGCAATTGAATATATCATTCTTAACTAACATGCAACTGAATATATCTTCCTTAAATAACATGTAATTGAATATATCATTCCTAACTAACATGCAACTGAATATATCTTCCTTAAATAACATGCAACTGAATATATCATTTCTAACTAGCATGCAACTGAATATATCTTCCTTAAATAATATGTAATAGAATATATCATTTCTAACTAACATGCAAATGAATATATCTTCCTCAAATAACATGCAACCGAATATATCAATTATAACTAACATGCAATTGAATATATCTTCTTAAATAACATGCAACTGAATATATCTTCTTTAAATAACGTGCAATTAAATATATCATTTCTAACTAACATGCAACTAAATATATCTTCCTTAAATAACATGCAATTGAATATATCATTTCTAACTAACATGCAGTTGAATATATCTTTCTTAAATAATATGTAACTAAATATATCTTCATTAAATAACATGCAAC
This sequence comes from Chamaecyparis obtusa, assembly GCA_027943335.1. Classification (NCBI taxonomy): domain Eukaryota; kingdom Viridiplantae; phylum Streptophyta; class Pinopsida; order Cupressales; family Cupressaceae; genus Chamaecyparis; species Chamaecyparis obtusa. The sequence continues at coordinate 581,358 of BSBK01005311.1, forward strand.
TGAATATATCTTTTACATGCACATATCCATATTTTCATTTCAAAATGATGCATTATCTCTAAAAACTAAGTCTTTCAAAACCCTCAAAATCATAGAAGACCATAATTGAAAACAAATATAAGAAAAATTTTTAAAGAAAACTCTAATCAAATTTTCCTTGTAAACGATTCCCTACCATTTTTTATTATCAAATAAATACATATTTTTAACATACACTCATTATTTACACACAAGATCTAATCAAACATGAAGAAGACAATGATTTCAATGGAGAATTTTTAGAGATTTTAAAACCTTACTTTAATACACAAAGCTGAATCAAAAATCAATTCCAAATCTTGAAAACTCAAAGCTTTTGAAAACACCAAAACTTTAATCCTCCAAAAATTTGCCAAGAGAGAATTCTTCAAAACCTGATTGAATTGATCTCAAATGGTCTCTTAGCTCTCTTATATAGAAAATTCAAATATCGGAGTTGAAAGAATGCAACTCTAAAATAACATAATAGAACTCAACTATTAAAAATAATAAAGTAGTTAACTCCAAATCACAAAAATAAGAACTCAACTCCAACATTATTTTTATCAAATTTAATTGATTAAAAGAGTTATTTATTTAATTTTTTCAACTTTAAGTCACTTTAACTCGACTTGATTTTAAAAGGTTAAGTTCTAATTTTTATAACAAAGTACTTTTTAAGTTGCATTATTTAATTTTAATTAATTTAAAATATACATCTTAACTAATAACCACTTAACTCAAATTGCACATTTAAATTTAATTTTTTATTTAATAATTATTAAATTTTTCAATTAATTAGTTTTGACTTTGTAATTAAATTATTTATTAAATATAGATAATTAATTAATTAACTTTATATTTAATATTTTAATGATCATAAGGTGTACCTATTTAATCTCATTTAATTAATCCTAATTAATTCCTCAATCTATTTAAACACCAAAACCACATCAAACCACATGACATGCACCCATGAAACAAAACTGACTAAACCAAAATAAAACAATCAAGCCTAAAGGAAGGGCTCACGAATTTACATCATTTTGATGAATCCAGATTGGTGGAAAATTAGATACTTGTCCACTATTTCAGAATAATTAATGACTTAGGTTGGGATTTGACCTGTATGTTATCTCCCCTCTTGTACCATTGAGATATTGTGATAGGGCATGCTCATCCTGACAATTCAGGGAAGTCGATACCCGGTACCTGAAATCTTGCATTAAAGACAAGCATGTACATATATGTATAAATATATTTAACAGACAATGGCGGGGATCGACCGGTCATGTGGATCTCGCAAGCAAGTAACTACAACTTCGTCCCTCAACCATATCAGGCACATCAAACAGAAATATAAAACATGTACATCAACCATACACATGCAAGTATGGGGTCAGTAAAACCATAAACATAAATAGCATTGAATATATCTAAAGATCTAATACACACACGAAAAGTGGCTTAAAAGAGTCTAGCAAATTAAATTGGAAAGCAAACTATGGGAAGGGTATTACAAAAGAGGTCTTAAAAACAATAAGAGGACTTCTAAAAAGAGGTAATCTAGCATGGTTTTCACATTTAGAAGGTTTGCATTTGAACATGTAGGGACTTGAAAAATTACCCAAAGGTCCAAAGTTGAAAATTACATATTGTGAATAAGTTTTGAGCCAAGGTCATGCCTAGATGGAAAGATAGTAAAGATTTAAGTTTTTAAAAGTCTTGTAACATTCATCAAGATAGAGTTTTGAGGTGACATGTTTAGGCCCTAAAATATGCCAAAATGGTGTACTAGCATGTAGACCACTTTAAGCACTTCAATTTTAAAAAGCTAACTCAATCAAGTGCCTAAATCAAAATTAAATTAAATTTTGGAAGGTACAAAGTATAAAGTATTGCATTATTTTTCATGTTTTATTTTTTATTTTTTAACTATGTAAATGTTGATATTTTCAATAAAGGAATCCATATATGTATCTATGAAAATTATATTATTATGTGTTGTTTGAGGAAATATCTATCAAATTGTATTAGAGTGGATGTGATTTTTTGCCGAATTTTATTATAATAAAATTTTCTATAGAAATTAATAAGAAAAATGTGCTTATCAAACCCTCATGAATTTATTTTTCCAACATAAATTGAAATTCCCACAAATATTCATTAATAATCTTCACAAACTATGCACCTAATTTTGACAATCTAGTAACCAAACCAAATGGGAAGCTTACCAAATTGAACATGCGTGTAAATATTGACAAATAAATGTGCCATAAACTTATCATGTTTTATATTCGGCACAAATCTACATTCAAACCTATCAATTATAACACACATGATTCCACCTGACAACACATAAATGGTAAAATAGGATTCACTCTAGATATATTAGTGATAGCTTATGATTTATTATAGATTTCAGGCCTATCATGTACAACAACTTCTACAACTAGACCTAAATCATATTAATGATAATTTCTCAAGTGTAGAGCACTCTAGATCACATTAATGATATTTTTTGTATGCTATAAACCCTCCCAATTTATATAGCTTGATCTTTGCACCTAGAAGATATTTTTAATAGTCAATATTAGCAAGCTACAACTAATACTATAAAAAAATCATTAACCAAAATGATTTTCAAACCTAGAACACTAAAAATTGCATAAATTACATTGAAAACTTTAGAGCTACAACTCATTTAGGACAATGCCAACTTCTTGGTGATATTTATCGCTACAATCCGAGGGCCTCCCATCCTTAGATCATAGAGAAATCACGAACATCATGTACACGAGCCTCCAATTTATTAGTCATTAAAGATTTCCATAAGCAAAATGCTCTAGATTTTAAAAAAAAATGCTTGGTAAACTTTTTAACATTACCAGTGACATTGGCATGACATGCCCTCCAACTCCATGTGAAACACTTTTGACTTGGACCCATGAACTGGTGAGCCCACAAATAGGGGACCTCATCCCTATACTTCACTTGTTCAAATGCATGAGCTCAACAACCCAATGAAGGCACAAGGCCCACAAGCATAGTGGCTCAGTAGGGGTTTGAACCTTGGTCACCACTTCACCATCAAAGTGTTTAAACTATGACACTGCATGTTTGAAGAAAAGAAAATTTCTTTATGAGATAAAAGAATTATAGTAGGTCTTGCATGGAGGGCCTTGTTATGTTCCAACATATGAGTTGTTTATAATTTAAAGGGGTAGTAATTGTTACCAATTTCTTGGGTAGAATGATATGATATTTTCAATCAATGCATGATAAATCTAGTGTATTCTTGATTAATTCTCTTCTCTAAAAAACTTCTTTATATATGTACGAACACCTTTGATCACCATAAACCACCGCAACAACAAAAAACAACACCGCACATTGATCTTTCTCCTCCACCACTTTTTATAATACATCAGAAATGATATATAAAATGATTTACAACTTAAGGCAACAAAACATCGCTAATACATCATTACAATTCATTCCTCAAACCCTAAAATGTAATACCAATTATCATTTACAATTTCAAATTCATGTCAGGCTCTAGATCCATCGCACAATCAATTTGACAAAGAAAAGTCAAACCATATCACATTCTACAAAGTTCTTGCATAAATCCAAGAAATTTGATCATCACAATCATGGAAATGTCAACTCATCATTCCTTGTTGACTTTCCACATCATTATGATCCTTCTAACACGTAACTACTTGTCGCAAAACTGTGCAACATCACCTGTTAAGGATCTAGCCGATCCTTCTAAGAACTTTATGTACCTTTCACTGAGTGAGCTTTAGTTCATTGTAACTATATCTACTGATCACCAATCTTGATGCAATTTAAACTAAAATCCAATAATATCATCAAGATCACACATCTTGAATCACAACACTTGAATCCAAACTAAGTTGACACAATCATCAAATCATCACCCCTTGGCTTCATATGTTCTTACTATCTACCTAGCAACCTTCAAACAATTATAATTCACAATGTACATAAGATAAGCCTATGTAGACATGGATATATCATATTGAGATATCAATTAGTCTTCTTTTACAATTGCACACTCCAACTCTTACTACAACTCTGGATCTAACCTCTTGAACATACCTCATCATAATAGGAACACTGTCAACCAATAAACACTAAGTTTACATCAATGACAGTATCATAACTTATCATCCTATAATCATATATGCATCAAACACATAACATAACATACTCATATAATCTCTGCATCAGTAATTCCAACAATCACCCCCTTTGGCATTGATGGAAACAACAATAATACCAAGCAAATAAATGCTCTCTCTTAGCTTATACATATTTTTAGTTCTCTATTCTTGATCTCTTTATCATCCTTTTTCTAATTATTCTCTCCTTAATATTTATTCTCTCCATTTGATTCTATACTAATTCTACTCCCCCTTTGACAATAATGTGAAAGGTGCAGCATGCCTAAGTCTTCATTTGTTGTAACTATCTTCATCACTTTTCGAATACTCCCCCTTATCTAATCACTTATTGCTGATTCAAATATACATGAGCTACTAAACATTTTCACTGCATCTCAATCTACTACACTTGTCTTCAATGATTGAAGATCACCCTTCTAGATCCCCCTAATGCATCAAATGCGCAAATATCCAGTAGAGATAAGTCTACCTTACCATTATTCAATCCTTTGTCCTTTCTCATTTTTGCTGCTTCAACAGATATACCAAAATTTGTAGCTAAGTGATCCACAAAAATTTCTACTAGCTTCTTGAGTTCTTCTTGTGTCTCAACGTTCTTCTTCTCAAGATCCTCAAAAAACTTGAAATATCAGAAATAATGACAAGAATCTTACCATCTCCCTATAAGGCTCCATGACTTGGTTCATACTCACTGATAAATTGAATCTTTCCAATGCAATGGATTGAACTAATTTCTTTGTCCTTTGATTCTCATTATCTTTTGGACTCAACACATTTCTGAAACCTCCAAACTTTCCATTTGATCTCTAACAAAAATCACAAAATCTATCAGATTGAAAAATAGGTGTAGCATACTCATCATAATCAACCTATAGCACCAAATCTAACAATACATCTCTTACTGATTAGATTCCTTTGTGCCTTAATCACTTGTTTCTTGGCCTTGTATAGAAAAGTAGTAGGAATCTTCATCATCTCACTTGGGCTCAAAGCATATATATTAATAGGCTCATGTATGACCAAAATTTCATCATCACAATCATCATTGATGCCTTCATATTCTTGTACTTGCTTTTCCTTTTCACTTTCAATTTTCACATCATCAGTATGCACATGTTCATTTTTATTCTTCTCCTCTAGTTTCAACATCTACTGGTACTTGCAATTATTCCTCACTGATAGGTGTATTCATAGTGACATCATCAATCATCAATTTTCATTACTTGATCAATTCCTAGCATTGTTGGTTCCTCTATTGATTCCTTTGGAGCATAAGGAGCATAAGTGTCATCAATTGCATTCTTAACATCTCCAATTTTCTATCCTTCCTTAGTGTGTGTAATTTATGGCTACTATTATGCCTAATCTTCTTCAACATCATGGACTTCTCCTTTCTTTGGTTATTCCAATCCCAAAAATATTTTCAAAATAGCTTCAGTCACATCTTGTACTTATTGAGTCTCACCAAATAAAAATGTTAGCAACCTCTTCTTGATCTTGAACATTGGTCTTGTTTTACCAAATAAATCTTGTATTTGTTCTTTTGACAATTCTAATTGTAATTACACTAGGACATATTTAATAAGTTCTTTGTCTAGATTTAGTGCATACTTCCATCTTGCTTCTAGATTATCATACAAAGACATAGGGATTTGACCTTGTAGTTAAATTATGGCTTTACTTATTCATGCCAAAAACAACAATATCATTAACTTTTCTCATCCTTACTGAACTTGTCATAATATTTATTAACTATGGCCAAAATACTCCATTTTTAACCTTATCTAAAATCTTGTCAACAGAAACAAGCTTACTCGTATTAGATGTCACAGTCTTCTCTGTATGGATACCAACATCTTTTGAACTCCTTTCATGTGGCTTTCAACTATTACTGGCTTACATATGATTCAGTTCTTTATTTTTCCCTTTTATCCTCATTATTTTCTCTTTGTGCTTTCTCCTTCTTCCTATTTCCAATAGCCTTCACTGATTTAGATGTTTTCTTTCTTTTGGAGTACTCATGCGTATCAACCTTATAAATTTTCTTTTCTCTTCACTGGTAACTTCTCTAATGAAGTTATCTTTGTCTATTTAATTGTTACACTTCTTGTTTGTTTGCCAGTAGGAGCTTTACCGGTTTTTGAAGATACCACTTCAACATCTTTACCATTACCACCTACAACATTTTATGTGCCTACTTACTCTACTGTACATTTTTCCCTTTCTTTATCTATTTCTCTTTTTTAGATCCTTTCTTCAGGGTAAATTACTTCACTTCTTTTCTTATTTTCCTTTCAATTTACCAATTGATAATAACTATGCACTACTTAACATTTCAAACCTGATTACTAATAGGTAAAACTTCATGTAATGTAACTAAACTTCACATCACATCACGATTCATCATTATGCATCCAAATATGCAGATAAAACTTACCACACATTCTTCTAGGGGGTCTAAGATTGATCTAACAATGATTACTCCCCCTAAGCCAAAACAAGCTTAGTTAGCTGATGAATTCTCCACACTTGATGGAGATGCAGATCCCTATAATGTTTTTCTCTCATCCTTGTTTGTGCATACTTTACTCATTTTCTTTCTAGTCTCCTCTATAGTTGCAATCTACTTTCCTTTCTGATCATTCATCTTGTTCACCAATTGGTTTCCTCAATTTCTTATCCTATAGAATCTTATTGTATCATCTTAAAATGGAAGCACTTTCATAATAAGAGTGTTTAGCCCTCTGAGTGAGTGGTTTTGGGTCATGTCAAGTGCCTTGATTGGGTCTTTGCATGTATCTGGATTTCTCCCCCCATTCTGCTTCTCTCTCCACCTCTTTTCACTTTATTTCTGCATTTCCTAGCATTTTGGATTTAGGTCTTGAGGTTTTTGACCTCAAGGTCAAAGATGACCTTGAGGGTCAATGATGACCTTGACCCTAACCTAGGTTAGGGATGACCTTGACCCTGACCTAGGGTGGGGTCTACATCATCCTTGATCCAGGGTTCAAATTTCAAGTTCCCATGATTTTCGGGTGTCGGGTTTCAGAAATATTTCTTTTCCTGCTTCCAAGTCGGCCATTTTGGGTTTTGGAATGGAAAATCCTTAAATTGCATTTAATTTGGGTCCATTTATAGGGTTTAAGGTTAATTGGGATTTAATTCCCCAATGTCGGCCTTCTCTAGAAGATTGTGCCCTAGATCACTATAAAAGGAAGCCTTCCTCTCTCATTTTGATCATCCACTTTCACATCACACTTTGCAATCAAACATCCATAATCAAGCAAGCATTTCATCAAGCATTTTCAAGGAAGCATTCAAGTCCTCTTCTCCATTCAATTTCTCCATTGAAGATCAAGGATTCAACCATTCAAGCCATTGAAGGGATTTGGTTCAAGAATTCAAGATTCATCATTCAAACCCTAGATCTAGCCATCATGTTGGTGTGATCTTCCTTCAAGATCCATTTGTTCATCTTCAAAATCCATTCATTTTCCTTTCAAGGTGGATTCCAAGAATACAATCATGGAGGTTTTGGATTTACATTTATGGTTTTGATTTAAACTTACCATTGTTGTGTTCAAGCTTTCATATCAATATACTTGTTTACATTTCAAATACAATTGCATATCTATTGAATATCATAGCTTCATTGTTAGATCTACTTCTACTACTTGCTAGCATTTTCCATTTCAATTTCATTATTAAGGTTGATTCCAAACCCGGGTTTGACCAAGGCAAACCCCTCCCCCAATAAACAAAACCCTCTTTTTCTTGCAGGTACAGGTACAGGATTGCAAATTGGAGCTTGGATCTGGATACCCTTTTCGGTGAACTTCCAAGATCCGTGAACAAAATCAAAGTCAACCTTCAAAATCTCCAAGTACTCTTTGACCTTTTATCGGGGTCAAAGAATACCGGCTGTCGGAAAGACAAAAGTTTTCTGGGTTTTCTTCGTCTCGACATTTCTAGTCCAAAATGGGTTGCAAAATTACTCAAAATTGTTCACAGACATCAGAAATCAATATTTTCTAGATTTTCCCTATTTTAAAGTTAGTATTTTCCTTCCATTTCTTTCAAATTTCAAGCATATACTATTCATAGCAAAATATAAGGTTTTCTTCTTCATTCATATTCTCCATAGATTGGTTCTTTTGTGTATTGACCTTTTGGTTGATCAATTTGGATCTCTCCTTTGAGAATTTGGATTTAGATGTAGATCTCATATTTCCCCCATTCAATTAGGTGATTCAATTTCAACCCCATTCATTTTGACATGCATACCATTTTATCCTATTCACTTACAATATGTCCAATCTTATGACAATGGAAACATGTCATCCTAGTAGATTTCCAATGTCCAGAATTACCTTTGTTTGTCCTCAATCTATAGTTAACAACCATGTGCCCATAGTTGTGGAAATTTGAGCATGTAACATTCTACCAATTCATAATCTGATAAGGACTTTTCCAGTTCACATATTATCCCTAATTGTTCATCTTTGTCCTGCACTCACTTTCTCTATGACCATACTTCTTGCAGTTATAACATTGACCATTGAACATATTAAGTTTATTTTTATAAACCCTAGCAGTATGACCCTCCTCATGAAAAATTGAATATGTAGGTGTACAAGTCCTATTCCAACATACATTTACAACATGTCCTATCTTATGAAAAATAAAACAAACTAGTTTATAAACTTTCTTAACAATACTTTTCTTGTTCACCTTGGGCAGACACTTGTCACATTGTTTAGGCTTCTTGGATCCAAATGATTCACCCATTTCAAAATGATCATAGACAAGGCCATGAGTCTCACCACTTATCTTTTGGTTCATAAGTTGTTCATCTATCCTTGCAGAACTTTCATTAAATTTCTTCAAGAACTTGTTTGCTACATCTAGTTCATTATGTGATTTTTCATTTTTTCTTCCCAAATATTCATTGGTCATCATCATATTGTTGATCTCACCTCTTAGATCTTGTATTTCCTCTTTGGTCTCATAAAGATATACCTACAAGGTACTTGCCTCTTGCTCAAACTTGAAGAGTTCATGTTCCTTATCCTTCAAAGCTTGGTCCTTAGCTTCTAGGGAATCTTCACCACTCTTCCTTGCTTCCTCAAAAACTTTCCTAACTTCCATTTCTTGACCCATCTTAATAGACAAGGCTTCTAAATCCCCTTTGATATTTTTATTGTCTTTTGTTAGTTGTTCATTCTCTTGAGATAAGGCTTCTAGGGCTACTTCAGATTCCTCAGATCCACTATGTTCTTACATGTGTTCAATGTAGTCTTATCTTTCATTTAGTTGCTCACAAAGTTCTTATCTCTTAGGAATATATGTGTTCAGTTGATTCTTAAGCTTTTCAATGACCTCTTTAGCTTCTTCAAGTTGTCTTTTGTATCTCAATGTCAAACCATCCATATTAAGGATCCTACCCAATTAGTTAGGCTTCTTCAAGGGAACTTGGCTCCGATACCAATTGTTAATGCTAGATGACACTGAGATGGGGGTGAATTAGTGTAGCCAAAATTTCTAAATATTTTCACCACCAACTTCCATAAGATATAGCATGCAATGCAAATAGAAAAATAATAACAAACTATATCAAACATCAAAAGAATGTAATACTTTAACACAAATATTTTTCTCATGTAAACCCTTTTCAGAGGGAAAAGCTACATGTGGGAATTAGTAACCACAAAATCTCACTACTACAGTAATAAGTTGCCCCAAGGTTAGGAGCATTACATCCACCCAGTTAAGGGTATACCCAATTAAGATTATTTAGCCATGTTAGGAGCTTACAACAAAGACCTGTTAGGATCTACCCAGTCAAGGGATTTAGAAATCCTTCTGAGAGTCACCTTGTTAGAGGATTTTGATCTTCAAACCTATTAGGACCCTTCTCACCCTATTAGGAGTGACCCAATTAAGAGATTTCTCTTGTCAACCTACTATTATCAACAAGCAAAGAGTGATCTAATATTTTTCATTCAATGCATGACAGATCCATTGTATTCTTGATCAATGCTCTACTTTGAAACATTTCTCCATATCTGTACTAACACCTTTGATCACCATAAACCACTGCAACAACAATAGCATCACCACACATTGAGCTTTCTCCTCCACTACATTTTATCATACATCAAAAATTATATATAAAACTGTTTACAACTCAAGGAAACAAAACAACCCTAATACATCATCACAATTCATTCCTTAAACCCTAAAATGTAATACCAATTATCATTTACAATTATAGATTCATTTAGGCCTCCAGATCCATTACACAATCAATTTGACAAGGAAAATTCAAACTATATCACACTCTCCAATGTTCTTGCATAACTCCAAGAAATCTAATCATTGCGATCATGAAAATGACAACTCATCATTCCTCATCAATTTTCCAAGTCACCATGACCCTTCTAACACATAACCACTTATTGCAACATGGTGCAACATCATCAGTTAAGGATCTCATTCATTGTTATAAGAACTTCCTATACCTTTCACTAAGTGAGCTTCAATTCATGATAACTTTTTCTACCAATCACCAATCTTGATGTGATTTAAAGTAAAATCCAATAATATCATCAAGATCACACATCCTGAATTGCAACACTTGAATACAAACCAAGTTGATGCAATCATCAAATCACCACTCCTTGGATTCATCATGTTCTTCTTGTCTACCTGGCAACCTTCAAACAATCATAAGTCACAATGTACACAAGATAAACCTATGCGGTCATGGATATATCATATTAAGACATCAATTAGTCTTCCTTTATGATCACACACTCCAACTCTTACTACAACTAACTGGATCTAACCTCTTGAACATACCTCATCATAATAGGAACATTGTCAACCAACAAACATTAATTTGACATCAATAACAACATCATAACTAATCATCCTATCATCATATATGCATCAAACACACACCATAACATACTCATATGATCTATGTATCATTTATGCCAACCAATTACCCTACACATGATATGGAGTAGGAAAAATTTGTTCACGCATTAGTGAGATAGAGGCACTTTTTGTTGGGTCATCAATTTGAGCTTCACACTAATCATTGCAACCTTTAGTACATCTTTTCTTAGGTTAATCTCAATGCTCGACAACATAGATGGATGGAGTTTTTATGCGAATATGATTTTGAGGTTAGGTATATACAAGACAAGGAAAATGTTGTAATCTATGCTTTAAGCAGGAAGAGGCATGATTTATCATCACTTTCTCTTAGTATTTACTTGAGAAGTCATAATTTACAAGGTCTTCCTATAAATTCTTGGTATTAAGAGGTTAGGATAGAGATTGAGTCTGTGAGGCCCTTAGAGGGTTAGTTTTATGGATATTCATTAGAGACAAATTTTTTATTGTGGCACTAGGGTCATATCCATGTGCCTCTTTTTGGTGATCTTTGTACATTAATTTTGGTAGAGGCCCATCATGCATGTTTAATTTTCTCATCCTAGAGTGAAGAAAATGCACACATACCTTCAAAAGTTATACTATTGATCTAAGATGAAATGTGATGTTTTTTATTATCTGGCTAGTTGTCTAGAGTGTTAGAGGGTGAAGGTAGAACATCAACACTCAACATGTTTTCTTCAACCTCATCTTGTATTAGAGTGGAAATGGGTCATCATTTATGTGGACTTTATTGTGGGATTACTAGTGACTCCATGGATACATGATGCTATCATTTTCACAATCGACAAACAAATTGAGGTAGCACATTTCTCACATATATGGTCTTCTTATACATCAACTTCAGTGGCCAAGATATTTATGGAGGATATTATAATACTTCATGGTAATCCATGGAAGATTATTTAGACTATGATCTATTCTTTACTTCATCTCTTTGGAATTTATTGTGTCATACCCTAGGGGTGCAGATTAACTTTAGTTCATCTTATCAGCTAGAGACTAATGGATAGATAGAGTGGGTAAATCAAGTGTTAGAGGATATGCTCAAGATGTATGTGATAGAAAAGCAAATCCATTGAGAGGACTGTTTGTATTTGGTGGAGTTTTCATATAAAATATATACCATATTTCCATCAACATGTCACACTTTCAGGCCTTGCATGGTCATCTGAGTTGGGACCATTTGGAAGACAAGGTATTTCTAAGTCTAGAGATGTTGCAGGACATGGAGCAGTAGGTTGAGAAGATTAGAGAGCATCTTATCTTCCAACATCTTTTTATTTTTCCACTCTTTTCTCTTTAATCCACTTCTATGTTCTTTGTGTCACATTGAGGGTTCTAATTTGTATATCATCTTCCTCTTTCTTAACCCATTCAATCTCATAAATAGGCATACCCTCAATTGATTCCTAGTATTTAGGATCCAACACTTCTCTATCTTCTTCTTCCTCAATATCATTGATATCTATAGGTAACCTGAGAGTAACAATTTTGTTTAATGTAAACCTAAACCATAACCTCTTTTCGACCTCGAGAGCATCTTCACAGTCAACCCAAAAATCTTCCAATTGCAAGTCATGCATGAAGTTTGCTTCTACTCTGAAATGATTATCAACAAAACCTTTACTATCAAATTTACTCCTAGCCTGATAAGGCCTTGGGCTCATTACTCTCAAATCAGGTTCTAGATTAAACATATCTTGAACTAGTTTACAATGGTAATGACCGAGCTCTATGGGAAACACCAAAGAAACCTCTTTCTTTGATTTGAACTTTTTCTCCACTTGAGATAGCTTCCTACATACTTCAACTAGCACAAATTTGTCAAAACAATACATGGATAACTTTAATAGTTCTCCATCAAACCCTCCCACTCGTAGATAAGTGAATCTAGGGAACTGTATATAGTAACTCTCGTAGATTAATATTAGTTGAATGGTTTCCTTGGATAACCTTTGGTTTTTCTTCCCTTCCAACTTGAAGACCATTTGTACAAATAAAATATCTTGAGCCCTTCTGAAATGTTCTGGATTCCTCCTTTTTTATAGGATAGAGTGATATTCATATATTCTCATATCTTCTTCACAAGGTTCATCCAACAAGCCCTTGTACTCTCTGCAATAGGCCAACATATAAAATAGGTATGATTTCATATAGAAGATGGTTGCCCCTATAGCTTGAGATAGCTCCTCATGCAATTTATTGGTTATTACTTTAGACTAGTCAATATACTCATTTTCGCCAAGCACAGATTGGATGAAAAAGTACATCTAGTCTTCCCACAAGACAACATGTGGGTTACCTTTTATCCTATTTATAAAAACAACAAGATCCCTCACCTCCCTAATTAAGTGATCCTTTTTCATTGGTATGGGAAGGTGCGAGGCTCCTTTCTCAAGCTTTAGTAGTCAAATCCTCACAATAATACTGCTATACTCCTTGTCTTGTGCAAAGTGATTCTATGATAGGGGAATGGTCAAACCCTTATAAGTTTCCATAGAGGGTATTCTCATAGCAGCCATTACATATTCTCTAATCACACACACTAAAGGGTCACCAGAAATGGTTTCTATATATCTCTCCACCACACTATATCTATTTCGGCACTCAAGTACCAATTCGAAACAAGGCATGGCTTTGTGGAAGCCTGCAGATTCGATCAAACCATTCTAAGAAATTTTTTCCACCATTGATCCTGACTCCAAATTTTTATATCGACTCACTATTTCCTTTATATCTTTGTGTACTAAAACTATGTCTCCTATTTTTAGAAGGAAACTCAGTACAAAAGAGGAAATACCTTGTTTGGGAAGCTTAAGTTTAAAGGTAGACATCTTGTGGTTTGCTAGGAAAATTATATGAAAAATCAACAATAGAAGGAAAAGAAAACTAGATAAACCCCAAATAATAGAGCATGGAAAATGTAAGAAATAATTACAGAGATGGATTTTTCTAAAAATTCACCGGTTAACCAATTCTTGTCTCCTGAAAGAAAGAGAAATGTTACCTCGCATCCATTCACCTTTCACATCAACTAAGTACTTGTGTATGTGGAGAAAATAATGATAACAAAAGATAAATGTTTAATGCATATTTTCTTCAGCCGTTGTACCTCCATTTATAGAAACTTGCCTTGATATCATGACACCTGCCACTTTTTAATGCAAATTACACTTCATATGTACTCCATTTTCATTACATGTTACTTTGATCACCCAACATTTAACACCTATCTTTTCAATCATTTCCCACAAGGAAACACAAAGATTTGGCATGTGTTATTCAGATTTGGCTTATTGCATCTTCGGACTTTAAACTTTGAATCATGAAAGTGAGGTTAAAAGTTAAAAGTTCATCATGCTAAATATTTGGGATTGACCAATAAAACTGGGACCCACAAATGATACGACAAATGGAACTCTTGAACTTTAAACCAAAATTTCTTGAGGTTCAAGTTCAAGGTTCAACAATTGAAAATTTCACAACGCGGGAAAGACTAAGTGTATCTTGTGACAACATGAGGGGAAAAAAATGAACTTTGAACCTTGAACTAAATTTCTTTAGGTTCAAGTTCAAAGTTGATGCTGTGGAATGCATATTACACTAAGTGAATACATAGACATCGACAACTTGTTTCTTGGAACCAAATGATCCTTGAACTTTGAACTAAATTTATTGAGGTTCAATTTCAAGGTTCAAGATATGCAAAGGACTTTTGACGGGGATTTGCACAAGTCTAGGTTTTAAAGGGGATGACTTCAAAAGTATGCAATAGGTGGCTCTGACTAGGGACTAAGACTGCAAGGGGCTAAGTAGGGACTCAATATCTCTAGTTTTTCACACACAACAACTAAGGAACGTACCAAAACCCTACTACTACGGTATAGAAAAATACTATGTACAAGAGAAAGGGACTTATTTACAACTGATAAAGCCTGAGATCTTGCCTATTAAAGGATAGGGGTAGTTCAGTTCCATCACCATACCTTAGTTTGAATGAGTTATGCCCGAGCTCTTTACTGATTTCAAAGGATCCTTTCCACAAGGACTTGAACTTTCCATGAGCTCCCTATGGTTCTCTTCTCTTATCTTGGAGTAAAACCTTGTCTCCTTCCATAAAATTCCTCAGCTTGGCTCTATGATCAAAAAATTTCTTCATCCCAGCTTCGTGACTAGTGATATGATCCACTACACTTTCTCTTTCTTCTTTAATTTTATCTAGGTAAAGGATTCTCTTTTCTAAGACATCCTGAAAGACTTCATCCTCTATCACTTTATACAATTTAGGAGATGCCAACTCAAGAGGTAGAGATAATTGAGCCTCTATTCCATACACCATCTCGAAAGGTGTCATTCCAAAATCCCTCTTGGGTGATGTTCTATCGACCCAAAGTGCTTCATAAAGCCTCTTGTGTCAATCCTTCATATTCTTGCTAACCAATTTCTTCATTATAGAGATGAGATTCTTGTTGGTAGACTCATCTTGTCCATTTCCTTGCGGAAAATAATCTAAGGAGTTCGAGAGCTGTATTCTATTATCATAACTGATGATTTACAACTCACTCGAAGAGAAATTATGTACATTATTAGCCACTATTTTTGTCGGCACTCCAAACTTGACCAATGTATTTTATTTTAGAAAGGCACACACTACTTTAGTGGTTGTTTCCTTACTAGGGACCTCTTCTACCCACTTTGTTAAGTAGTTGGTGGTTGTTAAGATGTGGGTATGACTTGTGCTAGATGGTGGATTCAAAGGACCTATGAAATCCAAACCCCATTGTTTGAAATTTTCTTCTATGATGATAGGGTTTAGAGGGAGCATTGAGAATTGAGGTCTTCCAATAATTAATTTGCATTTTTCACACCTGTCCTACCCACTTGTAAGCATCTCTAAACATCCTCAGCCAATACTAGCAGTTTTTGAGGATTTTAAATGCCATGACAGTAGATGAATAGTGTCCTCCACAAACCTCATTATGAAAGGTTTTCAATATCCATCTTTTTTGGTCTTCATCAACACATCAGAGAAACATTCCATCTAATCCCTTATTGTATAGTATATCATCAACTATCACATACTTTGAAAATTTAAGTCTCAGGTTTCTTTTCTCCTTGTCGATCAAATGCTCAGGCGCTCGCCATATGCTATATCTAAAAACCAAGCATCATTTATCCCCACTAGCAATGTCAGTGGGTTTCTCTCATCCTCCAATTCTTTATTTTCATCTATCAATCTACACAGACCTTGACCTCTTACTAATTTGATGCGCTTGATCTCCAAGTTAAACTCTTGTACCTTTTCCACCCGTGTCACTCTGTTGTTTATAGCTACTTCTTATTGGGTGAGAATATTGTTGACTGCAATGTTGGATACATAGACCGTGGAGTGGGAATGGAGGATGTAAAACCAAAACTATTTTATGGCTTTCACTACTGCGAATGCTTGTTTCTCCATGAGGGAATATTTTCACTCATGTTTCTTTAACGATATGCTTATAAAAGATATTGGTACTTCTTCATCTTTATTATTTTTCTATAACACTCAATACATAGTGTGTTCACTAGCATAGAAATAGATCACAAAGTCCTTCTTGAAATTAGGATAAACTAGGACTGGAGCTTGAGAAATCACACTCTTAACCTCATCAAATGACTTTGCGGCCTCTTCGTTCCACTTAAAGGTTTATTTTTCACTTAACAATCTTACCATAGGTTTGGTAGTCTCTAAGAAATCAGGAGCAAATTTTCTCAAAAATTTAATTTGATTGAAGAAATAATGTATCCCATTCTGGTTTGATGGCAAGCATAACTGTTGAATTTCTCTAACCCTTTCTGGGTCAATCCTTATTCCTTCTTTTGACACAAGGTGCCCAAGCATCTTTCCTTTTGTAACAATATATATATATATATATATATTTTTGGATTGAGCGATATGTCATGGTCCCTACACCTCTGGAGAACTATTCTTAAATCATGTAGATGCTTCTTTCTCCTTTTGGAAAATATTTTCATATCATCCAAGTATATTACAATCACTTTATTAGTTAGATGTCCAAAGGATGAGTTCATAGCACATTGGAATGTGGCACCTGCATTTATTAGTCTGAAAGCCACCCTACTATATGCAAAAGTGCCCTAGGGAGTAGTAAAGGCTATCTTGTGCTGGTCCTCATGAGCCACATTGATCTAATTATACCCTGAAAATCCATCTAACATGGACATTATTTCAAAGCCTGTAACTATTTGCAAAATATGATCCATGTTTGGTAGGGAAAAGTTGTCTTTTAGGATCGCTTGGTTCAAGTTTCTGAAATCAACACATATTCTAATTTCCTCATTCTTCTTATGAAAATGCACAATTTTAGTAACCCATTTGGAATGGTGTATGGGATAAATTATCCAAGCCTTCAACATTTTATCTACCTCCCGAAAAACTACATCTTCCACCTCTGGGTTGTAATTTCTTAGTTTTTGCCTAAATGGATTCATCTCGGGTTTCATCAGAATGTCATGTTTGAATTGGCCTTGTCTGAAATCTTTCAGGTCTTCATAAGACCAAGAAAAGACATCCCTTACTTCCTTCAACAATTTAGAGAACCTTTCTTTCTCATCTATACTACAACAAGCACCCATATTTTCAAACTTCGGGTCTTCTTCACTGCCAATATTGATGTTATCACATTCATTGGATATGATCTCATTTCCTCGTATGGCTTGACCAACAAAACAATATCTCCTATCAAAGAGCATTTCCAAGGCCACCAAACATTTTGGGATTTGGTTTCCTTTTAATTAAATGGTCTCTATTCCACCTTTATCTGTTGGATCTATACAAAATTCATGACATTCAACATTCGACCCTTCAAAGAATATGGAAGATAACTTCTCGATTCCTTCTAAGAATATGACTATATGAGCCTCATCACTAAAAACCTACCATGAATTGGCATTGTCTGGCATGCTCAGTTTGTGAATGAGTTCTATGGAGTACTTGTCCTTTCCAAAATATGGATGAGGAATTAATAATGTTGTTGATCATACTAGAGCATCAGCCTTGGAGTTAAATTGTCTAGGCATTGCTTCAATTGAGAATGCATTGAACCACTCTAACTCATCCCATACTCTATTTTTGTAGTGCTTCAACATCTCATTTTCAAATGTGAAAAGGCTTATTACTTTCTTTATAATTAGCTAGACATATTCTTTTGCCTTCAGTAGTTGAATTCCTTTTATGTTTGCTTCTTCTATGCCAAGAAGTAAGGCCTCATACTATGTTGTGTTGTTGGTGCTTTTGAACTAAATCTTAAAGGCACAAGGAGACATTTCATTGGAAGGATATATTAGTACTATTCTTGCACCTGACCCAGTTGAAGAACAAGTCCCATCAAATTCCAGAGTCCATAATTCATCTTCCTCTAATGGATCTGGTTCTACTATACCACTTTCAAGCATTATTAAATAATTAGTAAACTTTGTTTCCTGATGCAAATTGTGTGACTTAGGATCTTCTGAGGGGAAAACTATATATTTATACTTTGCCTTAGGTTGTAGGATGAACTTTTGGTTACCTATGAGAATTGTGGCTTGGGACTCATCTAGCTTAATTTCACCCCTAGGTCCTTACAGAAAATTCTACTCAAAACTGTCCCATAGCTAGCAGGTATGTTAGCGTTTGGGATTGTGAGCTTCAATCTGTTGTTTGGGTAGGCTGCTAATGCAACTTGTGCATCCTTAATCTTCTCTATTAGTGGAACTTGTTTGGAGTCCATTGCGTAACACTTGCCAATTTTTTCAGTCAAGGGTAAATTTAAGGCCTTGGCCATAAAAGAAGGCATTATATTATCTGAGGCCCTTGAATCTATGATACAATTGTTTAATTTATATCTATGTAAGAATAAAGACACATAAATGGGTTCCATCTCTATATGAGCATGAGAGGTTTCAGGGGTTTATAGGTGAGTAGTGGAGCTTTCATTCATCATGTGGTTTCCTTCTAGGTTGATAAGAGTTTTAGGGGTAGATGTGGTATTTACTTATCGGGTCTCATTTACAGGGGTAGAGCCTTTCACATAGCTTATTAATTTGTCCAACTCACTAGGATTGAGCTTCAAATAATTGGTCAGAGAAATTTGAATCTTAGAATATTTACAGAACTCAAAAATGTCAAAAATAGGTTTAGGCTCTAACCTTTTTAGTATCTTTACCTCTGGTGTTAAAGATCCTTGAAAATTTTGACAATCGCTAGCTTGATTCATTGGTTCCTTTTGTTTCCTAAAAGGTGTTGAAGAAGGAGTCTGACTTGAAGTCCTACCTCCAAGCTAGTTTCTCATGAGCACAAAGCATTAAGGATCCTCTAGAGAAAATAATTTCACCACCACATTAAGAATCTGATTCATATTCTAAGTAGTAACTTACAGAGTCACATGGTCCTCCTAAGGTTCCTTCATTGACATACACTTCTACTATGGTTTCTTTATTCACCTCCATCTTCCTGTAATATGCCATTTCAAGGTAAGAGGTACCATCATGATCATTGGTCAAATGAAATATACACATATTCTCTCTAATCATAGTAGAGCCTTTAATTGAGAGTCTATGTTGACCAGGAGACATGTTGGGCTATTTCCCAAAGGTTCCTCCTCCTTGATTGGGAGATCTATGAGGGATGTCCTGATATGGGGCCATTAGTTTAAGTAGTTGTCTCTTCATCTAAATCATATCATTTACTAACTATTGAACTATGAGATCAGTGGAACCAGAAGTAGACGCCTGACTATTCAGAATTTGCACCTCCCTTTTCTATTTCCCTACAGTTATTATATAATATTCAATCTCAATTGCCAAGGTTTGAGTTGCATTTAGATCTGCTACCCTTCCTCACCTCAAATGAAAACTTATATAAGGAGGCATAATGTTTACAAAGAAACCATTTCTATTTTCATCGCTAGGTCTTTGCGCATTAGGGATTTGATGCAAAATTTTGTTGAACATAGCAATGAACTCTCTCATAGGTTCATGCATTTCTTTCTTCAACTAAGAAAGTTGGAGAAAAAGGGAGTACTCATCATTTGCTGCTTTGAAGTGGACTATGAAAGTTGTCCTCGTAGAATTCTAGGTTTGCTTTCACTCTCACCAAGAGACTTCACTTGTCTCCACAAGAATCATATTCCTCTTTAGGATCTTCCAATAGGCTTAGGTAATTAACTAAGGCCTATACAAACTCTATTATAAGAGGCAACCTATTGAAGCTCCACCTTGAAGGACTAACACCATGTAATGTCTTCTCTTTCTTCTCTACACTTAGATGGCTCTAAGTGTTGAATCCTCATAAACTTGAGCCATCATTGTAGCGGTCTTCTCCATCATGAAAAATTTCTTATTATTTCCCATTTAATCTATTTTGGAAGGATCTCGAATCATCTTCTTATCGACTTCAACAATTCATCATATAGAGACCTTAAAAATAAGCCTATTTCTAGTAGCCCTTACCAGTCACCTTTTGTTGTTTCTTGAAAAAATTTCCCAAACAACTTGTCAAAATGAAAATTTATTCAGATACCATTTTGGAATTTTTAAAACATTCATAAGGATTCTGAGTCTGACAGTGACCGTACAGGGGGTTCCTACAAACTAGGACAATAGGCCTAATAGACCTAATTTCTAGGACTGAACAGTGAAACTTGGTTGAAACTTGCTCAAACCAAATCCTTGGTGATTGGTATGACCTCCATCTACATATAATGTTTATATATTGTGGTCACCTACTTGAAAAAGTCCTAGAGTAGTACGGTGTCATACAACCCTGCATAAAATCTTCAAACTTTCACAAACTAGACACTAATCGGGCTATGGTTGCTCGCCTAGGGCCTAGTAATACAAATAGTTCTCCATGAATTGACACTTCCTAAATCTTAAACCTATATACACTACTAAATCATCTACCATTTCCATCTAACATGAAATATATTCGATGGTTAGATTTCATGGAGGAGCCATGACTCCTAAACTGCTCAAAACAAGATAAAAATGGACTCCTTGTACTAGAACACCAAAAATCAAAACCTAGATGGACTCAAATAGACTTTATCCTCAAATGAAAAAGTTCCAAAATTACCTATAGAACAATAAATAATCAATTTATTTAAGCTTTCAATCCATATGGTATGACTGTCAGCACAAAACCGCCAGATATCACTGCAAAAATGCTCGCAGAGCTCTATTCACTTCTTCTCTAACTATTACAATGCATAATAATCCTTGAGGTTAGAGTATTGGGTAAAATTTGATTTCATTTCCTTCATTTTATGGCCTATTGGCTGGGCACCATCTCCTAAACTTTAGGGAATCCAAAGATACCCGATTTGCATGCCATTTTGTAATTATGCAAATCTTGATGACAACTTCTTCTCAACACTTAGCAACTTTCTCATGTGCCTCAATCCTATATTCTAGGACTCCTAACCTCCTATTTTTTGAGGATCCAAGTCCATTTATGACCTTATGGCATCTTTACAATAACAATTATGTGTTTAGAACACATTTAAGACTCCAACCTTAGCTAAGCTCCTAACACTAAGAAATTGAAATAACAACAAACAAAGGTTAATTAGTGACCTTAGTCCTAGTGACTAATTCACTTAACCGATATTGAAAATGACCTTCTAAGGTCTTCAAATAAACTAAACTATCCTCTTGACTTGGCTAGAGTCAAGTACAAGCCAAAAACATTTGAACAATGGAGGCTAGCTTAGGTGCTCCTACACTAATAGATCCATTAGGAAGATGATGGAGCTAATCCACAATATGATCTATTAAGGTTTGAAAAAATAAGTAGATAGCTACATCTTCAATAGTGACAACAATAAATCCACATGCAGTGTTGAAGGCATTCAAATGATCATTAGGAGAGACCTTTCCATCTCCATTGAATCTAGGAAGGATATCCCGAGCTCCTTTAGGAAAATATTGTAGGTTAAAGTTACTTAGGTCTAATGGACCTACTTGGGCTCCCCATGCTTGGTTTTGGACCATGTTGGGTAAAATGATATTTAAAGGATGAGTGTTGAAATGAGAGGGGACTAATGTACTTGGTAAAGTAAGGGATTGGAAGATAATATGGGATGATGATAACTTAGGAGGTGAGGAAGACCTACTTTTAGTTCGAGTCTTCCTTCTCATAGGTATAATAGGGTTAAAATTTAACCATCTCAATGCCTCAAAATATTTGTCTATTAAACCCTTTTCCCTATGTCTCCTTATGTATCTCTTTTCAACCAGCTTACTGATTATGATTGGTAGGACAAGGTGGCTAAGGTGGGTTAGATCTATTAATCTATATCAACTGAGCTAATCTCTCAAGTACTACTACTTCTTGAATGATCAACAACCTTCTCAATATTTTTCCAATTTCTTCCTTGATTTCAAGGGCTTGACTCACCTCTTGATATTGTTGAACACTTGTTTTAAACTTCCAGGATTGAGCGTTTGGATATGAGATTATGTCTTCTTAGGTATCCTAGAATCCCAAGTTAGGCTTTAATACAGGGAATATGTCTCGATGAGGTAAAACCATTTTTTATTATCATAAAGCATTTTAAACTAACTCTCCCTAGCGGAGTCATCAAAAATATGTTAGTGAGCAGATTTTTCCCTCTTTTAAAACTTTGATAATTGATCGAATCCTAACCCAATATAGAGGTAATTCCACCACTATTAGTTGATCTAGTCACCCACGACTATACTCTCTGCATCAAAGGTGCAACTACCTTCTAAAATGATCAATCCTTTTACTCCTTTATTTCAAAAGAATAATTTTCAAGGGATACTTTTAACTAGAAAGTACTAAAGGAATCAACATTCCATTATAAGCTTATAAAAGGAATATTACAAGTTGTCATAAATTCAATCAACTACAAGCCAACTAACTTAAAATTGATGAAAACTATTTGGAGATCGATCATAAAATTAAACATCACATGAAATATTACTGAAAAAGATTAATAGCATACACACAGATCATTGTAGAATGTAATCCAATTCTAACTAAAATTAAATGTACATATTTCACCTAACCAACTGATCAGAGAAACACCAAAATCTGATATATAAATTGAATGATATTATATTCATATGCTATGAAGTCTTAATATAGTATTTAAAAGAGTAATATATTGAAAAATAATTCACAATATAGAAATGTCTTTTGATAACCAGAGAATTGACCCTAACCAAGTCATGAAAATTAAAATATATAGCCATGCAAGGCTTATTTAGTTTTTAAAACTAACTTATTGAAAGCCTATTAAAAACCCTTTCATGAAACCCACTAAATCAAAATAGAAAAAAACTTAAAAGAACTATTTCCAGACATGATCTATTCAGCATCCAGGGTGGCAGTATTTTTGGGATGATCAAGGACATGTGCGGTCTCGCGTGTGGCACTCCATTCCTTATATGTTGAAAAAAAATCAGCTATAACCTATCGATTGGGCATCTTGATAGCTCCTATCTGCTGATTCCATATTTTCTTTCCATTTTGAACTTGCTCCAATTTAATTTTACATACATCCAGATGCTCACGACCAATTATCAACATGGAGTATACTCGGGAAATAATTAAGAATCTTTTATTTCCATGTCCTTGGTTTCTTTCAGGGTACACATCTTTTCTCTGAATGATGCAATTACCTGACCTACCTTCCTATTTGGGTCTTCTTCATTCCCTATTAACTTAACATCAATGCATTTAACATCATTGCTAATGATTTCGTTAAGGCAATTGAGTTCTTTGAGGAGCTCTGATGACTCTTGTATTCCTTTTTCAATAATTTTATTTTCCATTCCATGTTCACCTTGGCCACGAATAGTGAACTTTCATCAAGTCCTGGTATTGGTTTTTCTATAAGGAACTTAGCTATACCATAGGTGTGAACCTCTTCCATATTTGCAATTTCATCATCCCATTTGTCTCTTTCTTCCACCCAGGCGACAATTTCCTTCTCGAACTCATTGGAGGCTATGATAGTCCGATGATGAGTTTTATCAAGGCTTGTAACATAATCAATACCCTCTTTGGTTACCTTGTCTATCTAATTAGAGACTTCTTGTGATACTTCCATGTCTCTTTGTACTTGGTCCAGAAACTTTTGGCTTGATGGGAACTTAACATTGACTATATGAGATATGTGTGTTAATGCTAAAGGTAGAAGATTTGTAGTGCATGAATGTAATTTTCCATCAACTTCAAAGTATGCTTAAGAGATTTCTTGTCCCACCAATCTTTCTAGTTCTATGACTGATATTCTTATTACTTTACTCAAAAACCTTCATATCAACAACTCTGGTCACTTGACCAAGATCCACCTTTTCAACCTTGAAGTCTTTTTGAGAGACTTCATCGCTTCTTTTTTTAGTAGAAGGCTTGAAAATATCAGCGATCCAGTCCCCTATGGCTTCATCTACCTCCATGAGAGCCTCAACCTTTGGTTTCTTAGTCTTAGGCATTTTTACCAGGTATTTGCTTACCATATCTTCTACTAAAGAATGTCATAGGAACAATACTATGCTTTATGCTTACAAAAATTTCTAACCATTTTTGGGCACTTGAACTACCCTTACTTGGAGGCATCTGGAAATTGACAGGGATGCCAAGTGCTTTCGAATCTTGAACATTTGAGTCAAGTTTAGTTTGTTTCTCCCTTGCTGGCTTAGGTGCAATAGAATTATCCATGTTTAGGTTCTTTACGAGTTCACTTATGTTCCCCACCGACTCAAGATCAACTATAATAGAAGAATATTTGGTTGTTTGGTTCTTTCATTTTCTCCTTAAGTGAGTTACCTGAATTGAAGGTTGAGTTTGAACTATGCTTTGTTCTTGTACTGAGTGTTCAACTTCCTGAATTGGTTTACTTGCAAGGGAACATTTGATAATTTCATCAATATAGATTAAGGAGGGTTTTTGGCTTGATGTTGTCAATTGTTGTTGATGTGCTCTTCCAACATCTTTTTATTTTCCCGCTCTTTTCTCTTTAATCCACTTCTATGTTCTTTGCATCATGCTCTGGGTTCAAATTTGTATATCATCTTCCTCTTTCTTACCCCATTCAATCTCAGAAATAGGCATACCCTCAATCAATTCCTAGTATTTGGGATCCAACACTTCTTCATCTTCTTCTTCATCAATATCATTGATATCTATAAGTAACCCGAGAGTAACAATTTTCTTTATTGTAAACCTAGACCATAACCTCTTTCTAACCTCAAGATCATCTTTGCAGTCAACCCAAAAATCTTCCAACTGCAACTCATGCCTAAAGTTTTCTTCTACTCTAAAATGATTCTCAACTTGAAACCTTTACCATCAAATTTACTCCTAGCCTGATAAGGCCTCAAGCTCATTACTCTCAAATCAGGTTCCAGATTAAGCATACCTTGAACTAGTTTACAATGGTAATGGATGAGCTCTATGGGAAACACTTAAGAAACCCCTTTCTTTGATTTGAACTTTTTCTCCACTTGAGATAGCTTCCTAAATACTTCAACCAACACAAATTTGTCCAAACAATACAAGGGTAACTTTAATGGTTCTCCATCAAATCCTCCCTCTCATAGGTAAGTGAATCTAGGGAACTATATATAGTAACTCCCATAGATTAATATCAGCTGAATGGCTTCCTCAGATAGCCTCTGGTTTTTGTTTCCTCTCAACTCGAAGACCATTTGTATAAAGAAAATATCTTTAGCCCTTCTGAAATTTTTTGGATTCCTCCTTTTTTGTAGAACAGAGTGATATTCATATATTCTCATATCTTCTTCCCAAGGTTCATGCAGCAAGCCCTTGTACTCTCTGCAACAGGCCAACATATAGAATAGGTATGATGTCATATAGAAGCTGGTTACCCCTGTAGCTTGAGAGAGCTCCCTATGGATTTTATTGGTTATTACTTTAGAGTAGTCAATATACTCATTTTTGTCGAGGACAACTTGGATGAAAAATTACATCCAGTCTTCCCACAAGACAACATGTGGGTTACCTTTTACCCTATTTAGAAAAAACAATAATATACCTCACCTCCCTAATTAAGTGATCCTTTTTCAATGGTCTAGGAAGGCACAAGCCTCCTTTCTTAGGATTTAGTAGTCAACTCCTCACAATAATACTGCTATACTCCTTGTTCTGTGTAAAATGATTCTGTGATAGGGGAATGGTCAAAACCTTATAAGTCACCATAGAGGGTATTATCATTGAAGCCATTTTAACTTCTATAATCTCACACACTAATGGGTCACCATAAATGGTTTCTATATATCTCTCCATGACATTATATCTATTTAAACACTCAAGTACCAATTCAGAACAAGGCATGGCTTTGGAGAAGCCTGTAACTTCAATCAAACCACTCTGAGAAATTTTGTTTTCAATTGATCCCGACTCCAAATTTTTATATCAGCTCACTATTTCCTTTATATCTTTGTGTACTAAAACTGTGTCTCCTATTTTCAAAAGGAAAATCACTACATAAGAGGAAATACCTTGTTTAGGAAGCTTAAGTTTAAAGGCAGACATCTTGGGGTTTTCTAGGAAAATTATATGAAAACTCAACAATAGCAGGAGAAGAAAACTAGATAAACCCCAAATAAAAGAGCATGGAAAATGTAAGAAATAATTATAGAGAGGGCTTTTTATAAAAAAATCACCGATTAACCAACTCTCATCTCCTGAAAGAAAGAGAACTGTTACCTCAATTCCATTCACCTTTTGCAACAATTAAGCACTTATGTATACAGAGTGAAAAATGATAATAAAAGATCAGTGTTTAATACATATTTTCTTCGGCTGTTGTACTCTATTTATGGAAACTTGCCTTGATATCATGACACCTGCAACTTTTTAATGTGAATGAAACTTCACACATAGTCCATTTTCATTACATGTAACTTCAATCACCCACCATTTAACACCTATCTTTTCAATCATTTCCCACAAGGAAACATAAAGATTTGGCATGTGTTGTTCAGATTTGGCGTATCGCATCTTCAAACTTTGAACTTTGAATCATGAAAGTGAGGTTCAAAGTTTGAAGTTCATCATGCTAAATATTTGGGACTAACCAATACAATCGAGACTTACAAATGACATGACGAATGGAACTCTTGAACTTTGAACCAAAATTTCTTGAGGTTCAACTTCAAGGTTCAACAATTGCAACTTTCACGACATGGGAAAGACTAAGTGTATCTTGCGACGACATGAGGGGAAATAAAATAAACTTTGAACCTTGAACTAAATTTCTTTAGGTTCAAGTTCAATGTTCATGTCGCATAACACATATTACATTGAATGAATACAAAGATGCTGACAACTTGTTTCTTGGAACCAAACTATCCTTGAACTGTGAACCAAAATTTCTTGAGGTTCAAGTTCAAGGTTCAAGGTATGCAAAGGAGTTTTGAATGGGATTTTCACAAGTTCAAATTTTAAAGGGGATGACTTCAAAAGTATGCAATAGGTTTTGAGATCCTTACCTCCTTACAAAAATAAGTTTGCAACTATAGAAGAAATTAGAATAGTGACTACGGTGAAAAAATACATGCTACTCAGTAAGCTGACTAAATTTGAGTAGAATGAATTTGGTGATCCTCCTGCTAAAGTTGAGATTGTGTGTGTGAAATTTGATCTTGCAATATGCAATCACAAAAATTTCAATAGATCATTAGATGCATGGTTAATCACATAATATAAAATAAATGAATACATAAAACAATAAAAATTTGATCTATTACCTCCTAAACGATGCGAGTATGGATGCTCTCATATTTTTAAAGAAATATCAGTGACTTGAGTACACCAAGACGGAGAGTTTCTATATGAATGCAAGATTAAACTATATTTTTGTGTTTTTTATGATGCAAATAAGATAATCAAATTAAATGAAATCTATGCTATAATGATATTGAAATAACTAAGCAAGAATATGCAAACTCTTAAATTGATGAATTGATGCACAATAGCTCCTTCTCAAAACTAGCAAAATAACAATGTTATCAAAACTACACATATTGAACGAGAAGAGGATTCTTCCTCTTATAGGAACCTTGATAAAATTGATGGTAGAGATTGATTCGGATGAACGATCAAGATTAATCCAAAGTTGAGTTAAAGCTAAGTTAAAACATGCTTTTTGAGTTAATTTGAGGAAATAATAGATAAAATAGATTGATTTAATCTTTTATGCTTAAGTTACCAACTTTTTTTCCTTTTATTTGATTTAATAAATTATGCAATTCAACTTTTTAACTCAAACTTGCCTTATTTTTATCAAATTTGAAGATAATCCATTATTTTTATCAATTTTTGGGTTTATCTCAAATTAATTCCTTTTTTTTATGTGTAAATGGAAAATGGATTGAATTTAATTAATGTGCTAGGACAATTAATTAAATTAATTGATTTAAATTGATTTAATTACCAAATAATGTTGATATTTAAGAATTAATTAATTTTGATGATTTTGCAAATTTGATGATCATATCATATTGAAAGAAATTGAATTTCCTTTTGAGTTAGGACTTTTATGATTATGATCAATAATTGAGATTAGGGGCCCATGGTTTAGGAGACCAATTTTAGGTGATTACATTTGCCCCTCTTTGAATTGATGTGTGAGCAATGCATTAATTCAAAGAACATCTAATTTCAAAGTGTAGAACAATTTGATATGAAGCGATGCAACTATTCCTGAGAAAGAGAAACTAACTCTGAGCTTGATTGAACGAAGATTGATTGATGATTCAAAAGATACTGATTCTAAACTTGATTAAACTAGAATCGATGAAACTGACTTCAAACTTGATGGAATTAAGACTGATCGATGATTTTGAAAGATATCAATCCTGAATTTGATTGAACTAGAATCAATGAAATCGACTTCAAACTTGATAGAATGAAGACTAATTTATGATTTTGACAGATATTGATCATGAACTTGGTTGAACTAGAATCGATGAAACTGACTTCAAACTTGATGGAATGAAGACCAATTGATGATAAGTTTAGAATATCCAGCTTGATGTGGTATGATGAAACTCAATATATATTTGATGATTGATTGAGCTAACTGACTTGATATTGGCCTTGATGAAGCTAGTTACCATATTAAGAAGAGGATATCATATTAATATGGGTCTTGATAAACCTGATATGCCCTTAGAGATTCGATTGTGTTGAAATAGATCAAATGTTTGTCTTAGTGAGTTGATGTGAAGTGATAAAATCACTCATTCAGAAGGATCAAAGAATCTCAACTCGATATGGATTCTGATGAAGTTAAGATTCCTCTAACGATGGGGTCTTGTTTGATAACTAGATTTGACAGCTTGATCATTGAAGAAGATTTGGAAAAAATTTCTTGATTTGCATATTGATCTTTGATTAATGATCATGGAATGATGATGTATTGATTATGCCCACTCAAGAGTGAAATCAAAATATGACAAGGTACCACAGTGATTTCAAGCAATTTTATTGATAAAAACTATCTTATTTTGATTAGAAATGATGTTGAAAAGATTTGATTTGATTTGGATTGTGTTGCATATGTTTAGGAAGGCATTCTGCACCTGATTGGGGTCCTATTGACCAAGTTTAACCAATTTTGAGCATAAGTTGAATGAAAATTTGGTGCGCATAGATTGATCAAGAAATGATGAGAACAATTTTGGGTTCAATTTGCGTAATGGAGATTGTTTGCACAAGGAGTCAACTACTTTTGACTAGAAAATTGATTTAAGATTTTGACAATATAGATGATGTCATATGCTGATTTTGATCCCAAAAATGGAGTCAGGAGCATCAAATTAGGTAGAGGTACAATTTTTACGAAAATTGGAGCACTTTGAAAATGAAGTCAAATTGATATAAAGGGGTCCAAAGGTTAACATCTCATGCAAGAAATGTCATGTCTGTACACACTAAAATGGTGCACTTCTATGAACCATTACATGCAAGGTTGCTCAAGAATGAGGCCTCACAAAGTGGCTCATAGCTCTCTATGTATGGAGTTGCAAGATTGAAAATTGCTCTCAGCTAGAGCTACAAGCTTGTGACCTTGCTAGTCAACCATACAATGAGAGATTCAAGTGAAGACAAGGGCAACAATGCCAATATCTCCAAGAGTCAAATATGCAATACAATGCAAATCTAAATGAGAATCCAATCTAAGCTATGAAAGGAAAGTACAATGCAACTAATCTATGAAAGAAAATAGCAATGGATTACAATGCCTCCTATTTAGACTATGTGAGCTTATTCTATTGCATAAAAGAAAACTAAGCTAATATGCTATGATCATGAAAACTAAGCAAAGGAAATATGTAACTAAATGATGTAATGAAATGAAGCAAGTCTTCAATATCTTCAAAAACTCCAAATGCACCTAAAACCTGCAGCATAACATTAGCATAAAAACATGGTATGCAAATGGAGGAGAGAGCTTTCCTTTTATAAGAAGTGCCAAGAAATGGACCATTGAGATTAAGAGGCAAAAAGTCTTAATTAGCGGTGGAGCTTGAAAGAGGAGCAATCCATGTGCACAAGTATCCTCCAATAGGAAAATAAGAGTTGACTTTATGTCCATATGAGACAAAAAGTGTTTTTCTCTTTTTTATAAAATATGAATAATACTTTATTTGTGCAACTTAGGATAAGAGGAAAGTGGGGGATTTTTATTTAAATAAAAGGGGAAGAAATATTCCTTTTTAGGTAAATAAAAACTTAGGATAAATGATTAGCCCATAGGATAAAAATCCAATATATGATCGAAATTAAGATTTGATCAAGAAATTGATAATGTTGAGAATATTGATTATTGATAAAAATGATTCAGGATTGATAAATTGAATAAATGGGGCCCAAAGTCTAGGCGACCATTTTTGGGTGCATACATTTGCCCCTCTTTGACTAATGTGTGATCAATCTGGGAACACATGCAGTCAAAGAAGAATTGAAATGTGAGATTGATTTGGGATCACAAAATAACTCAGATGTGTGTTCGTTTTGGGAACACATCCAGACAAAGCATAAACAAAGGTCTTTGAACATGAATTCAATTCGGGATCACATTCAAAGTAAGAGATAAGCATCTCAAATTTGAGCAAAAGCTCACAAAAGATGTCTGAATAAGGAAAATCAAGCAATTGGGGATGAGAATCCCATAAGCACTGCCCCCTCAGAATCAAAATCAAAATCAGGTAGAGAGGAGAACAGCGAATTGATAAGGATTTGATCAAATCAGAATGAAATCATAATCGAAGGTAAGGGTCAATAGGTTAACCATTAGGCAATGAAACATGCCCAGCCTGACTGAAAAGATGCAGTCAAACATGAGAAAGGAGGGAATGGAATGAAGATGGATGAAAGACTAGAAGTTTGGAAGACATGGAAATGAAGAAATGACGATGCACCAACAAAGATCGAAGGATTAGGCCTCAAAAGATCAGTCAACTGCGCAGAAGAAGGGAAGATTTTGAAATGTGATTTTGACTATCAAGATGACCTCGGATTTCAATTTCAAGTCTGAAAATGAATCCAAGATGTCAAAATTAGCTAGGGATGCAATTTTCACGCAATTTCGAGGTGTTTTGAAAATGAAGTCAAAAAGTCAAAAGGCTATAAAAAGGGTCAAAATGTCATTTTCAAAAATCATTTATCTTTTAGTGATTTGAGAATTTTTAGAGCTTTAGAGAGAGAAAATGGCCCAGCAAGCAGGAGTTCCCATCCACATGCATCGATTCGAGCGCGCCTGGTTGCACAACTGGCCACCACACTATCCTGCCCCGGTATGTTTTCGAAAAACTCAAGCTTTTTGAGTCATTTTTTGTATTTAATACCTTTTTTAGCACGTTTTTTCAAATTTTAAAATTTCAAAAAATTTTGTTGCATGAAATATCGCGCGATACTTTAAAAGTATCGTGCCCTTTGGGGAGAAGTGTCGCGTGATACTTTGCGGGTCCCTAAAGTATCGCGCGACCTAAGACACCAGTATCGCACGATACTGGGCGAAAGATCGCACGATACCGGGTGAAGTATCGCACGGCATAAGGTATATCGCCCTGCTATAGGGAGAAGTATCACGTGATACTTCTCCAAAAAAGAATATCACCCAAGTTAAAAATTTGATTTTTGACGCATTTTTGAGCAAAAATGACATGGGTCTAGACAATGTTACGTTTTAGAGATGTTTTATACTAATTTTTAGACATCCATCATGATATGTGCTAACAACTGGCTTAGTTTTTGGCTTGTAGGAGGTCTTTCCGGTGCTGATCATCAGAGCGCCGAAGGTGACTGGGTTGCAGTGTGTCCGAGATCTGGATGATCCGGGCAATGCCGACATCAAAGCTATGGAATTCAAATATCTGTTGAGATTCCCATATATCAGGGCCGATCATGGGTTGTTGACTGCTCTTGCTGAGAGATGGCATAGTGAGCACAACACCTTCCACCTACCTACCGGAGAGGCATCGATCACACTGGAGGATTTCTACAGGATACTACGGGTTCCATGCCATGGCGAGCCTGTGAGTATAATCATGTTTTGAGATATAATCATAAATGTAATATTTCCATAAGATGAAAACTGACATGATTTGTTTGTTGGCACAGGTGTACTATGATCAGGATGCCACTGAGGGGCATCGACTGATCCAGGAGATGTTCCATGATGTTACCATTCTAGACAGGCATGTCAGCTGGGAGAGGCTGATAGATGACTTTGGCAGGGATTATCCAGTGCCATGCATAGTGGCATCGATCATCTCTCAGATCTTGATGACTGATCACAGTCAGAAGGGTTTCCTTCTTGGATGGGCGAGATTACTAGTGGATTTGGTAGGTAGGCCTCGACGGAAGGCATGGGGGCTTGCCATATTGGTAGAGATGTACCATGAGTTACATGAGATCATCTACAGGGACGGTCAGACATGGGCATGCGGTGCCATCCTGGCACAGGTGTGGGCGTGGGAGCACATTACTGTGGTGCACCCTAGGGTTCAGCTGAGGGAGAGGAGGTACCCCTTCATCTACAGGTACCTAGGATTCATATCACATGCTCATACTGGGGATGTGACGTATTACAGGAGGATTTTGGATGAGATAGTCTCGTTCACATGGAGGCCATACAAGGAGGTGGAGGTCTGGGGAGATGCAGTCGATGAGCTGAGCTACATGATGTGCACTCGGCCACTAGTAGGTTGATATGCTGAGATAGTGGAGAGGTTTTGTATCACTCGGGTGTGGCGACAGTTTGGGAGGCAGCAGTGAGTCTCAACAGAGACTACTACATATGCCAGGGCCAGGGACGAGGAGGGTCATGGGTGGCTACCCATGTTGGATTATCAGCAGGCTATCATAGAGACAGCGGGTATCAAGAGTGAGCCCTGGGATTATTTCCTAGATGTGGCAGATGCGGGGGCCGATGTAGCCTACAGAGCAGAGTGGCGGAGGGTGCCATTCCCTCAGTTTATGGTACTAGATGCATAGGTACCAGCACAGGGAGGAGACAGAGGAGATGATGGGGGAGACGGAGGGGACGGAGGGGACGGAGGGGATGGAGGAGATGGTGGGAGGGGGAGAGGGAGGAGGATGGAGAGAGGAGAGGGATCAAGATCAGGTGGCCGAAAATGGTCACGGGGACAGAGATCAGCGACGCTTGAGGATGAGGCGAGACCAGCTCACCGGCAGGCAGAGGCACAGCAGGATCAGCCTGTGGGTGGAGATGATCTGAGAGCCCAGATACATGCTCAGGAGGTAGAGATACAGTAGCTCTGGATTACTATAGCAGTGAGAGACTAGTAGCTACTAGATCTGAGAGCGGAGTGAGATCAGCAGATAGCCGATCTCAGGGCAGAGATAGCACACCGTGAGGCGATGGCACAGGCAGATGCACTAGAGCTCCGATGGGAGTCAGCGAGAGCAGCCTATTATCACAGACTCTACTTGCAGGCCATTCCAGAGGGTGAGAGAGCACCATCATACTCTCAGAGGGTAGGGGTATCAGATGCAGTACTTAATAGGAGAGCCATGCCTCCTCCACCACCACGAGCTCCTCACGAGGGTGGTAGCAAGTCTTAGGGTTAGGTCTTAGGTGGATAGATGTTTATGCATATCTTGAGACATTGATCCAGATTATGGGATCCCATTTGTATATTGTATTATGACATTGATGTATATATGAGATTACTGGATGTTTGATTGTATCATGTGTTTATGTCTCTCTTGTGATGGATGTATCAGTTTATGTATATTGTCTTGTCATTTTGCTCAAAAATGCTTATGTACATGCTTATGTATGTTCTCTCTCATAGATGTATATTTAATTCTCATGTGTATGATATAGACTTATGTTTCTTGAAAATGACAGTTTTGATATAGATATGATGATATGATTAACCCCTTGTGATGAACAGGAATAGGTTTGAGATGAAAAAGACAAGGAGTGAAAGACATGATCAAGAAGAAGGAAAGGTGAGCGCAGTTGACCAACAGGTCCACGTAAGATGAAAAAAGGAGAGATCTCTCCATATGCAAGGTGCAAAAACTAAGCTAACATGAACTTAGAAATGCAAGATACTATGAAAGTGGTTGATTTGCAAGGTCACAATGCTTATAGACATCTAATTATCATCATCGAGCGTTATTGGTAGCGTCGTAAGATCATACAATGCACACTAGCATAACTATGTGGATATGAATATGATCTTTATCAGATAGAAATGTGGAAATCCCACCTAGGCATCAAAGACATGTAGGTCAAGATGACTAGTGCAGTGAGATTACCTAAGTTTATTATGGCGAGACTATGCTTGTATTAAGACACATGAAAGTCAGGATAGCTATAAGCATGCACTCGCAAAACAGTCAAGGATAATACCTTGTCAATCCATAGGGTCAAGTAAGACCAGCATAAATGCTCATGACAGTTAGGATCAACAAAATATACCCACAAGCAGATAAAGAAAGAAAACATGTTCTCATTCCCTCAATCTTCTAGCTATGCATCATCGAAAACTTCTCAGGGAGAGACCACTCATCAAAGAAATCCTCATAGATAGCACACAAAGAAAAATAAAGTCATCATATCGTCAGCGAGTTGATTGTTTAAGTGCGTGTGTATTGGTCATAGAGTCAAACTCTGAGTATCATATCTGCTTAGTGAGAAATATCACATCATACGAGACTGTTGGGTAAGGCACCTGATAAGTGTTAAGAAACACTTGACGCAAGGGTAGTGTTGAAAAACACTGTTTGGGGTGGTGTTGAAAAACACTGTTTGGGGTGGTGTTGAAAAACACCTATTGTGAAATGCCCCAAGAGACAAACGCACCTAAAAGACCAATGCTAATAGTTATGCCCCCTAGACAAAGACAAAGACCAATTTCAGACTAAGCCAAATAAGGTCAAGGCATGAGGGAAAGGCTCAGTGTCGAGGATGCATGCTAAAAAATAGGAGTGCAAAGGCCTCAAGTAGCACCTGTTTCCAGGTTTTCACCACTTGGAATCTTTTTTCATTTTGTTGAATTTTTGAATTTTTTGATTTTTTTGTATTTTTTCAGGACTTTTTATGCTTTTTAGGATTTTTTCAGCATCATATATCAATTTTTTTTTGTTATTTTTTCAGGATCATAAAATATGTACAAGGGATGCCCCCAAACAGAATGGGCATCAAGGATAGAATTTCTTGAGGTGCACAATGTTGATGGGATCAGGGAGCTGTTCTCCATCAGGATCTGACAGTAAATACGCACCGGTACCAAAAGCAGCTGTGATGACATATGGTCCAAGCCAGTTAGGTTCAAACTTGCCCTTTTGTTCTCTGTTCTGTTGGTTTTTAGGGTTCTCTCACAAAACAAGATCACCTATTTGAAATTCTCTAGGGCAAACCTTCTTGTTGAATGCTTTGGACATACACTTCTGATACACTCTCATATGATCAAAGGAAGCCTTGCGCTTCTCGTCTAAAAGTTCTAGTTCCTGTAACCTCATGGTGCGGTAATCCTCATCTGTAATCAAACCTTTGAGTGAGACTCTAAGTGATGGTATCTTGACTTCTAAAGGCAATACCGCTTCAGCGCCATAGGTGAGAGAAAAAGGAGTGGCTCCTGTAGGTGTGTGAATGCTTGTTTTGTAAGCCCATAGTGCTAGATTGATTTGCAAGTGCCAATCCCTACCATTCTTGTGCACTGTCCTATGAAGAATTTTAAGAATGGTTTTATTAGAGGCTTCTGCCTGTCCGTTTCCTTGTGGAAAATAGATGGAGAACCAATGTTGTTTGATTTTAAACTTTTTGCATAAATGCTTTAGGTCCTTATTCTTGAATTGACCGCCGTTATCAGTGATAATCTCAGAAGGCACTCCAAATCGGCAAATAATATGATTCAAGATGAACAAAGAGATAGTCTTCCTTGAAGCAACAGAAAGTGGCACAACTTTGACCCATTTTGTGAAGTAGTCAGTGGCAGTAATAATGAACTTATGTCCACCTGATGAGTTGGGATGAATCTGTCCAACCAAATCAAAGGCCCAGCGCTGAAATGGCCAATGAGAAACAAAAGGGATCAGCTCCCTACGTAGAGCATGAATCAAGTTTCCATGTTTCTGACATTTTTCACATGACTTAGCAAAGGTGACTGCATCTATCTGCATTGTGGGCCAATAATATCCTGCCTTAAGCAACCTTCGGGCCATGGCAAGACCATTAGAATGTCCACCGCAAATGCCTTTGTGGATGTCAACTAACACTTGGTTGGATTCCTCCTTTTCCAAGGACCTAAGGAGTGTCCCATCTAAACCCATCCTATATAAATCACCAGAGATGAGGGTGTGGCGAGAGGCGTTACGGATGAGGTTTTGGCATTCAGAGCAGTTGAATGTGTCGGGGATGATGCCATCATGAAGATATGAATAGATAGCACCATATCAGGAAGACTCATGTGTGACAATGGTACAAATGACATGGCTTTCAGATGAGTCAAAGATGGGATGGTGTAGCTCTTCCACCAGGAATTCAAATCTGGATTCATGTGTCTCCAACTGAAGAAGGGAAGCTAATGTGGCCATGGCATCTGCAGCTTTGTTCTCTATCCTAGGGATCTGTTGAAACGTCACAAAGGTGAAATAGCGTCTCAAAGAATCAACCATCTTTTTGTAGGGTATCAATTTATCATCCTTGGTTTGATACTCCTCATTGACTTGGTTAATGATTAACTGGGAATCCCCAAAGACATGTAACTCTCTGATGTTCCATTCTATAGCCATTCTCAAGCCATTGGTTAAAGCTTCATATTCTGCAATATTATTCGTACATGGGAATAAAAGTTTGTAAGACTTTAGAATATTGTACCCATGTGGAGAAACAAATAACACTCCAGCACCTGATCCATTTTTCATGCGGGAACCATCAAAGAACATTGTCCAAGTGCGAGTAGTCGTATACAAGATGTGTTTGTCTAGGAATTCCACTTGGATCGGCATACTATCCTGAATTGGGAAATCAGCTAATTGGTCAGCAATAGCTTGCCCTTTTATGGCCTTCCTTTCAATGTATTCTATGTCAAATTCAGTTAAGACCATCATCCATTTAGCAAGTCTACCTATGAGGGCAGCCTTACTAAGCAAGTACTTCAGAGGATCAATTTTTGCAACCAAATGTATGGTATGAGCAAGCATATAGTGTCGCAACTTTTGAGAAGCAAACACCACTGCAAGACAAGACTTCTCAATGTTATTGTAATTGATCTCATAGGAGAATAGAGTACGACTGATATAGTATATGGCCCGTTCTTTCCCCGTATCATCTGATTGAGCCAACAATGCCCCCAGGGAAGTGTCTATAGCTGAAATATATAGGATCAATGGTTTCCCTGGAATAGGAGGCATTAGGATCGGAGGATTAGCCAAGTATTGTTTGATCTGATCTAGGCTCATTTGACAATCCTCGTTCCAAACATAAGAAGCACCCTTATGCAATGTCTTATTAAAGGGTTGCGCTCTATCTGCAAGCTGAGAAATAAACCTCCTAATCAATTGAAGACATCCCTAAAGACTTCTCATTTGGCTAATATTTTGAGGAGGTGGCATATCTAGAATCGTTTGGACCTTTTCGGGATCAACCTTGATACCTTTTGCTGATATTATGAATCCTAAAAGTTTTCCTGAGGTGACACCAAATGCGCACTTCTTTGGATTCAATCTGAGTTGAAATTGTTCCATGCGATCTAGAATTACTTCCAAATCATTGAGGTGTGTGTCCCGTTTTCTTGATTTTGCTAGGGTATCATCCACATAATCTTCCATGTTTTTGTGCATCATATCATGAAAGATAGTGGTCATAGCTCTTTGGTAGGTTACTCCTGCATTCTTTAATCCAAATGGCATGACGTTCCAGCAATAGGTTCCCCATGCACATGTGAACGTTGTTTTCTCTTGGTCTTCGGGAGCTATTTTGATTTGATTGTATCCTCAGAAACCATCCATTAGAGAGTATATGTCATTGCCTGTTGTCATGTCCACTATCATGTCAATGTTTGGAAGTGGAAAATTATCCTTTGAGCATGCTTTGTTTAAATCTCTAAAATCTGTGCATACACGAATGGACCCATCATGTTTGGAAACTGGTACTATGTTTGAGATCCATTCTGCATAATCGATGGCTCTGATGAATCCATCTCTCAAAATTTTTTCTAATTCCGCTTTGACAAGGAGAGCTACATGTGGATGCATTTTTCTGAGTCTCTGTTTCACTGGTTTGACGCCTAGAGCTATGGATAGGTGATGCATTATAAGATTTGTGTCAAGCCCTGGCATGTCTGAATAGGTCCATGCAAAATTAATTTTCTTCTTTTGTAAGAATTGTATATATGCCTTCATTTCTTCTTCTGATAAAGACTGAGCAAGATGGACTATTTGAGGAGTTTCTTCTGTGTTCAAATTGACTAGCTTTGTTGGCTCAATCAATACTGATGATCTGTCCTAGAAATAACTCGGCAAGTTATTAAGTACCCCATCCTTAGGTGCCTCAAAGAGGTTTTCACCCTTGGATACGTCATTTCTTTTTACTATTTTTGGCTCTGATACCGCCACAAAGTGGTTTTCGCCATCAGACCTTTTTTTTTTTTTCTTTCTCTTTTTTTTTTAGACTGAGGTACTTAATATCAGGCTCTGTCATGCTAGTTGTTGGTTCACTAGTGAAAGAAGCCATGGGTTCAAGAGCATTTAGATAGCAGACAATTTCGTAATCATTCTGAAAAGTGAGGAAGATAGGCTCTTGATGGTGCTGAGACCAGTCAATCAGGTCAAAGTGAACAAGGGGTAGGTCAACGACTGGTTCAATGTTATTTATGCGAAAGGTGTCATCTCTGGTGACCATACAATTGGGATTCATCAAGTCTTCTCCTAAGATACCCGAACTAGGATTCATCCTACCAAACGAAGTGTCGTCCACTAAGGAAATTTGAGGAGTGCAATCCTCTAGTCCTACACTAAGCTCGTTGGCCGCATCGGGTTGGGTACTATAAGCATGGACAATATATATGTCCAAATCAACTGTTGCATCGAAAAGTGAGTCCCATTCATATTCATGGGAGTCTGTGTCTGAGTCATCATTTGGGCCTCATGATGTAGAAGCCTCGAGGTTAGGAAGGGTTTCCCCTTCTCTAGTGCTAGCATTGGTACTATCCGTCGCAGCTAGGATAGCAACACTTTCCTTTATCAATCTAGCAGCCATATAATCACTATCCGTCGTAGTTGGGATAGTAGGACTGTCAAGTATCAAATCTATGGAATCTCCCTGAAGGAGACTTGTTGAGGGCACCCAATTATTAGACACATCTTGTTGATTAGAAAGATCAGGCGTATAGTCTAAGTCACTGTCACTGTCTGTCGCAGCTGGGATAGGGATGACTTTCTTCTTCTTATTTTCAAAACCTAAGCCTACCGTGGACTTATTCTTTCATCCGAAAAGAGCATGATCAAGAGGCTCAACTTTAGCATCCAGCCTATGACTAAGAGGACCATATCCAAGAAAACCCATATTCTTAACCATTGTATATCCTCTCCCATAAGCTTCAGGTGAAGGAGCAAAATTTTCATTGTGTCTGTATTTTTCCTCGTGATAGATCCAGTCCCTTACGACAACTTCCTCTTTCTCTTCCTGAATGGGGACTGAAGACTCAACAAAGTTTCCAAATAATGTCATTGTTGATGATGAAGGCTTCATATTTGGTGATGGTCTCCCATAAGACCTAGGAGAGATTGGCATGTTTGTAAAAGAATCAATTTTATAATCTCCCATCCCAAGATCTATGGTCCTAAACTTCTGCTTGCATTGTTCAAGTGAACTACTAGGACTATCAGCTTCCCTATTCAAAGGTACATGTGACCCAGTAGAAATGTTATTAACTGACAAAGCACTATCTCTAGGTATGCAAATTTCTACACCATTATGGGGAAATTTAACACACTGGTGATATGTTGATGGGACTGCTTGCATTTCGTGAATCCATGGCCTACCTAGCAAAATGTTGTAAGCTAAAAGTCCAACATCAACAATTTGAAATAAGATATCATTTTCTACTGGACCAATACAAATAGGCAAAACGGCCAATCCCTTAGAACTTCTTTCTGCTTCATCATATATATACCTTGATTGTGATCTTTTTCCTTGTGTCAATGACATTCTTGGAATATCCTAGAGCCAGCAACAAGCTCATGGTACAAATATTGAGCCCCACACCCCCATCTATCAGTACACACCTGACACGGGTTTTATGAATCATGACTTCGATGTGTAAGGCCAAGTTATGTGGGTGACTGATGGATTTGTCATCTTTTTCTGAGAAGGTGAGGTAATGAGGGCTAGCCAAATGGTTGACCATATTCTGGAATTGATCAATATCTAAGTTGTTAGGGACATTGGCTGCTCGAAAAGCATCCTCAAGGATGCGCTTGTGCTTAGGGGACAATTCTAAAAGCTCAAAAATGGATATCTGCGCGGGTGTACATTTTAATTGGTCAATAAGATTATAATTGGAATCAAGACCAATGACAGATTTAGGAGGAACGCCTTTGGACATGGGCTGCTTAGACTTGCTAGTGCTAGGACCTCTGATAATAATGGGAGTTTGAGCCTGACTCCTAGTGACAGCATTGAGGGACTAGGGCATTCTTTGTGAGTGAGGACCTCTTATCACCACAGCGGGTCTTTCATCAGTCATAGGAGTTGAGTCCACATTATGTCCATAAGGATCTTTCCCTCTCACCATGTTGACACTATCATCCACAACTTCAAGCATGTTAATAACGTTCTCCGCATTTGTGTAGGTGTAGTTGATAGCCACCTTGCCATTCTTATTGTTAGAATTCTCTCCTTTCTCATATTTAGGCAAGGGCTCTTTAAAGGCTTTATGATCTGCATTAGTGGTTAAACCATCAACTTGTAATTGTCCTTTTTCAATAAGGTCTTGGACAAGATGCTTGAGTTTAAAACAATTTTCTATGTCATGTCCAATCCCATTATGGAAAACGCAAAAAGCCTTCACATCCCACCAATGAGGTAAAGGATCCGGTATACGATGTTTTGTAGGATCCTGTGGGTGTGCCAAATTATGAGCAACTAATGTCTTAAAAACATCTGCATAAGATTCTCCCAATTTAGTAAATTGTCTCTTCTCCGTTTTAGATCTCCTTTGATACTTAGGTTTGTCTTGTTGTGTTGAAGACGTTTGCAGCTTCATAGCTTGAACTGCATGAGAGAGGTTAAGAACTCCTTCATTTTTGGGTTGAGATGAGTCAACATTTCCGTCATTGACCACTTGCTTGTTTTTGTTCCAATAGGAGTTCTTTTTGTCCTTGTTACCATTAGTATTGTTATTTTGGCTATTGTTGTTATTTGTTGGTTTAGCCAAAATTCCTTGTTCTTTTAGGACATCCTCAATGCGACATGCCACCTCTACCATAATATCAAAGGAATTAAATGGGATTTTCTTGACTTCATATCTTAGTTCTGGTATTAGATTGCTCACAATGATATCGATTCTCTCCTCCTCAGGAATTGTCCTTGGGTATTTTGAACACAATCGCCTCCATCGTTGTAAAAATGTGACAAAAGATTCCCCTTGATTTTGCTTGAGTTTGCACAAATCAAGCATTGTGACCGACCTCGATAAGTTGTAAGCAAAATGCTAAACAAACCTTTGGACAAGTTCTTTAAATGTCTTTACTAGAGGGGAAAGGTTGGTGAACCACTCCATGGCTTGAACTTTTAAACTCCTTGGGAATAATCTCATCAAGTAGGAGTCTTCATGGTGAAAGGAAAAGCTCATTATGTAGAACTGTCGAACATGGTCGTGAGGGTCACCAGTGCCATCATATTTGTCATATGTTGGGAGCTCAACTTTCTTAGGGAATTCTACCATCACCACACTTTTGTCAGTGGGGTTAGGACATATGGAGTCCAAATGAAACGTGCTCTTGGGAGCCTTCATCTTGTCTATATCCTTTTGCATTTGTAAGATCACCTCATCAGTTGAAGGGCTCTGTTTCTTGATCTTTTGGTGAACATCAAAATTATATGGAACTTTAGCGCCTTTGTTAATAAGACTTTCCAAGAATTGGTCTTTATTTTGTTCCACATATTGCTCCACATATGCTTGAAAGGATGGTTCTTGTTGCATAGTCATGAAATCCATATGATCAAATTTAGCATAACTTCCTCCATGTTGTGAGCCATGATGTGCTCATTGGGAGGGTTGCTTTGAATGTCTATGAGACGACTGTCTCCTATGATGGTCATATCTTGAAACCCTTCTTCCTCCAGGACTTGGGGATCGTGAGGGTGTCCTTGATCTTCTTCTAGGACTTGGTGAAGGGGTAGATGGGGGTGAGTTGGTCCCACTATTGGTTCCCCTCCCGTTGAATCAGCTTTGGAGTTGTTGTGCGTAGAGTCTATCTTCTTCTTCTTGGGTGACTCTTTTCTTTATATCCAACAACACACGTTCCTCTTCTTCTAGTTGTCTGAATTTTTCCTTTTTAGCAGCTTGTTCATCCAAATAGGCTTGCTTCTCTCTCTCAATGCTTCTCAATCTTGTATTTGCATATCGAGAGGTGTCTTTAAGTGGGGAGGATTGTCTCGAATGCCTTATTGCATTGGTTGCGTTTATGTGGTGATCACTAGATTCATTGTTCTGGTCCTCGTGTTGTGACCCTAAATCTGAGTGAGCTTGCTTATGATGTCTCTTGGCTCATTGGTGAGCATCAAAATACCTCACGTTGTTGGGAGGTGACCCGGGTGGACTAGCATGAGAAGAACCACCATACTCTCTTCTATGTCATTGGAAGATATCCTCAAGAGTTTGATTCATGGCTTCTCTTTGTTGTCGGGTGAAAGTGTAACTCATGTCCATACTTGATGAAAGTGGTACAAAAGAGGTGCTCACTTCACTAGGATTAGCTCCCGGATTAAAACAAACCTCAGATTCACTCTTAGGAGATTGATAAAAAAGGGGTCATTTTCCCTTATGTTGTCGACGAGGCTTAACGAGTGGTAACTGGATAAAGGCAACAGGGGGTCACTTCCCTTGATTGACTTGGTACCTTGTCGTAACTGACATGAAAGAAAGATACTCTCAATGATAAGGTGACCTCTCAAAATGTCAGCGCCAAACTAGGATAATCAAAGTCCTCTATTGTCCAAAAAGAAATGAGAAGATAAAAAAAAAGGGCTTTACCAACACTGTTAAAGAGGTGCTTCAAATCAAAGGGTGACTACCCTTGCACTTTTGAACCAGGAGGTTAGACTAGGCCAAAATATAACTGAAATTGAGATTCAAATGAAAGTGATTTGGACAATAAGAGCACTAAAATTTTCCAAGAATGTAGCTAACAATCTTAGAGATGAACCTTGGCACCAAGAATGGCCTTCTAACTTGACAATTATTCCAAAGTGATTTCATAAATCAAATGATGCTATCCCGGAGGACTAAAAACTAGAAATTTGGAGTCAAGACAGGTCTCAAACGTCAGGGCAAGAAGCCTACTCTAAGACCTAACCTGATTAACAGCGACTGAAACTGACCAAATTGTAAGCACGGCAGAAATTAACCAAGCGATATACTCCAGGCTACTGGGGTGATATACCTATAACCACGCGATACTTCGCATGAGGCCAGGCGATATACCTCAGTACTGGCGGGCGATATACTCCAGGTAGGTCGGGCGATAGTCCGTCAAGGGTGAACTATCGCGTGATATTTCTCTTCAAAGTAGGCAATATTTTTAGCAAGCATGAAGTATCGCATGATATTTCGCTTTAGAGAGTGCGATACTATTGCAGATTTGTTCAACTCTTGACCAGAATTGTGTAAAATTTGTGTTTTTGGGTCTACTTGGTCAAAATTTTTAGTCTGAGGGTTGATGTTTTCAATTTCAGTCACAATAGCAATAGAATTTTGGCAGGTTTGCAAACAGTGAGGGATCAAACATGTCTCAAACACTTGAAACAAGGGCAAAAGCAACCTTGCCAATACAAACACTTGTGATATCAGAATTGAAACAACACCTTATGAATGC
Organism: Chamaecyparis obtusa; assembly: GCA_027943335.1. Classification (NCBI taxonomy): domain Eukaryota; kingdom Viridiplantae; phylum Streptophyta; class Pinopsida; order Cupressales; family Cupressaceae; genus Chamaecyparis; species Chamaecyparis obtusa. The sequence goes on from BSBK01005311.1 coordinate 626,178, forward strand.
TATCGATTGTTTGTATGTAAGAACATTTGCACTGGCATCACACAACCAAAGACAATTCAAGCAAATCTATCCTAAAAGGTCAAGGCTCAATGCTTACCAACTTAGCCCACAACTTGATGCCCCCTCACCTCACACCAAGTGGTTACCCACAAGAGATGTTGGCTTTGTCGTGGAAGTGTCAAAGGACACAACCAAAGGGACACATATGGTGAGTATCTTAAGGTGATCCGGGTAAACCACTTGGATCAATCCTTGCACTAAGAAGATAAGCGGCTAAACAAGGTGGCTTCTATCTAATAGTTCTTAATAAAGATTTCCGTTCACAACACCCCTCTTGCTCCTCATAAAGGACTAGGACCTTGCGGCCTCAAGAGTACCTTAAGCATTCTTGTTCAATGTTTTCCCCATGGTCACAATCCCATGAGCTACTCACATCAAACGAAGATAAGTGTTATGTCTACCAAGGTTTTTGGTGTCCTTGATAGCCTTGAGATTATAGTGAGTTGGAATCACTTGCCACCGAGGAAAATGATGACAAGGTTGTCCCCACTTGAGTCGTTCCTCTTGATTGCTCAAGAGCAGGCCCACTAAAGGATTCCTAAACTAAACAAAAATAGATAATTTATGAGGTTCAAGGTTTTTGATTCACCTCAAGGGTGAAGAGCATACTCCCCTATCTCAAAAACTTCTCCCAAACACACCAAGCAAAGAGATTCAATTACTCCCTTGCTTCCAAAACCTTAAGATGGGTCAAGATTTTCTAATTCACCTAAAGGTGAAGAGCATACTTCTCCTACCACCTCAAAGTCTCTTTCACAAGGTTTTAAAAATTCCTAATACAATTAGTGAATGCCACACTTGAAAGGAAAGCAAATAAACAAGCAAGATTTTTTTTATTTTTATGCTTGGGTAGCCCTGCAAAAACTGTTAGTAGCCCTCTTTGACATGCATTTTTAGCAAATTTCAAGCAATGAGAGCACCTACAAACACAACTTTTTAGACCAACAAGGTTAGCAAAATCAAAATCCAAATGTAAATATGCAATAAACTGATAGATTCAAGCTAAAAGATGCAGGTTAGACCTATCTAAATACAGTAAAATAAACCAGCAAACTAAAATGATCAAGCGATATACCTTAGACTTCACTAGTATCATGCGACACAGTTTCCTATAGTCGCGCGATATACCTCAGTCTGGGTGATACTCTGCACTATGGGCGGGCGATACTTTGCACGATGCTAGGCGATATACCTCAATACTAGCGGGTGATTCTTCTGTCACGCGAAGTGTCGCACCACTATACAAAGGTATATCACGTGATATTTCTAAGAAGTATCACGTGATACTTTGAGATAGAAAACCAGAACTGCAAAATTTCTAAAAAATAATCCCAAAAATGACGAAAATGCAAATGAAACAAAGGACAAAGCCTATCTACTCTGCCCCACGGTGGGCGCCAGAAATGTACATACTAAAATGGTGCACTTCTATGAACCATTACATGCAAGGTTGCTCAAGAATGAGGCCTCACAAAGCGGCTCATAGCTCTCTATGTATAGAGTTGCAAGATTGAAAATTGCTCTTAGCTAGAGGTACAAGCTTGTGACCTTGCTAGTCAACCATACAATGAGAGAGTCAAGTGAAGACAAGGGAAACAATGCCAATATCTCCAAGAATCAAATATGCAATACAATGCAAATCTAAATGAGAATGCAATCTAAGCTATGAAAGGAAAGTACAATGCAACTAATCTATGAAAGGAAATAGCAATGGATTACAATGCCTCCTATTTAGACTATGTGAGCTTATTCTATTGCATAAAAGGAAACTAAGATAATATGCTATGATCATGCAAACTAAGCAAAGGAAATATGTAACTAAATGATGTAATGAAATGAAGCAAGTCTTCAATATCTTCAAAAACTTCAAATGCACCTAAAACCTGCAGCATAACATTAGCATAAAAACATGGTATGCAAATGGAGGAGAGAGCTTTCCTTTTATAAGAAGTGCCAAGAAATGGCCCATTGAGATTAAGAGGCAAAAAGTCTTAATCAGCGGTGGAGCTTGAAAGAGGAGCAATCCATGTGCACAAGTATCCTCCAATAGGAAAATAAGAGTTGACTTTATGTCCACATGAGATAAAAAGTGCTTTTCTCCTTTTTATAAAATATGAATAATACTTTATTTGTGCAACTTAGGATAAGAGGAAAGTTGGGCTTTTTATTTAAATAAAAGGGGAAGAAATATTCCTTTTTAGGTAAATAAAAACTTAGGATAAATGGTTAGCCCATAGGATAAAAATCCAATATATGATCGAAATTAAGATTTGATCAAGAAATTGATAATGTTGAGAATATTGATTATTGATAAAAATGATTCAGGATTGATAAATTGAATAAATGGGGCCCAAAGTCTAGGCGACCATTTTTGGGTGCATACAATGCCCACGTATAGCTACTTGATCATGTCATAAAAAGGTCTGTAGTTAACTGCTTGTGATAGCATGATGAATGCATTAACATAAATTGTTAGTTTAGAATCTCCATCCTCACAAAATATGTGTAATTTTGAAAAACAATATTACCTTGTTAAAAACATCTTGAATGTAGCCTAGGACTTAGTCCCTGATATTTAATATGTTTTTTTTCATCACGGAGTGTTTGGGATACAAAATGTTCATACAACCCTCACTAGTGAGGAAACCACGAGGATATGAATATGACATAGTCAAATTAAGTGTCTGAAGTAGATATAATCACCAAGGCACAAAGAGACATGATGACCTAAATGCCATTTCCTTTTAATATTGCAATTTGAATCATAAACACTAGGGCATAAAGCACCAAGATGACCTGAATGTCTCTTGCATACAAACACACCAAAAAAGATAGAGATCCTTCTTTTCCTATGTAATAGTGATTGTTTTGTCCGCAATGACCCTTTATTGTTCATAACTTAGGACAAATTTTAGCATTGTATACTCGTAGTGACCCTAATAAAAAATCACTCATAAACAAATAAGAAGAAGTTCAAACCTCACTAAAGCATTCAAATAAAGAGAGTTGAGGTATATGCGACATTCCAATCATGATGGAGTCCCTTACCATAGACACCCAATTTATATGATGCTTCAAGATCATTGGAACTAATCCTACAAATAGAAAAGCCAAGAAAAAAAGTATTATGCCTCCAGTCCTTGCTTCTCTAAATCAAGATAGACATCATCAAGTCTCTCATGGGGTATAATAGTAAAAAATCCAATTGTAACAAATAACATACAAAGAAATTTTCAGCATAGCTCAAACAATTTCAATGATTATTTTCATGTCATAGATATGATTGACACAAGGATGAATTGTTTGAAATTCTAGGACATTGCCTCCTATTATGGTTTGATTGCCCCAAGAATAAGATGTTGATTGGTTTCAAGCCATGAAGGTTCCAAGAAGAACCAAAGGTATTGTGAAAGTGACTCAAATATATGTACAAACTAAAGCTTATGAAAGTGAGGAAATGCCAAGGAATGTGTTGATAGATGGAGCGCTAAAGTACAAGAGGTGCCTATTTACCAGGTTTTCACCACTTGGTAGAGATTCTATTTTTGCTACCAAGGCATCTATTTTCAAGTTTTCATCAAGGCACTATTTCTTCTTTTTCATTTTTTTTTTGTATTTTTGAGATTTTGATTTTTTTTCAATTCATCAAGGCACCTATTTACCAGGTTTTCACTAGGATGATCATTTTTACAAGACTTTATGTGCCATTTTTATATTTTTCTCAGGAATTTTTGTAATTTTTAGATTTTTTTAAGATAACTAGTTCTCAAAAAAGATCACATTGGTTTGCCCCAGTGTCTAGCAAGGTGTAGGACATCAAAGAGGGGTGAGAAAGATGATGGATCATAAGTAGACAAAAAAGTTGATAAATGAAGAGAGTGAATGCGAACCTCAAGGGAAACCTCTTCAAGATTATTCAAGCTAGGAAAAAAATATATCATAATGTAAGGCAATGGTACAATTATAGATAACATATAGGATAATGACCTGATGTCATAAAAGTAGGTGCGGTCCAAAAGATTGGACATGTCAAGAGGCTTCTAAGAACCTATTCTGCATTTTTCATTCTTCATTTTGATCAAGATGAAGGGGTCAATTTGGATAAGATATATATAGGATAACACGATTAGGATAAGGGTCGATGAAAGCTATGAGTGAATAGTTTTGGGATTACTAAAAGGTTGCTTAGGAGTAGTGAGGATTATCTTGATATAAGAAAGATCATGATAGGGTAGCATGGATGAGAGAACATGAATAAGATGATGGAAAGGATGGTGGATATCAAGATACATGATGCTCATGGATCTTCTCAAACTTGTCAAGATCAAAGTGAAAGACGGAATATGGATGTATGTGGGATAGATGATAAGGAATGAATGGAGAACATGATGGATGAGGTAGTATAGATGGGACTTGAATCCAAGTGTAGAGTGCAAGAGGGAGAATTATGCATGAAACCTATTTACTATGTTTTCATCATGGTACTTGTCCAAGGTGGCACAAGAAGTGATTTTTACCATATAATAGATTTATTTCTCTTTGATTTTGCTACCAAGGCACTTATTTCCATGTTTTCACCTAGGCACTTTTCTCTATTTTTATTTTATTTTTTATTTTTTTAATTTCTAGAGGAACTCAAGCTTGATACTCTTTAGATAACACTCCTTTGGAAAGATATGCTTTGATGGGCCAAGGTCATTGAACGATATGCTCAAGGATGTTGATAGGGTGGTGGAAGGGAAATGATATGGAGGGTAAGGATAATTAATGACTAAGGATTTATGTGATGGATTGGATGAAGGGGATGGAGGAATAGTGAAAGCGAGGATACAAAGCATATATAGGTGTTGGATAAGGGATAGGGTATTGAAATATTTATGTAGGACTATGTGAAAAGGGTAACAAGATCAACATCAACACACATCTTGAAGGGTAGTGGGATCTATGTGTATGAAAATTATACCTAGTTGCGGACACAACACTTCAATAAAATATTAGAGGTTAGCAAAATCAAAATTTGCAAATAATTGAAAGTAAGCCGACCAGATGATTTACTGCCTTCTAGTAGGTGCGAGTATGATGTTCTCAGATTGAAATCGAGATCAGTGACAATGCAACACCTAAACAAAGGATTTGAATGCAAAGGAATGAAAAACTGTATGAATGCAGATGAATCTATATTTTTGTATTTTCTATGCAATTTGAATGAAAAATTGGATGAATCTAAGCTAGAACGAATTTGAAATGATATGAAAAACTTATGAATGCTTATGACCAACAATGAAAAATCTCACAAATTGCGTGTCGCAAGTGCTTGATCCTTCAGCTGCAAATTCACCAGGGTAATTGTGCAAATTCGAGAGTGGTTAATTGTGAAGAGCCAAGCCTTGATTTTATAGAAATCCAGGGCTTGAAGATGTATTGAGAAAAGCCATAAATCACTCTTGATAAACTCAAGTTGATTTTTTAGTCAACAAGAAATTAGAAATAGATCAACTCACAAAATCATGCAAATCATGCAAAAATAGCTTTTTAACTCAAATCAGAAGTTTAGATCAATTTTCAACTCAAAATAGATGTTGAGTTTCCAAAAGATAACAACTTGAATTGATTTTCTGATTTAAAGTTTAAGTGCTCCTTCAAATGTGCATAGATAATTATGAATTAATTTAAAAATAAAGTGATTTATTCTCAACTTAACTGATTTTAAATTTAAAACAACTGATTTGTGGGTTAATCAATTATTAAATCAAACTTTTATTCAAAAACTATATTATTAAATATTGACAACTGACATTAATTAATTAAATAAGAATTTAATCAATTAGTCATAAGATTTTTGATTTATTGTCAAAATTAAATAATATAATTTATGAATAAATAGAATTAAATCTAATTAAATAATTAAGTGACAGAATTAAATCTGATTAATTAAATATTCATCATATTCAATTAATCAACTTTAGGATAAATAATGACATTTATCACCAAATAATATTCAATTAAAGATAATTATGATAAATTAGGAATATTCCCCGATGCAAAATTAAGATAATCAATTAGATTTTTGATAAACTCATGTGAAGATGTGCCTTAGGTTAGGACTTTGATGTCAATTTCGATCAAATTGTTGATGTAGGAAGTTAATGAACCTATAGCCCATTTTTGGGGTATTACATTTTGTCCCTCTTTGAATTACTATGTGAAGCGTAGTGGTTCAAAGATTAGTTTGTGTTTGATGTATGAAACTAATTTGAAAGATAAACCATTTCTGAGACAAAAATTGATTGAAAGATTGGAAAAAGCTGATTCAGGTCCTGGTTGACCAAGAATTGTGATGATGTCAACTATACCAAAAATGAACTGATGATTACAAAAAAGTATCAAAATGCATGATTCTGAACCTTATGATTACGAAGAAGTGAGTGACCTAAATGTCCAGAGGAATCGTAGTGGTATCACATCCGAATCCTTCAATTATGAAGAACCAAGGAAATAACACTAATGAACCGATGGTTACGAAAAGATGATACAGTTTACAAGATTGATTAGGATACCTGATTGATATGGATCTCGATGAATCTGATATGCCCCAAGTGAAGTGCCCCAAGCGATGAGGTCTTTAGATGAATTGGTAACTAGACATGGTTGTTGTCTTGATTACTGAAAGAGAGATTTGATTGATTTATAGACTTGATTGATATGCAATACCATGCCCCCTTCGGGATGAAAATCAAAATCTGACAAGAAAAGTTAGCATTGAATGGTTTAGAAGCATGTTAATTAATTTGAGAATTGGTTGTACACATTCAGGAATGCATTTTGCATTGTTTGGAAGTCCTGGAGACCAAGTTTGACTAGGTTTGACCATGAGTTGACCATGGGTGACCAAGTTGAAATTTTGATAGTTTGATATAAGATAATCAGTTAAGTTGAATTCTAGATTTCTGTGATGATTGAAGGTCAATTATGCAAGCAGTCGGCCATCCTGGGTCCGAAAATTTTAAATTGTGATTTTGACATTATAAATGATCTTAGATTTCAATTTTGATCCCAAAAATGGGTTAAGAACGTTGAAATTAGCTAGGGGTGCAGTTTTCTTGGAAAATGGAGCACTTTGAAAAATTAGGTCAAAAACCTATATAAAGGCCAAAAGGGTCATTTTCAATTCATTATTCACATTTGACTTTAGAAACTTCCATAGAGCCTTCTGAGTGAAAAATGGATGAGATGAAGGTACTTGTGTCTTCACACCATTTTGAGTGCAACCGGTGACATTAGAGACCTCCGTAGTAATGACATCCGGTAAGTGGACCTCTGTGCCTCTTTGTAAATTCCAAATTTCACATTTTTCAAGCTTTTTAGATCATTTTTCGTACGTTAGGAATTTTTTTATTTTCGTTAGCATAGATACTCATATGACAGTCCCCTAGGACTTGTACGACTTTTCAATTTCCTGTAGAGTGTCGTCTCAGAACCCCTGTAAACTCGTATGAGAGGGACCCAAGAGTCATACGACATTTCATCGGGTCCCTTAGTTGTCGTACGGGAACATATGCATTGTCATATAACCATGATTTATCGTATGGGACCTTGCTAAAACTCGTACGAGTTTTGATATCAAACTGTATTGTCATATGGAAAATAGTGAGCTAAAATCACCCTTTTAGGTCAAAATTTTGAATTTTCTAATTTCATAGGCTAATTTTGTAGCACTTAATGTACCTTCTGAGATAGTCATCTTTTGAATTTTTGTACTTTTAGCCTATTTTTCAACCAATTTACTGATACGATACCCTGTTTCTATGTTGTGTAGGTCATCTATCCTGATGTCCATGTTCGTATATCACACCCTGCCACTCAGAGACTCTATGTGTCACTTCCTGATCTGATGAGAGTGCATTTGGCTTCCTGTGGTTTTGAGTATCTGATCCGGTTACCTAAGACTCAAGTAAACCATGGGCTTCTGACTGCATTGATCAAGCACTTTCATTCTGAGACATAGACCTTCCATCTTCCTACTAGAGAGTTGACGGTCACACTAGGGGATGTGTACAGTATTCTTCGTATTCCATTCCATGGCCCACGTCCTGACTATGTGAGTTCAGGGAACTCAAGTTTACATGCTTTCAGGAGACTATTTGGAGATGATACACAGCTGACATAGTCGATCTCTTGGGAGTACTTAGTTCAAAGATATGGGTAGACCTATAGATTAGAGTGCATACTAGCTGGTATGATAGGAGGTATTATTATGTCCAACCATCAGGAGAACGGTCTCTTGATGGGATAGGCCCCCATGGTTACTTGTTTGATGGCCACTCCTTCTGAGTTGGGTTGGGGTCAGTGTATGCTGGCTCATATATTCTCTGAGATGCATGAGATCATGTATCAGGAGAGAAAGTCATTTGCTTTAGGTGCTCTAGTGCTTCAGATTTGGGCATGGGAGCACACTCCAATATGCAGACTAGTATGTCAGCCTCAGTGCTAGCCACAGAAGCCAGTGATTTATATTTATCCAGGATATGTCACATAGGTGTATATGGTCCATACAGAGTATTGGAGGCATTGCCTCGATGATATGACATTTGTGCTTTGGCATCCTTACTTACAAATAGAGGCTTGGCCTACTGCTCGAGAGCAGTTTAGTTATTTCTTTCAGAGCCAAGTGTTGATTGATCGATCTACCACAGTGATCGAGAGATTTATCATCACCACAGTGTGGTGGTAGTATGGTATCATTTAGGATGCCCCATAGGACTATGCCACATATGCATGGATAGTCTAAGAGATTGGCCTAGGATGGACAACATGATTGTCTTATGCTCTATGTACAAAGGAGTATAGCGGTATTATTGGCAGAGATTGGGACTATCATCCAGATGTTGCAGATGCTAGTGTTATAGATGGATACATAGCTTGGATCACAGAGCATCCCATATATAGATTTTTAGATCCTACTGAGCTGATACCCTCAATGGAGGAGGCTATGGATGTGACAGGTGCACCGATGGGTTGAGGGAAAAGATGGCGTGATGCACAAATTTTGATGCCCTAGCCTACACCTCTGAGGTCGAGAGCAGTGGTGACACCACAAAGACCATCTAGTCACATGAGACCACCTCATCCTACAGCAGGTAGGCCTACAATTTTACAGTGGAGATCCACTAGAGGAGAGAGCGATACATTAGGTAGTATTGGTAGTGCTGATGAGGTACTCGGTGTTGAACAGTATGTAGGTGCTAGTCTTGATCCTTCACAAGGCGATACTGATTTTGATTTAGGTGCTAAGGTGAGACACTGTAAGGTGCAGGGAGCAGAGGCTACTAATCAGCCAGGTGTGGATATGGAGATGCCAGCTACAAAGAGAGATCCTAGTGTAGCAAAGACTCCTCAAGAGTTGATTAGGTGACTCAGGTTACATGTCAGGGACATGAAGTTATAGAGTGCTACCTGCGATATACATTCGAAGGAGCTAGAGAGGCAGCTTTTGTTGTGAGAGGTAGATGTCAGGAGATTATAGGTAGAGGTGACACACTAGACAACTCAGGCCTCATACTATGTCTCAGCATATTATTCTATTCTTACAACAGCTTAGAGAGTCCCCACATATTCACAGTATATGATGGCTTTATAGGGAGTGAGGATGCCACGAGCAGAGGTCGTGCTAGATGCTCCACCACCACCTCCACTAGATGTAGAGGATCAGGCTGACAACTGATCTATCTTGATATTCCATTTTTTTCATTTTATTCATATACACTGATTTGACTACTGATAGCTCACATGGGCTCATTCTTTTGTATCTTGTGCCAGTAGTACACCCTTGACTAGTTCGAGTTATTTGATATATATGAGATCAAGATTTTGGTTATGACTTCATTTGTACTTGTCATGTTTTGATTTATAATGATATCATGTGATGTAAATTCTATGAGTAGTGTAGAATATATGTATGGATGTATGTAATGCAATGATTTCTTTCAAATGTAGGGATGTATGCAAGTGTAATTGATTATGGAAAATGTATGGAAATGTATGAGTTTGATTATATGATGCAATGTTAAATGCATATGTATGTAATGCAATAGATTGAATGAACATGAAATGTAATGTAAATGCAATGATACACATGATATATTTTGCAGGGACTGATGAAGACAAATACTCAATCTTATGTCAAAAAGGATGTTTAACCTAGGATGGTGACTGCTTGCAGTTCTGCGAGGAAACCTTCATGCAAGATTTGTTAATATGATTTAGAACAACAGAGAGGGGGGGTGAATCAGTTGTTCTTAGGTCCAAATATATAAAAAAAACTTCAAAATTTTTTCTCTAAATCAAATCTAACAACCAAAACCAACTCGGTCATCACTGATTCTATAATAGAAACATATAACATTGCAGTCCACTACCTAGCTGTATCTAACTTGTAAAACACATAAATGTTCAAACCAAAACATTCACACAAGCATTGACACTAGGATTTATAGTGGAAACCCAATCTAGGAAAAACCAATTTGTAACATGCTACTATTATTTTCACTCTTCTGAAGTGAGCTCGGTTAAAAGCCAACCCTGTCAAAGGTTAAAATAAACACTGTTAAGTGTGACCCGGTTAAAGGATTTCAATCACTCTATTAGAAGTGAGCCTTGTTATAGGCCTTACATACATTCCATTAGAATGAAACCTTGTTCAAAGGATTTACACATATGACTATTAGGTCAACCTCTGTTAAAAGGATTTTGACTGTTACAATGGTTAGAAAGTAGCAGCAGTATTGATCTGAAAAACATACAACTCACTTTGCAAATATCAGATCCAATTCCATACACAAATGATGGTTTACTAATTTTGAAACTTTGCATCTCTGATCTGCTCGGAACTTTTCTTCAAGCAATCACCACACTTCTCCTTCAACCTTTTCTTCTTATACAGTCAATAACATCTACTGATCTTCCAGCATCCTTTTTTCACCCGTGCACACACATACCTAATGCTTAGGTTTCCTTAATACTTCCTTAATTAGGTTAACTCATCTTTTGCCACTCAATCTCCTTCATAGATCTTAGGGTTAGGTCAGATTCATTGAATCTACCCACTTTATGTTCTTTGGCTCCTTTTCTAGAAACATCTCAAATCTCTTAAAGATTTACAATAAAATGTTTTTCAGTGCATTCAATGCTTTCAAACAATCAATAAATAAAGTCAACATGTTTTACATAATCCAAGAATTCAACAATGTCAGCTCCAAATCTGAATTCTCTTCAAATATAAAAATATTGATGCTTGGTCAATACTGTGATCAACTACTCGGTCTTCATGTAGAAATCTCGGTCATTACTATAAATGTTTCCTCAGCTTATACTATCTTTCTCGGCAATTAACGAATGTTCGGTCGACACTAGAATTTTGCTCGGCATATACTGACTTAGTTGACACTAACATCACTCAACTTGAACATGATTTCTCCATTTTTGCTCGATCAAGCCTACCAGTTTAGTCTTCAATCTTACTAAGATAAACAATACATTGTCTCATCATTGTACAACATAGTCAAGTACACTTTGTAGTATCAAGATAACTCAACCTTTCCTTAGGTGCTATTGTTACCATCCTTTATTTCCCTTCTTCACAATAATACAATAGATATAGTACTTTCCTAAGTAGCAATAGTCTTACTGGTTAAGGTTTGACATCAATGACAACACAACAATTGTTTCAATTTCAGTTTCCAATAATCTTCCTCTTTGGCATTGATGGCAACACCATATGATATCACCTGAATAACACATGGATTACCAACCAATCCAAAAACTTATCTATCCATCAGAAAAAAATTGTAATATCCTTAGCTTCATTTTGATTCAGAATCTATTAGCCTCACTTGTGTGACCGTCAAAAATATCCAGATCTCCCTCTATCCCGATCCTTCATTTCAGTTCATCATCTCCTTACTTTTCTTTTTAGTGTCTTGTGTTATTATATCATCTCAGTTCATCTCCCTCTTTGACAAAAATGCCAAAGCAATAACTAAAACATACATCCATCAAATGTAGATATTATCTGTGTAGCTCAGTATTTCTCCCTCTATCATCTTGCTTATGACTGATTCCTTGTCTTTACTCTTCTTCACAACTCTAGGCCAGTCCTAAAGTGTGACAATATTCTGCATCAATCTATCAAATATTCTACTATAGCATATTTGATGCAATGCCCCTAGCTTAACTAGGCAGCCTTAGTTAGGGGAAGGACCCCTAATTGACTTCTCAAATACTCATGTGCTTCTTTAGTTAAAGCTTTAGTGAATATGTCTGCTAATTGTTCCTTTGTATTCACATATTCCATTCAGACTTCTTTATCTTGTACCAGTTCTCTTAAGTAGTGATACTTGATTGCTATGTGCTTGGTCTTAGTATGCATCACTAGATTTTTAGAAATGTTGATAGCACTTGTGTTGTCACAAAAAATAACAAGTTCAGTGATTTCTTCTTTCATGCCTACCAACAATTATTTTATCCATACCAAATTTGAACAGTTTACTGCAGCATCAACATACTCAGCTTTAGCAGTAGATTGGGAAATGCAATTTTGTTTCTTGCTCGTCCAAGAGACTAATCTCTGTCCAAGAAAGAAAGCTCCACCACTAGTACTCTTTCTATCATCTACATTTCTTGCCCAATTAGCATCTATATATACTCTTAGTTCAAATATTTCATCCTTCTTGTAATATAGCCCATAGTCAAAAGTCCCTTTCAAGTATCTGATAATTCTTTTCATAGCCATCATGTGTGTTTCCTTAGGATTGGTAGAGAATCTTTCCACAACCCCAACAACTAGTGCAATATCTAGTCTACTATGTACAACATACTACAATTTTCCAATCATGGATCTGTACACAGTCTAGTTCACTTCTGCAGCATCATCATTCTTAGATAACTTTTGTCTAGTAACCATAGGAGTACTCACTAGTCTAGAATCTTCCATCCCAAAAGTTTTCAGTATTTCATTAACATACTTAGACTATGTAATGAAAATTCCTTTCTTCATCCGATATACTTGTAAACCAACAAAGAGTTTGATCTCACCAAACATGCTCATTTCAAATTCAGTTTGCATTACATTTGAAAATCTTTTACACAAAGCATCTTGTCCACCAAAAATAATATCATCCACAAAATTTTTTGCTAACAAGTTACCTTTACCTTCTTCATCTTTCATGTATAGATTGCTTGTGTCATTTATTCTTGAAAATCCAATCTGTATCAAGTAGTTATGCAATCTCTCATACCATGTTTTGGGACCTTGTTTTAATCCATATAGTACTTTGTTCAGTTTGCATACCATGTGTCTTCTATTTGGATCAATAAAACCTTTTGGCTATTCTATGTAAACTTCATCTTCTAGTATACCATTTAAGAATGTAGACTTGACATCCATTTGATAAACCTTGAAATCTTTATAAGCAGCATATGCAAGTAGAGTTCTTACTCCTTCTAATCTAGCCACAGGGGAAAATGTCTCCCCATAATCTATTCCTTCTTCTTGTGCGTAGCCTTTGCATACTAGCCTAGCTTTGTTCCTAATTATTTCACCTTTTTCATTCAACTTATTCCGGAACACCCACTTTGTTCCTATAACATTTTTATTTTTAGGTCTTGGCACCAGAGTCCAAGTATCATTCTTCTCCATCTGGTCTATTTCTTCATTCATTGCTTGTATCTAGTCTTCATTTTCTAATGCCTCTCTAGTTGACTTAGGTTCAAATTCACACAGTAAACATGTTGGATCCTTTGTCTTACTTCTGGTCAGAATTCTAGTATGTTTGTCTCCAATTATCTGTTCAGGCCTGTGATGTCTTCTTACATATTTTGCCAAAACAGGTTCAACTCTTCTCTCCTCTATTTCATCAGGTTCCTCAACAAGATTGTCAAATTCAACTTCTGAATGCTTGGCAACCTCTTCCTGATACTCGACAACATTATTTTGTCATTCGACATGTTCTTGTTCTCTTTCGACACTATTTTCCTGATGCTCGGAAGCTTCTTCCTATCGCTCGGCATTGCTTACCCGAGACTCAACATCAGGTGAAAGTCTATTACTTGCCTCTTCTTCTTCTTCAATATACAAAAAAGATCTATAATCTTTTGGTTCTCTTTTGCTGTCAACTTCATTTCTTTCTGCATACTCATCAACTTTGACATTCACACTTTCCACAATTTTGTTAGTGTTAGAGTTCAAACACTTATAAGCTTTACTTTTTTTGGAATACCCTAGCAATATGCCTTCATCACTTTTAGCATCAAAATTTCCATTCCTATTGTCTTTTAATATGTAGCACTTGCTTCCAAAGATTCTAAAGTGTTTAACACTTGGTGCATGCCCATGCCATAATTCATAGGGTGCTAGATTTGTACCTTTCTTGATTTGTACCCAGTTAAGAGTGTAGATAGCTGTACTTATAGCTTCTTTCTAGTATTTTTGTGCCACATTATTTTCAATCAACAATGTCCTTGCACAATCCAAGATAAATATGTTTCTTCTCTCTGCTATACCATTCTGTGGAGGTGTTCTAGGTGCAGACATCTGTCTTTTGATCCCTTTTTCATTGCAAAATAGATTGAATTCATTTGATGTAAATTCTCCACCTCAGTCAGATCTAAGAAATTTTAGGTTCCTACCTGTCTCCTTCTCAACCTTAGCCAAATACCACTTAAAGAATTGAAAAGCCTCAGATTTTTCTTTTAGAAACATTACATGCATCATCCTGGTATGATCATCAACAAACAAGATAAAATATCTAGCACCACAGTAACTTTGTACACCCATAGGTCTACAAAGGTTAGTATGAACGAAATATAAAATGTTTTCAGAAGTAAAAGATTTTCTCTTAAAACTTGACTTTGTCATTTTTCCTAACTGACATTCCTTGCACATCACATTCTCACGTTTCTTCAATCTAGGTAGACCTCTTACTTTCTTCTTCTTACTTATTTCTACTAGATTATCAAAGTTAACATGACATAGCCTCTTATGCCATAACCAAATGTCATCAAGTTGTGCAACCATACATGCTTCTTCAGATAGGTCAAGATAGAACAAATTACCTCTAGTCTTCTCTCCACTTCCGATTAGTTCACTAGTGGCATCAAATATTTTAGTTTTCTTATGATGAAATTCCACTTGGTAACTAGTGTTGTTGAGCTGTGCAACACTTAGTAGATTATAATTTAGACCTTCAACCCAATATGCATTTTCACAAGAGATCTTATCAGTCAGTTTAATCAAACCTTTTCCTCTAACAGGACATGGTGCATCATTACCAAATTTTACACTTTTACCTCTATAATGATGTAAGGTCTCAAACTTATTCTTGTCACCAGTCATGTGATGTGAACAACCATTGTCAATAATCCATTTTTCATTCTTGTTCACATAGGAGATCAATGCAATTTTTCATCCTCATAAGATTCATCTTTCATTGCAACATAGACTACCTCAATTTCAAAATCATCACTATCAATGTCAGTTTCTTCTTTAGCAATGTAACAAGATTTCTTAACTTTTCCTTTGTAGTCTTTGTGCCTTCCATAGCTTTTATCATCTCTTCTGTCTTTGTGTTTGCTTTTTCTTTCTTCATCTTTATCATTCCTGTTAGGACATCTAGCAGCTATATGACCAACTTTATTACATGCAAAACATGTAATAGGGAGTTTACCTTTATATTTTCCTTTTCCCCTTCTTAGTCTTCTAGCCATAAGAGCTTCTAGATCTTCAAGTTCTTCATCAGAAGTGTCACTGTCACTTTCACTTTCACTGATGCATCTTTCTTTTTCTTTCTTTGGTTGTCCAAAACTAATTGTGACTTAAAAGTACATTCAATATTACCAATACTACCAACAATGAAGTTATCATAGTTAGAGAGTTCAAAAGCAGATAGCTTGCCAACCAAACTTTCCAAAGTAAGAAAATTTGTAGAGTTACATCTAGATTCCTGAATAGCTAAGATCTTAATAGCATATATAGGACGCAGAGTTCTTAGTACTTTTCCAATTATAGTTTCATCATCAATAGTCCCACTTGCTCCTCTAATAGCATTCAAAACTTCTTTTATTCTACCACAATATTGTGCAATGTTCTCACCTTCTTGCATTTTCATTTCATCAAACTTACCTCTGAGACTCTCGGCCTTAGCTTTTAGTACATTTATGTCACCACCATAGATCTTTGCAAGAGTGTCCCACATCTCCTTAGCACTTGTGCAATCCTTAATGTCCTCAAATTTTGGATAGCTTAGGGTAGATGCAATTTCTAGCATTGCCTGGATATGTTCTTGCTTAGCTCTCATTTCTTCGGCAGTCAAAGGTGCGACAGGTGAGACATAGTCATTCTCAATGTAGTACTTTGCAAAATCACTAATATCGGCCAAATGCAGCTTCATCAAGCTTTGCCATGCAGGGAAGTTTTCTTTATTCAGCTTTGGTACCTCCTTCTTATATATCTTGATCATTTGCTTCAAGTCCCTCTAAACTTGATCTTTGTAAACACCAATAATAAGTAACACAGCTCTAATACCAATTGTTAATATGATTTAGAACAACAAAGAGGGGGGGTGAATCAGTTGTTCTCAGGTCCAGATGTATAAAACAAAATTCAAAAACTTTTCTTTAAATCAGATCTAAAAACCAAAACCAACTCAGTCATCACTGATTTTATAATAGAAACATATAACATTGCAGTCCACTACCTAGCTGTATCTAACTTGTAAAACACATAAATGTTCAAACCAAAACATTCACATAAGCATTGACACTAGGATTTATAGTGGAAACCTAATATGGGAAAAACCACTTTGTAACATGCTACTATTATTTTCACTCTTCTGAAGTGAGCTCGGTTAAAAGCCAACCCTGTCAAAGGTTACAATACACACTATTAAGTGTGACCCGGTTAAAGGATTTCAATCACTCTGTTAGAAGTGAGCCTTGTTATAGGACTTACATACATTCCATTAGAATGCAACCTTGTTCAAAGGATTTAAACATATGACTATTAGGTCAACCTTTATTAAAAGGATTTTGACTGTTACAATGGTTAGAAAGTAGCAGCAGTATTGATTTGAAAAACATACAACTCACTTTGCAAATATCAGATCCAATTCCGTACACAAATGATGGTTTTGTGCCTTTGAAACTTTGCCATCTCCATCTCTGATCTACTCGAAACTTTTCTTCAAGGAATCACCACACTTCTCCTTCATCCTTTTCTGCTTATACAATCAATAACATCTACTAATCTTCCAGCATCCTCTTTTCACCCATGCACACACATACCTAATGCTTAGGTTCCCTTAATACTTCCTCAATTAGGTTAACTCATTTTTAGCCGCTCAATCTCCTTCGTAGATCTTAGGGTTAGGTCAAATTCATTGAATCTACCTACTTTATGTTCTTCAGCTCCTTTTCTAGAAACATCTCAAATCTCTTAAAGATTTACAATAAAACATTTTTCAGTGCATTCAATGCTTTCAAACAATCAATAAATAAAGTCAACACATTTTACATAATCCAAGAATTCAACAATGTCGGCTCCAAATCTGAATTCTCTTCAAATATAAAAATACTGATGCTCGGTCAATACTGTGATCAACTACTTGGTCTTTATGTAGAAAGCTCGGTCATTACTAAAAAATGTTTCCTTGGCTTATACTGTCTTTCTCGGCAATTAACTGATGTTCAGTCAACACTAAAATTTTGCTCGACATATATTGACTTCATGTATCCAGGGTCTCCCTAGAAGGATGTTGTAAGCCAAAGGTAAATCAAGAACTTGACATATGGTGTCTCTGATAACGGGTCCTATTCTGATAGGTAAGACAATAGTTCCTTTGGAAGATCTTTCTTGCTCATCATATGCTTTGATAGTTATCTTCTTCTTAGGATCAATGGAAGTTTCAGATAATCCCAAGTGTGTGATCAAGTTGTAAGAACAAATGTTGAGACTAGTGCCTCCATCTATCAACACACGTTTGACATGATGGTTTTGGATCAAGACTTCAATATGCAAGGGCTAGTTATGCGGGTGACTCAAGGAGTTATCATCTTCCTTTGAAAAGGAGATATACTGTGGAGATGTTAGATGACCAACCATAGTCTGGAATCTATCTAAATCAAAGTTTTCAGGAACATTGGATCCGAACAGAGATTTGTCTAGAATGGTTCTATGAGCTGGAGATATCCGAAGCAACTCAAACATGGAGATTTTTGCATTTGTATGCTAGAGTTATTGGACAATACTATATGATGTTGGCCTCATGTCTTTAGGATTCGATTTAGAGGCAACCTTCTATTTAGAAGAAGACGAGAGATTGAAAGGCATCTTAGGGACATTTGATGAATCTCAGATTTGTCCTTGTAGATGCACCTGAGCTTGTGATCAAGTAACTGCATTTGCTGATTGATTATCCCTATCTTTTCTTACAATTGTGATAACATTGCAATGCTCAGATAGGCATGGTTCAACCATATTTATGACAACAATGTTTCTAGAGTAAGCATAATTGACTTTAGAACCCACATTAGGCTGAGAAGATGAATCTCCTTGACCATGTTTCAAAAATGGTTCCGTGAATGTTGTATGATCATTATTTCTTTTATGATTGTAAATTACGATTTCTCCATTATCAATTTTGTCTTGGATGATGTGTTTCAAGTGTATGCAGTTATTATTTTTATGACCCTTATTATGATGGAAGTTACAAGAATCATTCTCTCTCCACCATTTCGATTTAGGTTCAGGATCAAAGACTTTTATCTCAAGCAAGGTGATGATGTTATTGGCCAACAAAGTTTTCATGGTAGATTCCAAGGACTGTCCAAGAGGAGTAAACTTGCGTTTAGGATATGTAGCCCAAGGTTTATAGTCATATGACTTCTTGTTTGATTATGTTGCTTTTTCTTCTAAGGCTTTGATAGATTGGGTGCCAACAATGAGATTGAAAGCGGGTGCCTTAGATGGGGCACAAATAGTATCAACAACGCCATCTATGACAATGCCTTTATTCTTGTTCCAATTTTTGTTCTTGTCTTTAGAACTGGATCTAGATTCATACTTGTCCTTTTAAAGTGATATGTCTCCTTTTTGTACAAGTACTTTCTCAATTTAGATTGAATTTTATACCATCTTATCAAAGGATGTATGATTTTTCATTTGCAAATGGTAGTTGATCTCTGGGACAAGGTTGTTGATGAAAATTTCCAGCTTCTCAGTTTCTGGAATAGGTCTAGCATATAGAGAAAAAAATTTCCTCCATCTTTTGAGAAAAGTCAGGAATGGTTCTCCTGAGTTCTGTTTCAGATTGCAAATATTGATCATAGTGACCGGATGTAGGATGTTGTAGGAGTATTGTTGATAGAATAGTTTGATTAACTCCTCAAAAGTTTTGATTGTAGGAGGCATTTTTGAGAACCAATGAATAGCTGACCCTCCCAGAGATCGAGGGAAAAGATGCATTAGGTAGGTTGGTTCATGCATGAACTCCATAGATTGAGTAAAAAATTCTCTGACATGATCTTGAGGATCAGATTTTCCATCATACTTATCATATTTAGGCATCTCCACTCTTTTAGGGAATGGCAGCATGTACAAGTCTTTATCAAATGGAAAAGGGCATAGAGCCTCCATGGAGAACTCCTTAGGTTCCTTTTATTTTTCAAGTTTGTTGAGTTTGACTTGCATGGCATGCATCTATTTCATCATAGTGGTGATTGGAGTTTATTCCTCATGTGTAATGATATCTTCAACATTAAAGTTGGGAGGAATTTTAGCCCCTTGACGAGCTAACTCTAGGAAGTATGTTTCTCTGTCTTCCTTCAAGAAATGCCTCATCATTTTCTTGAAGTCATCATCATTTTGATATCGAGCAATTTTAGAAGGTGTGGGTTCATGCTCCGCACCATGTTGAGAGTGATGTCCTTGAGACCCTTGGTTCATCCCTCCTTGAGACATATTTTTGTTATGAGAGCTACCAGGGATGGATTGATGTGGAGTTGTCTGATAGCTTCCGTGAATTGATACAGGAGGGGTTGGTTGATTACCTGCGTAAATTGATGCAGGAGGGGTGACGTAACCACCTTTCAAGAATAAATTACCAAGAGCATCTTCTCAAAATTTATTAGTGTTGTAGGATTGATGAATGGTCTGAGCAATCACAAAAGATGTCTCTGAAGAGATTTCGGGTTGTTCTCTTTGTTTTCGTGATGAAGCTCTAGTTTCCACCATTAACCTTAGGTGAAGCAAGAGAGCAAGATTAAGACAACTGAAGAATGGATTGATTCAAGAAGATCGAATGATGCAACCTTGTCAAGATTGGATTGTTTGAAGATTAGATTGAATGTAAATGAAGGATACTGTGCCCTAGTAGTATGGATAGACACCCAAAAGATGGCAGACACGAGCTCACAACACTTAGCCATTTTTAGATGAAGATTGAATTGAAGATAATTTTGACAAGGTTAAATCGATAAACTAGAAGGCTAAATCAAACTCAAGAGACCACTTTGGGAAAATGATCAAGTTCTTTCTAGTTTCTGCTTTGTTCCTGACACAATGATTTGTTTGATGGAATCTGGAAGTAGGCTGTAAAAATTGAATTTTTGGCAATTTTGGCAAGTTTCTGGCAAATTTTCAAAATTCTCATACGAGTTTCTACAGGCTCGTACGAGTCTGGGTAGGCTCTGACATGACAATTGACAAGGCTTGTACGACAATTGCAATGCTCATATGATAGTTGATAGTAGGTTTTTGATTTTTGCTTGTGATTTTTGACAAAACTCGTACGAAATATACAAGCCGCCATATGACAATCTCGGGGTTCTGATATGACAAAGAGAAAAACTCATATGACTTTCTGATCCTGTGGGATGACTTTTGACTCTAGAAAGTAATTTTGCATCAGATTTTGCAATTTTTTCAGTTTTCAAAATTAGTGTGTTTTGCAAGGTTTTTTGTCCAAATTTGAAGTTTGTTTCAAGATTGTTCATTTTCAAGAACCAAGTAAGTAAACAAGCACGTAGAACAACATGCAAGTGATTTTAAGCACGTCTGAAAATAATGAACATGGGACAAAGCAACCCCACGCATGAACAATCAAGTGACTTAATGTATTAATCCATAGAAATGCTAGTTGTGTATGTTCCAAATTTTTTTTCAATAATGCACATAGTCCTAGAAAATGAAAAATTTGGCCTCACTAGGGTTTTTAGTAATGGTCTAACTCTGCAACTTTTGTGATCTCAAGAGGGAAAACTTCAATCCAGGTGCACCGGGGTTTTGACATAGTCCGAGAATTTAATCAATCAAGAGCTACTAGGGAGATCTGACAGCCCAACAAGAGACCACACCTGTGAAGATTTCCTCCATAAGGACATTTATATAGCGGTTGTTGCTACTACAATGAAAATGGCTATTACCGCTTGAGGCTTCATCGACGTGGTTGACCCAATAAAGGGAATGTCCACTACGGTTAAACCTCTCTAAAGGTGACTCAAAAAAGATATCACAGGGGGACTAGATCAGATTCAAGGATCTGGGTTTCTGGTACTATCCAAAAAGGAAGTAGAGCATAATCCCCTAGCCTCTTCACTTCACAAAAATAAAGTAGACAGATTTATCTGACACGCTAAGACTAAAATTATCTCACAAGATCTATGATGTCAACAACTATGCTCTATCAATCTCTCCGGAGAGAGAACATATCGATCAAAAGCTGAGGACTCAAAACCCAATAGAATGCAAGATAATCTCAGTATCCTCCCTACCTACAAGGGGATCCTTCATCAAAAAGAGCTTTGCATGTGTGAACAAGCAAAAGAAGCCCACTCTCTCAAGATCATCCTCAAATGGTGTTCATAGGGCCTATTTACTGTGCAATAGATATGCAAAAAGAAAATCTATTTTCATTTTATAGCCCAAAAACTGAAGTCTGTGATATGAAAGCAAAAAAGGCCACACAAGCTTGACACGTGAGAGTTTGTTTTAAATCCAAATTGAAATTTTATCAGATCATATTAGAATACCTGAATTCCTCGCAACGCGCTTACTAGATTTTGCCTATTTTAGTAATTTTTCTTGTGCTTTTCCAATCAGAATCAACAAATACCAATTAGAAATAGAAGATCTCAATTGTTAGGGTTAGGTGTTAGTCTAAATCCAAAAATCAAGTCTGGAAAACTACTTGAAAATCTGAAACGACAATTGAATTCTGATAGCAAAACTCATACAACAGTAAGTTACCTCTCGTACGATAATTTGGAAACTCGTATGATAGTGGGTGTCTTCCCACACGACAGAGTAGCCCTGAAATGACAATGCGTAAGTTCTGATACGAGCCTCAAAATTCTCAACTGTCGTACGATAACCAGTGGGTTCTGGTATGACTTTCTGACAAAAGTCATATGAAAAATGTATAGATAGAATCTAAAAATCATAGAAATGATAGAAAATTGAATGAAATGATTAGAATAGAAATGGAAACCCATTTTAGGGCCCCACGGTGGGCGTCTAAAATGTGTGTGTGTGAAAATTGTACCTAGTTGCAGACACAACACTTTAGTAAAACATTAGAGGTTAGCAAAATCAAAATCTACAAATAATTGAAAGTAAGCTAACCAGGTGATTTACTGCCTTCTAGTAGGTGCGAGTATGATGTTCTCAGATTGAAATCAAGATCAGTGACAATGCAACACCTAAATGAAGGATATGAATGCAAAGGAATGAAAAACTGTATGAATGCAGATGAATCTATATTTTTGTATTTTCTATGCAATTTGAATGAAAAACTGGATGAATCTAAGCTAGAATGAATTTGAAATGATATGAAGATTAATCTAAGAATGATATGAAAAACTTATGAATTCTTATGACCAATAATGAAAAATCTCTCAAATCGCGTGTCGCAAGTGCTCGATCCTTCAGTTGCAAATTCGCCAAGGTAATTGTGCAAATTCGAGAGTGGTTAATTGTGAAGAGCTAAGCCTTTATTTTATAGTAATCCAGGGCTTGAAGATGTATTGATAAAAGCCATAAATCACTCTTGATAAACTCAGGTTGATTTTTGAGTCAACAAGAAATTAAAAACAGATCAACTCACAAAATCATGCAAATCATGCAAAAAGAAATTTTTAACTCAAATCAGAAGTTTAGATCAATTTTCAACTCAAAATAGATGTTGAGTTTCCAAAAGATAACAACTTGAATTGATTTTTTGATTTAAAGTTTAACTGCTCCTTCAAATGTGCATAGATAATCATGAATTAATTTAAAAATAAAGTGATTTATTCTCAACTTAACCGATTTTAAATTTAAAACAATTGATTTATGGGTCAATCAATTATTAAATCAAACTTTTATTGAAAAACTATATTATTAAATATTGACAACTGACATTAATTAATTAAATAAGAATTTAATCAATTAGTCATGAGATTTTTTATTTATTGTCAAAATTAAATAATATAATTTATGAATAAATAGAATTAAATCTAATTAAATAATTAAGTGGCAGAATTAAATCTAATTAATTAAATATTCATCATATTCAATTAATCAACTTTAGGATAAATAATGACATTTATCGCCAAATAATATTCAATTAAAATTATGATAAATTAGGAATATTCAAGGAATATTCCTTGATGCAGAATTAAGATAATCAATTAGGTTTTTGATAAACTGATGTGAAGATGTGCCTTAGGTTAGGACTTTGATGTCGATTTCAATCAAATTGTTGATGTAGGAGGTTAATGAACCTATAGCCCATTTTTGGGGTATTACAGGATGATAGAGGAAAACTAGGGGGAACAACTTGAGGCTTTGATGTAGGAGGCGATGGAAAATGTTCAGAAGAAGATGGAGTGGAAGGCTTTGGAAGCTTAGATGACAACATGGATTTTTATTTTGTCTCCAAGTCGTTTAAGAGAGAATTGGGAATCCACATAGCTTTTGATTTACCTTTTCTTTTGAGTTCTTTAGGATGCACTTCTTCGATAATGGATTTAGGAACCCACATTTTCTTTGATTTATTTCTTCTTTTCTTGATGGAATTTTGTGGTCTCTTGAATAGATCTTTTAATTTCTGGTCACATGATGATTAGATAGGACATAATGATCTTCATATATAAGTGGATTCTTATATTTATGTTTTTTTTGTTTGACATCCAAATTGCTTCTAAAAGACTTGGGAATTATGGATGAATAATCCTGATATGTTTAATTCACATGGATATGTTGATATGAAGGGTTCAATGCCACATGTCTTTGTTGATCTTGATAGGAGATAGGGTATGTGGATGACAAGCTAGGAGTGATAGGTGTGGTGGATGGTGGAATATAAAGACCCAATATAGAAGGAAGGTTTGAGGGTTTTAGCTTTGGGATATAGGGACCAAGGATGGATTTAGAGGATACAAAAGGGTAATAGATAGGGATATCATCATTTGTAGAGTGAGATGTGTGGTTGAGGCTCTCATCTTTATGATTCATCTTTACACCAATACACTCATGAGTAGCTTTGATAGTAGCAATTTTTATAGGAGTAGCTAAAGCTTGATGGGATTTCTTCTTATGCCAAGGATTTGGAAGAATAGGATATTTTTGAGGTGTATATGGAGGAATATAACAAGAGGATGAGGGGATACTCTGATCTTGACAAGGATCTTTGGATAGCATAGGAAGAGTTTTGTGCCCTTGATATTTCTTAGGAAGTGTATGGCTATGTGGGTCTTAAGATGGAGGAATATCTTCTTGAAAAAAGGTAAAGGGTATGACTGGGTTATCTTTGGATACTATGGATATGGTACCTTGGTCAATTTTTGGATAGGGATGGATGTCTTGATCTGTATCTTCATTAAGAATTGTTTATTCACCATTTGGATCATCCTCTTAACATGGAGCCACTTCCAAGGATGAGGTAGGATTTTGGATATGGGTGAGAGATGTTTGAAGGGCTGATGAAGGATCATTTAGAATAGATTTGATAGGTGTTAAAGCACATGAAAGCTTGGGGTCCATGCTCTTTGATCTATGTAAATTACTTGCAACAAGAGGTAATTTAGCTTGGATCTCTTTTAAAGAAAACCCTTGAGGGTAGACATAGTCAACATGAAAATCATTAGGTTCTTTGTTCAATGGAGGGCCTTTGGATAACTTAGATATTTTATAAGGTGATTGCATGTTGGAAGAAGTAGAAGCTACATGAAAACCATTACTAGACATAGATTCATGATGTTGATCAAGATTGAGAGTAGTATCTTCATTAGATGATTCATTAAGATTTTCAATTTCAATTATGCCATCATTAATTATATCTTGGGTTTTATGCTTTAAATCCATGAAATTTGAAGTTTTATGATTATTATTTAAATGATAGGCATAGTAGGTACTAAAAAAATGGGATTCCACATGACACAGATTGAGGTAGCATGATCAGATTGTTTTCAAGAAGTTCTTCCAAAGCTGATTCATAAGATTGTACCAAAGGGGTGAATGATCTATCCATTGGACTTATAGAGATGTTGGATTCAAGATCATGAGGATTTGATTTTTTGCTATCATGAGACTGATATAAAATTCTCTCAACTGTATGTGATGTAATGTCCTCTTCAAGCTCTTGATCATAGATTGGAGTATCATAGATTTGTAGAAAAGATTCTTGAACAAAAAATGGATTCTCTTGATATTGTGAAGTAGGCTCTTAATCAAAGATGAGATTGATGTGAGATTGTGAAGTAGCATTTTTATTTGAAGAAGATGAAGATATGGATGAATCATTATCATAGAAGGAAGGGAAAATTTATCTCAATGAGTACTTGTTGGATGGTGTATCATTTTTTCCTTTGGTCTTGAAGTTGAGATCTCAAAGATTGGATTTGTTTTGATATGTCCGCAATAATAATCTCTTCTTCTTTGCTAGGAGTGTAGGATTTAGCCCATTTGTTTTCAACCTTTGTAAGATTCTCTTTCTTCTTCCTATCCTTAGAGTGTCTACAAGAGCTTGTGATTTGAACATGCATAAAAGATTGATTTGATTGATAGCTTGAGAGTGATAAGGTATGCAGATCAAATCTGAGATGAGTGACTTTGTCTTGAAAGATGAATGAATGATGAGATTGAGGTTTTATTGTTGATAAAGATGATAAGATATGATGACAAAATAGGTATGAGGTATTAGAGTTAAGGCTAAGCCACCTAGGTAAGTCACACTTGTGACTCAAGTTTAGACGATCATGACTGATATAAGGTTGATTAATTTTATCAGCTCTAAACTTGATGGAACTAAGGCCAATTGATATTGGTTGGATGGGAGATGAGACAAGTTCACTCATAGATTAGGACAATGATCGACAAACCAAGTAGATGTGCTATCGAATCATAGGAAGTTCTTTTTCAGAGGTATACAAAACACATGACTGATTAGGAAGTGTTCACATAGGTATGAAAATGGAAAATCTAGTCAAAATAAGCTCTCTAATCCCAAAAGTTCACAAGTTCATACAATAAAATGCAAGCTCATATAACATAGGAGGCCAAGATGATAAACTAGCATTCTTGTATGATAAAGTGATAGAAAGATCAAGGTGGGCAATAACATGTACAACATGATGCTTAGAAATGGTCAAGATGTGCAAGATATGAGGGTTTTGCCACCGAGTTTTGAATTATTTTTCTCTTTTTTTTTCAAATTTCCAATTTTTTCAGTTTACCAGTGTTGTGTTGGTTTTCAATTATTTTTGGTCTTTTTATGAAATAGTTTAATGATTAACAAGAACAATAGACATGCAATATAAAGGGGAATCCAAATACAAGCTAGCCTAAGGAAATTGGCATAGGAAGAAAACATGTTCTTGCAAACTTAGGTACACACCCAAGAGCTAATCAAAATACGACCATTGGAGAACACACAATGGATATCTCAATGCTGTATTAGCCAACTAAATTCTAATGGGGGCACGATATGGAAAGTGATCTTGGGGGAGTTACTATCTCCCTTGCATAAAGACTATCAACCTTTCAGAGGTGAACTAGGTAGCTTCTAACTTGAGGTTTTTAGTAAGGGTTTACATTTGCAACTATCCCCTATAGTCACACAAGTAGGATTGAGGCCTATAGCCCTACAAGTACTCAAATATGGTAGTTTCACACACAGGATTGAGGCCTCTTAGCCCTATACCTATAAAAGCATATTATGTCATAGTTCTTGTAAATAGGATTGAGACATGAGAATGTCCTACGAGTACCAAGATAATGTAGTCCTGCATGCAAGATTGAGGCTCTCAAGCCCTACATATATTAGAGTAAACAAAATAGATACAATTACGTCCTCTGAGACTTTAATCTCAAAAGGAGGCTTTTGATTATAGTGGGCCAGAATGGTCGAGTTCACCCATTACCACTTGATTCATTCCCATGAGATTTTTCCCTCAACGAAAGGCTCACTAAAAGGTACACATGAAACAAACAAAAAAGTTAGGATCTAGATTTTTGGTTGTCTATACAGACAAGAGCATAATCTCCTACCTCCATGCTTTTTGAAGACACATCAAGCATGCATGTTCATTTACCTAATCCATTTTTAATGATCAATTTGATGCTTCTAGGTTTTTTATTGCCTATATAGAGAAAAGCATAATCCGCTAAGAACAAATTAAACAC
Organism: Chamaecyparis obtusa; assembly: GCA_027943335.1. NCBI lineage: Eukaryota > Viridiplantae > Streptophyta > Pinopsida > Cupressales > Cupressaceae > Chamaecyparis > Chamaecyparis obtusa. The sequence goes on from BSBK01005311.1 coordinate 653,947, forward strand.
CAAAAAAGAACCTATTAAGATGCCTAAGAAAAATAATTATGAAGACACAATGTTTTCTTGTATCTCCTTAGGCAACTTGCAAAACTAATTTTCAAGTAGTATTTTCAAGTGTATCTTGGACGAACATTCTACAAAAAATTAGGTTATGCTATTCAAAGGATCAGGAAAAATAAAGAACAAGCAAGGGTCAACATTAGTAATAATTAGATCCAATCAAGAAATAGGGACCCGATAGACTAGTTTTAAAAAATTTAATTGTTCCAGTCATTATTTATCATCCAAATTAAAATGGTAGACAACAAACCCCCAATATAATTTCAAGAGCTTTCCAAAAATGTAATTTTAAAAAAAAATTCAATGATTTTCATCTAGAATTAACCTTTTATGAAAGAATCATAAAAAAATTATAAATCACATAAAATTGATCACACAAATCTGAATTCTTTACTGTATATTTTAAAAACCAACCCCAAGCTGCAATAAAAACTTTATCAGAAAATTCATTGATTTGTGCCCAATATTATTTTTTTATAAAAAAATTATAAATCACACAAAAGAGATCACAAAAATCTAATTTTTTTTATTGTAGACTCCTGACATCATCCTCAACCTTTAATTAAAATTTTGTCAAAAAATTCATTGATTTGTGGCCAAAATTAAATTTTTTTATGAAAAATTATTAAAAAATTATAAATTTCTGAAAATTGATTAGAAAAATCTGAATTTTTTATTGTAGACTCCGGACATCATGCCCAACTTGCAATAAAAATTTTATTAGAAAATTCATTGATTTGTGCCCAAAATTAAATTTATAAATCACATAAAATTGATCAAAAAAATCTAAATCTTTTACTGTATGCTTCTGACATCATCCCCAACCTACATTAAAATTTTATTAGAAAATTCATTTATTTGTGCCCAAAATTAAGTTTTTATGAAAAAACATAGAAAAATTATAAATCACATAAAAGTGATCAGAAAAATCTAAATCTTTTATTGTATGCTTCTGACATCAACCCCAAGCTGTAGTAAAATTTTTATCAGACAATTCATTGATTTGTGCTCAAAATTAACTTTTTATGAAAAATTATTAAAAAATTATAAATTGCTGAAAGTGATTAGAAAAAATTGAGTTTTTTAGTGTAGACTTCTAACATCATCATCAACTTGCAGTAAAATTTTTATCAGATAATTCATTGATTTGTGCTGAAAATTAATTTTTAATGAAAAATCATAATTTTTTTTAATAAATTACTAAAAAGTGATCAGAAAAATCTAAATTTTTAGTGTAGACTCTTGACATCAACCCCAACCAACAGTAAAAATTTCATTGAAAAATTTCATGTCTTTTAGGAGATATGGAAAAATCTTTGAAAACTTGCATGCAAAAACAAATCAATAAAGAAAGACTTAAGGATCCAAAAAATCAAGGATTTGAGGCCAAAAATCTATGTTCAATCCCACGGTGGCCGCTAGAAAATATGTGTGTGAAATCTAATCTTTCAATCTATAATCACAAACACTTCAATAGATCATTAGATGCATGGTTAATCACATAATATTAGGTAAATGAATGCATAAAACCTAGTGGCCCAAAATATTATTTTGAAGGGTTACATAGTGAAACTAATGGACCTTATAGACCTAGTAAACCTGGAAGCCGCACTACAAGAAGCATTAGAGGCACAAGTAGCACCCTCACAAGTAAATCACATTTTCAAGGATTGTGAAGGGTGGAAGTAGCAATTAAGAGAGTTGGGGGAAGAAATAATAAGATAGATTTTGACACATTTCCATACTTTGGGGAAAGAGATCATCACCCTCAACATATGATATCTAATGGGAAGGGTACAAGTATTGAAGGTAATGCAACAATGTGGGGTGACTTTATGACTAGTTTGAGAATCATGAAGAAGGTCGGTGTAAATAAACGAACAAAGTCAACTAGTTTTGAAGAAGGGGAGGTAGATAAACTAAATACTTGGATAAGGTAAATTAAGGTCATGGTAAAATATTACAATAAATGGAAAGAGCTAATTGAGAAAAGAAGAGATGCAATCATGCCATGGGTATAATGAGTCAAAGATTTCATAGAATCCCTGGCATGTCAGTTATATCAAGTTGAAAACAAGGAGGAAACCTACAACATTAATAATATTGCTTAACAATATCATGGAAATATTGGCAACATCGACTCTAAAGAGGATGTAGATTGGATGCAGAGCACAAATAGGGGGTTGACAGAAATCAGAGATGAAATGCAAGAACTCCAAAAAGCAAGAACAAAACTTAGGGCTTTTAAGAAAAAATAGAAAGCCCGACTGGAGTACATGAAACTCCCCCCATTTGGTGATATTAATGCAATGATTAATAATTTCCACTTAAGATTTTTTTGATGTCATGTCACATTCATAGTGTTGAACAATATTCATTTATTCTTCATTCTTTAATTCTTTTAAATATTTTAAAAATAAATAGCGAGCCATGTTTTTTGATGAAGTGCTAATTTTTGAGGTTCAGATCTTCTTAGAAATTTTGTTTTGCATGCCTTCAATTGTCTATATGGTCGAACCCATGAAGAGGGAGTGTTTTATTCAAGTTTAACTCACTCATTTTGCTAGAAAAATGCATCTGGGAAGACAAATCTTTGCTACTGTCGAACTGGAGTTCGCCCAAAATTCTAGGGCACATTTTTGGGTCAAAATAGCCATATTTTGAGTTGTAAATGTGTATAAATTGAAGTAATTATGTAATAGGATAGTTTAGAGGTAGTTTTCAGCTGTTAAACTTTAGTTTTAATTTTATTATGCCCATAAACCCTAGTCACAAGTTTGACAATTGCAAAGTTCTAAACTCTATATAAAATCAATTTTGGATTGTAATAAGGGTTATAATTTTTGTAATAAAGAAACAAATACATTTGGTGTTACAATCATGGTGTGAAATCTTTGCTAATTTTATGAATTCGGGATTTAATTTCAAATTCAAGAGCCAATGTGTGTGTTCTTGCAAATTTTCTTTACCTTCAATTAGTTGGTGTTAGTTGCCAATTATTTGCTTGTGGTGGCGATTTAATAAAGCTGGTCAAAATTCTAATGTCCTAAAGGATGGATTTGTATCACATGTGCGCATGAATGGCTATGGATTTGTGATTGATAAATCTTGAAAATTATTTTTTATTTTCCATAGATAATTGCATTTGGGTAGTTTGAATTGCGGGTTTCTAATTCATGTTATTTCAAGTTTTGATGATCATTTTTTTTTCGTATGCAAGTTAAAATGGTTCACAGTTGATGTCTATAGGGTTTACATTTTAGTAATTTATTTTAAATATCTTTTTACCCTCAATCTTTTGGATTTTGTTAAAATCTATAGTTAGAAAGTGGCTAATAGAATATGATTTAAATTATAAGAATTTATTCCGTTGTAGATTTTAGTTTCCATGTATTTAAAAAAATAAAAAAGGGTTGTGATATGTCAATTTTTAGTCTCAAGTTGATTTAGCAAAGGTCTACCTTGTGTTTTAACATTGAATATTCACTAATCTCCAACTTGACTGTGACCTGGTTACTAAGAAACTTGGGAGTGATTCTCATCACTCTTTCAAGAGAGGGATTTGATCTTCTTATCCATATTGTTGCATCATGCTAACATGATGATCAACAAGGATTAGAAGCTGTCATGCATCACATAAAAACAATATTTAATGGGGCCATTCAGAATGGGTTTCCAACAAACTAGACTACTAGTGTTGTCATCCCCTTGCACAAAAGTGGCAATATAAGAAATCCTTTAAATTATCACACTATAATGAATAATCCTATTTTTGGTAAACCTTTTGGCAGCATGATAGAAAGGAAAATAAACACTTGGGTTGAAAAGGAGGGAAAGAGGGCCAAAGGGCATGTGGACTTTAGACCAAAAAATTCTACAATTGATCGTTGCATCACACTTAGGCACTTGATTGAAAAGGTTTGGGATACACAAGGAGGAGATGTCTTTAGTTTCTTTTTTGACTTCAAGAAATATTTTAATGCAATACTGAGAAGAAAAATGTGGAGTATAATGGAAGATTTGAAAATTCCTAAACGTTATAGGGATGTTGTCTATAGGTTATATGACCAACTATGGGATGAAACTAGAACCAAACAAGGTTTATTAGAATGTTTAGGAAGTGATATTGGGTTCAAGAATGGTTTTCCTTTATCCCCTATTCTATTTGGGATGTACATTGATGAGTTAGAGGAATGGATAGGAAATTTTGGTTGTGGTGAGATCTGTTTGACCAACTTTGTAATAAAGATACTCTTATATGTATATGATATTATTTTAATGGAAAAAAAATACAAAATTTGAAGGAACACTTGAAAGCTCTAGAATTATTTTTCCATGAGGTTGGGATGCAAGTGAACACCCAAAAAATTAAGGTCATAATATTTAACTTGAAAATAAATAAGGTACATAAAGAGTTTATCTTTGAAGACAACCCTTTTCAAGTGGTCAATGAATATAAATACTTGGGTCTTAATTTTCACAATAAACTAAGCTGGGAAACATGTAGAACAAAAATATTGCAAGGATGGAAATGATTACACTTAGTACAAAATAGATATAGAAGTATCAAGCTATGGGACTAGAAAACTAGGAAAACTATTTTTGGGCTTCTAATGGTTTCAATTGTTCTATAGGTTGTGAGGTATGGGGCATCAACACTTTAACAAGTAAATGGAGGTAGATAGAGAAACTAAAAAAAAATTTAATTATAAGTAGCCTTAAGATTAAATTATCTATTCCATACAAGATTATCTTGGTGGAGGTTGGGGCTTTTCCTATTTAAGAAACGACTATGTTTCATTTACTAGGCTATTTAAGAAGATTAGGGAACACAAAGTTGCATTGTTGGAAAAAAAATGTAGTAGAAGAGAAATTAGACAAAAGAAAGAGAACATGGATGAAACAAAATAATAAATAGTTGAATAAGTGAGATTTAAAACAAGTGAGTGTCCAAGCATCGACAGAAAAATAAAAATGTATGTTCAAGGAAAATTCAAGGAAAGAGTGTAGATTGGGCATCTTGGGATGAAAAAGGAGTGTGACATCAATTTTTTTATCTCATGCATGATCATACTTGAAATAACTACATAGGAATGGAAATAAAATGTAAAGAAAAAATATTAATTTCCTAGATAAGAACTAGTTTGCATCATCTTGAATGTGAAATTGGAAGGTGGACGATACCTAAAGAAGAGTGTGCAGATAGAATATTTAATTATTACATCCAAGAAGTGGTAGAGATAGAATGACATTACATCGTAGAGTGCTTATCCTGCAAGGATGTTCATATGAATTGCATTAATACACTAAATGTGAACAACTTAAGTAAGTTGTTTGAAGAAGAAAATATTATACAGGTTGCATCTTTCCTAACCAAGATATACACCAGAAGATCCAAGTTGCAAATGAAAAAAGAGATTTAGTTGGAAGGATCTTTCTATTTTGGTTTTTTCTTTCTTATTTTGTTTGCTAGCTATTTGAGGGTCCCATATGTTGTTTAGCCTCATCGACATTATTGAAATATTTAATTAATTTATTCATTCTTCTTTAGCACTAAAATATACTACAAAATAATAAATTGACAAGTAATGATATGGTAAGGGTAAGCAATGATTCCTTTTTATCCCTAAAATCTACTGCAAAATAACAAATTGATAAGAAATGACATGGTACATACTAGGGTACCCACTCTTGCATGCCGTATGAAAGTATGCACTCATGATACTCAATGTTTGTGAATAATAATTCCCACCATCACTTTTCTACCTTTCTCTATAGTCTCCTTCTCTTAATGTTTTTTAAAACAAATGAGCACAAATGATAAGATTGTAAGATTTTTGTTTCAAGTAATCAAGTGATGAGGAGATTGTAATATTTGGTTTTATATCCTCTATTTTTCTTCTTCAATTACCTTTATTCATGAAGAAAACATTAGGCCTACAAACTATGATCTAGTACCTATAAAGGACGGTGTTAAGGTTTGAACATGTGTCAAGGTTCAATCCAAAACCAAAGATAATCCCATTGAATTTGTAAGGTCCATTGTCCCAACCATGGAAAGAACCTCATCAAATTTGTGGGAATAGAATTATTTCCAACAAAGAAAAATCTTTTGAGAATAAATAAGGTAAAGAATCCTAGGTGAAGAGATCACCATATACATCTTAATAGCCAAAATTGAAGGGAGAATGAAGCTTTGTTAAATGTTTGGTTTGATAAATATATTTGGTTCTCATGCTTGGTTATCCTCTTATTTTATTGTATCATTAGAGTTGATAAATTGTGGTGGTTATGGTATTGTATACTCTTAATTTTACACAATACTAGTCCTAACTTAACCTTTTTCAAGTGAAACATCCCTTCTATCAGATATTATTTCATTAAATCTTAACTTATTTTCTTTCAAAATAATAATTATTGGCACAAATAACATCTATCCTTTCTTTAAAGCATGTATAATCCCCAATGATGATGAGCCTAGCTCTTTTAAAGTAGTAGCAACTTCACGGCTTAGTGTTTGCAAGTTCTTTTTCTAGACCCAAGTGCAAGCCTAACTAATTGTCACAAAAAATGGTCATAGCTTGAAGCATAAAATCCCAACACTACACTTGGTTCATCTCATGAAGTACCTCTAAATAAATTGTTGTACATAAACAAAACTTACCATCAATTGTAGACAAATGGTGGGTGTCTTCATATTTGAATTTTTCTAAAATTTAATGTTAAACTATATATGATTTAAGTGGAGTGATAAGAGAATGCATGACTAGGAAGTGATGAATTAATATCTCCTACATCACAATAGGCATGTGAGTATAAAATCCTTACCACGCCCTTGTCAACAAACTATATAAGTATTTCAATATCTAATCAACTTCTATTATCAAGGGTGTTGCAACATATTATGTTATAATGTGAAAATCTATGAGGGTTCTTACCTAGATCACTTTAAACCCATAATCCAACAATTAGTTTCATTTGGGCCAAAATTTTGAACAATAATGGAGACATTGGGCTAGAGGGAACATGTCCATAAATGGTAGGCACCTTTAATAGATCACTCTCATAATGCAAGGATATATTTAAGATGTAGGAAATAGAAAACCACGTGAGTGGGAAAAATGGTAGCTAAAGTCCATCAATTAAGGGGTGGATCTATCCAAACAAGTATAGATATAATGTTGATCAATAGAAAGTAGTTGAAATTTCCATCCTATTTGGATTCTTGAAACTAGCATTTAAAAGTTGTGGAAACAATCTCCCCCATTTAGGATATTACCCTTGTGTAAGGGGCTAAAGGGAGGAAGGATCCAAGAAAAATCAATGTATTTGATGACTATAGCTCAAATTATTTTATACAAGAAATAAAATTATTCTCTTATTATCCCCCTTTTAATAAACTCTTATAGAATTGATGACATCCTTGATGACCCATAAAATAATATATACACTTACATACTTTAATTATAGATCTAGATATGATGGTTTTGCAACCATTCCTATGCAAAGGCATTGTCACATATAGCTTTGAGAAAAAAAAGTCTCAATATCAGTCAAAAGACTCCTTCGGTGTCATTAGTTTTCTCTTTTCCCTATATGTTTCCATCCTCAATGGTACAATAACTTGACCAATTTAAGACATAAGAATATTTTAGATTTAAAAATAGATTCCATGCACCATTTTGCACCACATACCTATTCAATATATTCTATTAAATCATGATCTTCACTTGTATTTGTCTGATTGAAGTTTTTTAGATACTAATAAATTTTATTATAACTCTTTTTTTAAAGTCCCTTGGAGAAGAATAACTATACTCTTCACATAGAATCCACATAGACTATTACACTTAAAACTACTTGAATAAATGAAAATAATAATCTAAAATACTTCTTATAAACTAAAACAATAGACATCTATATACTACTCTTACCTTGAATCAAGAACTTGCGCTTTTGTTGACTTGTTATATATCATCAATAACAACTATAAAATCATGATTTAAAAGAAAATCTAAGATGTATCATTATAATGTACAATAAAATTAATATTAAATAGGAGATATGATAAGACATCTCTTAGACATCACTTCTAATCCAATTCAACATGTATTATCTATTCAATAAACTTTGAAGTTTCTTAGTGACACCTTGTGATACAACATTGCTTTAAATGGACGAATCCACAAGAGCAATTAATGTAGGAGTTTCAAAAATTTAGGCTTAATTATGAAAAAGTGATTGAGGTGAGTCATTCTTCCCAAGTCTATGCTAAAATCTTAATATTCACACTTAAGCATAACCTGGAGAACCCGAATATATTGTTCTTGTGTGTAAAATAATGCAATTTTACCTTGAGGCTCCTTAGACTACTTGATCTCTTGAGCATTATTAAAATATTTCTTCCACTCATTCTTACATATGCACTTATCATGTATGAAGTCATACTTTCCAAAATAAATGTAAGTGTTACCGATTTTCACTACTAAGCTCAATCATGTAGAGCTCGTATGTTTTAGATGAAAAGTAAAAGGTACATTTTAACTCAGATAAATTAAGGTACATTTTTAGTTCTGTTGAATCTTATTAATATGCATAAATAAAATAAACAAAAGATTAAAAATGTTACATTTCATTATGCAAATATATATGACATAGGAGAAAATGAAAAAGTTTGAGAATAATGCAATCTTTATTCATGATGCAACTGAATAATGTCTCACACATGTCGTGAGACTAACCATTATGATAAAAATAAAAAGAATATTATAAATTTTAATATGCTATAAAATATAAAAGGCATAGGTAGTGAAGGGTGACTCATCATTTCCAGATGATGAGTCTGGTTTGAGTTTCTCTTTCGCTTGCCTTGCATCTAGCCTTACTTCTCTACTACTCCACATTCCTGCATTTGGGAGATAAGAATGATGTTAGATCAATGATCAAATATATAAGCAATGTTGGGTCATCATACACTGCACACACCCACATCTTCAAATACATAAAATGTTCCACAAATGCATCTTAACAAATAGCTAGTCACAAATGTATGAGTAAAAAAGAAGTATCAAAGAAAGATTCATATGCATTTGTTTTCTAACTAATTTTTTTCATGTGTAGATACATATTTCTATCTTGTAGCACATGAGGTCAAATGCGATTCCACAAGGGTTGAGCCCAACATGCTACTGTATGACATATGATTATAACATCAATATGACATATGAACTGGTACCTGGTCCTGGTACAGTTCGACTTCTGGTCCGGGCAGCCTCTAGAGGAGTATTCTTAGACATTTTTTACTGCATTTACTTCGTTTAGTCAATGGTTTACTTCATTTAATGGTGCAAAATGTGAATTGACAAAGAAATCAAGCCTAAGAGGGAGTATTCCTAGTTCAATCTAATTTTAACTCATGCTTCTAGGCTTCATAAATATGTATATATATATTTTTTTTTAAAATTTACATGTTTTTTCGAACCCGAACCCAAACCCTTTTCAAAGTTTTGTCGAACTTGCGAACCGGTTCTTCGTACCTGAACTTGGAACCGAACTCGAACCAGTAACTTAGATAAAAAGTATAGCAGCTTTAGTCAGAATAGTTGTTAACATGGAATCATGCATTCAGCATTTACTGAATAAGGAAGATACTAAATAGGGTATGGAGATTAATTAAGTGCATGGAAATCAGATTTCTGTCAGCTGTTGATAGACATGCATTAGATGTAAAAGCATAGTTGGCATCATATACCTCGAGGATATATCATCTCATGAAATGTGATGGAAGCAAAACATGTTCATAATAGGCTTGTTGAAAAAACTTTGGAGATCTTCAAGCAAGTCCAATACGCAGGTGTGCAGCCAAACTCATTGTCCTTTTCTAGTATGCATGAAGCATGTGCCAAAAGTTAAAACGGCAACTTTATAATAGATTAAGCAAAGCCATCAGTATATTTGAAAGCATACTTTCTGTGTCTTAGTTGTGGCTGCTCTGTTATTTGATGTATGGAGGATTGTGAATGTACAAAGGAGGCACATGAATTGTTTGACAATGCTTGCACCATACTCTCGTGAGTATGCACTAAATCGGCTTGTTGAAATTGCCTCAATTTTAAACAATTGGAGTTGGCATGTGTGACAACTTAACAGAAAACTCCCTAATAATGTCTAAGTTTTGGTGCTCCAAATTGATTGAAAGCAGATTTTTCAAATGCTGTCACTGCAGATTACCTGATTGACAAGTATGCAAAATGTCAAGGCATCAAATGGCACAAAAATTAGAGCACGTTTGATAGTTTGACCCAAGCTGTCCATTAGTATGATACTTCTTAGATATATGTATAATGATAATGTCATAGACTGTTTGTGTGTAGTGTAGTTATGGTATGTATTTAAAAACTAAAATTATTAAAGATACATAGATATCACAGCATGCCTTGTGAGGTGCTCTAGTACTCCCGTACCCTTTTAAATTATTTTTTGGCATGCAATTTATGGCAGATAGCGACAATGTCCAATCTCCACTCTGCCTTACAAAGTGATTCTAAACAGAAGCTGTAGAAATGGACTAACCAATTAGTTCATCTATAGTACTTTCTTCTGCACAAGAAAATTCAATAACTCAACAAACATGACAACCGGTGTCACTAGAGAAAACTCCCATTATGGTTGCTGATGGAACTCTTACCATGCATTCTTAAAGGAAAAAATTACACAGGATTCATTCAAGCGACATTCCTATCCTAGAGATTCTGCATACTAGACATCCGTTGCAGGTTTTGTCTCTAGAAAGTCGACAGTCATCATTAAATTAGACAAATGTTCTCTTTGAGCCCTGAGATATCAAATATTTTACATTTTCATTTTAACTGCAGGCTCAATATCGAGGTTTCTAATTATAACTTTACAATTTGGAGTTTCATTACTATACTTTTATTGTATAAACTATAAACTATGACTCGTTTTAATGGTTGTTCCTTCCATTAATTTTATTATTTTACTACTAAAATGAAAATGAACTCAACAATAATGATTACAGTAACATGTGATGTAGACAATGTCAATGACAACAAGAACTTCATTACATCTAAACTCCAAAACTCATCCTTAACAAAAAAAATCTCATGAAAACAATTTGTTTTCATATAAGGAACGTGCTTGTATCTAGGAAATGTAGTGAATAATGCTAAACAGTGATTTGACCATTTAACATAATGAGGTAAAAAGAGTCTCCAAAAACCTCTATGTATATAATTCTATTAGTAGAAAGAGACAGTTAATTTTAAAAAGATGCAACCTCTCAGGACAGCTTGATAACTGACTAATATGCACAAAATAAACTATCATTTTATGCTCGTATTTGATGGGTATTGGCATAATCAGGGTTAATGTCAGTGTCAATGATATTCACAGTAACTGACACAAACTGACAAACAACACCTTGTATCTAAAAGTAAAGGCTAATATTCTCAATCAAGTATATTTAAAACTATAGGTTTTGATGTGGATTTGATTTCCTGCAATTTAATATAAGAGATAAACTTGTTAGTTGGATCAACCTTACACCTTTGACTTACTGGATTGCAACTTAATATAAGAGATAAAACTTGTTAGTTGGATCAACCTTACACCTTTGACTTACTGGATTGCAACTCGAGGTTGGCTGCTCCCTTCACCAGAATGTTTTTCCAACTTCAGTGAATCAAGATGTATTCCAACATTAAGGGTAGGAATCCGATCGACAAAACTCCTAAAACTTCAATCAGGTTGAGCCTTAATTAGGCTTAATGAATAATATGCAAAAATGGACATAAAAAATGCTGGACATCTCAGACGCAGTCCTGAAGGTTGGAGATCCTCAATATGTTGGCCTTGATATTTGGGCTCTCTTACCTCTCTCCTGATGAGCATGTGCTTCTGACATACTTCAGGATGACCCACATTACCATATACATTTTGGCCTTTTCTTGATACCACCACCTAGTGATCCATCTGTGGCAACAAACATCATATCTTTCTCTGCTTTATGCAATGCCCATCTCTGTAACTTAGTAGAATTTGCTAGGTTGCTGGATCTTGCATCTTGGCAGCAAATTTATAAGTCGGTTCTTTCATCAACAGAATCTCATTTAATAACCACATTACTCCATATAGGTTTACTAGGGTATACAACAAAATCAATTTTCAGCTGTCGCAATTTTCTCCTCTACACGGCCATGGCTCATCTAAAATTTCCGTGTATCATATCCTTCAGCCAAGTGTTCTGCTATGATAAAAAATTACAATAAGCTCAAAATAGATTTACTGAAGTTATTTAGGAAAAATATGTTTGCTTTAGAACATCTGCTGAAATAAATTGATTCTCGCATCCATGTCCCTATGAGATCATTTGGAATAGTAAAGGTGTACTGAAATAAACCTGGAAACCATGTAGGCTTTATGTACTTCTTGCAAAGATATGCTACATTCACTTGTGGACATCTCTATTTTTTCCTTGGCCCAACATCCTTATCAAAATATTACTCAGACACCTTTATAATTAATCTTGTCTTGAAATTTTAAAATCATGTACATTCCCTTGCTTGGACATGCACAAGCTTAAGCTTTAAAAGTAACTTCTTGTATAATATGCATTGCTTTACTGAATATTTGTGCCTTTATCTTATCCTAGAAACTTCATAATTGACTATTACATAATGACATTTTATGCCCATAGTTGTTCCTATCTGTTTAATGTCAAGTTCAACAATCTCCATTTGACGTCAGTGTCAACAAGCTTATTGTATTATCGACCAAATGCAAATGCAATGCTAACTGATAGCAACTTGCAGCTGAGATTAGCCACACTTCTTTGAATGTCAGGAATCTCAAAAACTTTTCAAATATAGTTAATTTTAGTTCCCAAGATTTTCTGATTTGCAGTCCTTTTAACCAAAACAATTCCAACAAATATTTGCCAGTTTAAAATTAAATGTGCATCTAATCTTTGTCCAAGTTCAATTTCAAATCAATTCTTCTTTTTTGCTGAGGTCATCTTGAAGTTTGTTTATTATTTAAAAAATAAATTAAAAAATTATCAAACCATTATGTAGTTTTTAAGGTTAATGACATTAACAGTGGCACTTACGAAAATTTGATTGACCAAAAGAATGTAATATTCTCCTCCAAGGCATATGGTTAATAATATCAAATTATTACCTCTTGGGCTGCTGGATTTAATTTTAAAACAAGAGCTACACTTCCAGGCCTACAGTAAACCCTAAAGAATATTGAAGTATTCTTAAACCCTACACAAAACCCTAAAGAATATTAAAGTATATTCAATTTCAAATCAATTCTAATTTTTAGCTTAAGGTCATCTTGAAATACATTTACAAAATATAAAACAACATTCTGGAAATTCTTTGAAAATTTGATTGATCAAAAGAATGCAATATTATCCTCCAAGACATATCGTTAACATGTCAAATTATTACCTCTTGGGCTGCTGCTGCAGGATTTCAATTTAAAAGATGAGCTATACTTCCAGACCAGCAGAAAATGCTAAGGACTCTACATTGGCAACTACAGTCTTTGGCTCCAAGAGCATGCAAAACAAATCTATTAGCAATGTCCTTAGTGGTTCAAGATTGGCATCTGGAGCTGTCGCTACCAATACACCAGGTCCTGTGGGTCAACATCATATGGACGCCCAAAAACAAGGGTTTTCAAAATTGAGGATGTTGTTTTGCACTTTTTTTCCAGAAAATGTCATGGTTTTTTCTATTTCGCTAGGCTTTCTTCAAAGGACTGATGTTTTTTTTGTAGGTTCCTGTGAAACCCGCGGCTAGGGTTTTCCAGATTTTTCGCACCTACGGCAGGAGACCTAGTAATTTGCAAAATGTTTTTCTCGATTTTATGACAAAATCATGGGTTTGAAGAGTGTTGCGCCCTCTATAGGGTTTCTAAGCAAGGGTTCGACTGATTTTTACCTGAAAATCAGATTTTCTGGCATTTGTACCAGCTACTTGTCGAAGGTTTTTACAGGTTTTTGACAGAAAAATCAGACTCGTTTGAAGCTCAAGTTTATCTCATTTTTTGTGCATAAGAAAATATAAGGGATGGCATCATTGACCAACTTCATGTTGGAGGGCAATCAGCAGTTCAACGGCAGGAACTACAATACCTAGAAGCAGAGGATGCTCTCAAATTTTATTTTTAAGTACCAGTGCCTAGACCAGATTGTTCTAGGTATGTATACTTGTCCCACAGCAGCAAGAAAAGACCAAGACAAATTTGATGAACATAACTAAGATGCAGGTATGTTGCTGAAATTATCAATCACTGTCGAAATGCTTTTCGAAGTTCCATCTAGCAAGAGTGCAGTAGAGATTTGGGTGCACCTGAAAAGTCTCCATGAAACATCGAATAAAAGCCGAGCTTTCTTTTTGAAGAATATGTTGTTTTCCCTTATGATGGATAAGAAGATTTCTCTGCAGAAGCATCTTATGAAGATCAAGGAAATACGCAATCAACTGAAGGAGAAATAGGCAATCAATTGAAGGCCATTGGTCACAAGATGGAAGAGGACATGGTGGTGATTATGCTTAAGAGTCTACCACAATCTTACAAACACTTTATTGAGACATTCAACATTACCTCCGCTAATGTTGACTTGAAGTTTGGTGAGTTGTGCAATAAGCTATTGTAGCAAGCTAGGTGGAGACAATAGATAGGTAGCAACAATGACATGGTCGAAGTGAAACAGGCATTTTCTACCACAGATAAAGGCAAAGGCATGTGCACTCAGCAAAAAGGACATTGCACAACTAAGGAAGGTTCCAAAAAGAATATTAACTGTCACTATTGTGGAAAGCTTGGTCATATTCAAAGGTTATGCATCTTTATCAGAAGTTCAACCAAGGAGACTCTCAGCAGCAAGCTCATGTGGCATAACAATCTGAGGAGTCAGCCTTCTATGTGTTCATGGCCAAATGACTTGAAAGTTGTCTTCTGTTAGGATAGTCACTAAAATGACCATTAAGGGAGAGTAATAAAGTATTTAATGTTATATTAATGGTCATTTAGGTATTATTTAGTTTATTTTTCAGTTAGATAACTTGAATCTTTCCTATTAATTATTTAGAATGTTTCTATTTCATTTCTTGGTATTTTCTCCATATAGGGAGACTACTGTTGATATTTTCAGATCTATGCAAGGAAAATGCAATCTATAAAAGGCTTTTAAAACTGATATAATATATAGACAAAATTGACAAAGAAAGATGAAAGGATAGTACCAATTTTGTACACCAATTTTCCTTGACAAGTATGCCCTTGTTTTAGATCTGCAGCTTCAATGTTGATGTGATATGTAATTGCATCTACACAGGTCCAAAATCGCAGCCCTTTATGTGGTTGAATCCGAGTTCCAAATTATGCAAATTCTGTCCTTCAAATTAAGTTTAATGGTGATAAGATAAAATATTAATGTCCAACAAGAGACCACAAGCGGGCCTAAGGGACTGAGAGTACAACAGAGAGCCCAGAAGACAGCAGGACCAACCAAACGGTGTCCGAGAAAAGAGAAACCAACAGAAAAAGAAGCAGCAACAAGAGCCAGAAAGGAGAAGAAGCCGCGAAACCACCAAACACCTAGTGGTTTCCGGACACTGAAAAGTAGCTCAAGATCGACAGATAACTATCTGTGAGGGGAGGACTCTGAGTCTGAGTCCGTCTCTGGGAGGAGTGATCAAACCCTAGGTAGGGTGTAATATTAATTTATGACAAGTATTATATTGCAGCTCCAAATCGCACTGTAAGTCACCCTTCATTTCTGCCCTAAATTCACATCATGTCTTGGTCTTAATCACTGCTCCAAATTGTATCAAAGATCGCCCTACTTGCTACTCGAATTCGCTTGTAGATCGCTGTGAAAATATCTTGCATTCTAAGACTAAATTCGCACCATATAATGGAAGAACAAATCGCTGCTTATTTATTCTTGAGGGAAGAAGAGCATCTTATGTTTTTGATGCCTTCTTCCCTAGAATCACACCAATATCAGTAAGTCTACATCTGATATCTTGAAAATAGAGATTAGGATCTGCGTCGTTCTTTGAAAATCCCAAATTTTGAAGATAATGATCAATCCTTTCATACCAAGCTGAAGGAGCTTGTTTGAGCCCATATAAAGCTTTCTTAAGCTTGCACACATACGATTGTTGATCCTTTGTAACAAATCCTTCACGTTTCTCTATAAACACTTCCTCTTCCATTTCTCCATTTAGAAATGCAGTTTTAACAACCATTTGATGGATCTTCCAACCTTTGGAAGTTGTAATGGCAATAATTGCCCTAACCAAGGAATATTGAGCAACAAGAGCAAAAGTCTCCCCATAATCTATTCCTTTTGAGTGAACCCCCTGGCTACGAATTTGGCTTTATGTTTCTCAATACTACCATCCGCATCATGTTTAATTTTGAATATCCATTTTGATGATACCACGGATTTGTTCTTAGGTCTAGGAACAATATCCCTCACATCATTCTTCATTATGGATCTATATTCTTCTGACATTGCATCTTTCCAAGCCCAAATTCTAAGTGCGTCACAAACAAAAGAAGGCTCGGAATCTATAATCTCACTCATGAATGCAGCATAGTTAGTATACCTCTTAGGTCTCTTACTTTCTCTGAAAATTCCAGCAGGAGCTGCATAGTTGTTTGCATCTTCCAACATTTTAGAGGCCCACAATGGTCTTTTCTTGTAGATGGAGGTGCTAGGTTCACTTATAGGTATTGGATCATACTCAATAACATCATGATCCTCCTACTGATTCTCAGGAGGGTTGAATTGAAATAAGTCATCACATGCTATATCCTTAGAGGTCGAGAATGCAAGGTCTTCTTCAAATATAACATCTCTACACAACTCAATATGCCTTTGCCCCGGAACATAGATCCTATAGGCCTTGGCAGATTCACTATATCCCACAAATATTCCCTTCTTTCTTGAGGGTTCCAATTTGGTACTCTTTTCTTTGGAAATGTGAAAATACACAGGACAACCAAATATCCTAAGATGACTCACATCAGGTTTGTTTCCACCAAATGCCTCTTCGGGAGTCTTATAGTTCAATGCTGAATGAGGACATCTATTTTGAATGTAAACCACAGTGTTGGATGCCTCAGCCCATAGTGAAGTATGAAGATTTTGATCATGTAACATAGCCCTTGCTGCTTCAACTATGGTCCTATTCTTCCTTTCAGCTATTCCATTTTGTTGAAGGTTGTAAGGAACAGTAAACTCCCTTTTAATCACTGATTCTATACAAAAGGTGTTAAAGGCTACAGAAATGTATTCCCCACCATTATCCGTTCTAAGAATCTTTATCCTCTTGCTTGTAAGAATCTCTATTAGTGCTTTGAACTCTTTGAATTTGTTGAGAACATTGATAAATTCCTTGTTTTTAAGAAAGTATAACCAAGACTTTCTAGAAAAGTCATATACAAAGATGATGTAATAAAGATATCCACCAATAGATGGTACGGACATAGGTCCACAAAGATCGGAATGTACCATTTCTAATATTTCTTTAGTCTTGCTTTCACTACTAGGAAAAGATGATTTGATATTTTTCCCTAGTGCACAACCTTTGCATACTCTTTCATGTCTAGGAGATAAATGAGGGAAACCTACTACAAATTTATCCATAGAAGATAATGTTTGGAAATTTAGATGACCTAGCCTCATATGCCATAAATCACATGAGTCAATTAATTTAACCATTAAGGCTTGAGATGAAATAGTATCAAGTCTATAAAGACACTCATGTCTTAACCCTATGGTGAAGGCTTGTTTCAAGGTTGAATTTTTGGTCCAAGCCAAGACTTTCCCATCAATAAATGCAATCTTATAACCCTTATCCTCGAGTGCTGATATTGAAACTAGGTTTCTCTTTATGCCTGGAAGATATAGGACTTGAGATAGTTGTAAAAATATGGCAGACTTTACTTGAATGTTGCAATTCCCAATACCCATAATCAGATAAGAAGTATCATCTCCTATGGTAACTTCTTCCTTAATGTTTTCTGAAAATGAGTCAAAGTTTTCCTGGAACCCGGTGATATGCCTTGAAGCCCCGCTATCAATAACCCAAGAGTATTTATTAGAGGTGTGGGTAGACAAGGTTGAATATAGGGCTGGATTTTCCATGTTTCAAGTCTTAAAAGTTTGAGACTGTTTTTCCTAAAATCTGAATATTCAATAGTATTAATGGAGTGTGGGAATCTGATAATACTAAACTTGAAATTGTTTAAGAAATTATGAAGTAAATACTAGTAACATGTTTAATAGAAAGCAAGTGCATTTTTGCAGTACCAAAAAGCTCATGTGGGACATTATAGACTTTGCTATAGAATCAAAGTTTCATGCAATTAAGGAATGGCCAGTACCAAACACTTACTCAGCAGAGAGGATTCTTCAGTTTATGCATTATTACCAATGTCTTATCAAGGAATTTTCTTATCTTGACTGCTCTGCTTTAAGATTTGACAAACAAAAGAAAAATTTGTTCAGACAAATTAGTTAGCCAAGCCTTTGTGAACCTAAAAAAGATGATATGCACGTGTTCCAATTTTACCAGGGAAAATTGATTCTAATGCCTGAGGGCATCTTGGATACCAGAGATGGAAGGCTAAGGAAGCAAATCCTAACAATACATATACTGCAATGGAAAGAGATTTCTATAGGGGATGCTTCCTAGACAGAACCTGCACACTTCTCTGTTTATATTGATTGCAGACCAACCAATTCAGCTAATAACAAATACAAACCACCTAACATGATTCACATTAAAATACTGCTTCTCAACAAAGCATAACATCACAAAAAAGAATAGAGCACAATATTGTTATCCATGCAAATAAATATGATGGGTACTAATGCTGTTATCTACATACACACCAACATACATGTAATTTGCATAAAATAGAGATGGGATTTGTTTGAATGAGTTGCATTGCATGCAAAATTGCATGCTATTTTCCTATCTAGAGAGGGTTTAATTTATGTGGAAACAATATAAATAGATTTAAGAAACCATGCAAAGGCTAAAGATGCCCTCAGATATAGTTTTATTTGAAAAGACTCTATCATAATGGGTGTATTTAAGCATAGGAAATGACTTTCTTCCCCATTTAAGAAGACAATGTAAATGGACAACATTGATTGTTCATGAAAATTGGTGTGAAAGCGGAACTTTGAAGATTTGTCATCATTACAGATCAAGGGTGACTCACCTATGTTCTTTGATTACTCTATCTATTGGCAGTATAAAACAATTGGCTTAAACTTGTTTGACATCCAAGATTTCAGTTTAATGTGTAAAATCTCAAATTGGTAGTACTTTTGATGCACTAGAATCCCATTATAAACAAGACTAAGCCGACTCTATTCTACAAACTACCAATATACAAACCAATCAAAGATCAAAGGTTAACCACTATCAATTTGTGAATTTAACGAGTCTTCAAAGTTCTACTTTCACACCATTTTTTACAGAAAACAATCATATTGTTTTACAATATCTTCTCATACCTCAATGAGAAGGAAGCTGTTTCTTACCTTAAAGACAGTGCTACTGATGGATTATTCCAACTATCACTTCAATCTGTTGTCTTTGACATGCCCCCGGTGTAGAAAGCACTACCTTTATCAGATTGCTGTCATATTAATTAAAAACTGGGCGATGGAATTAATAAAGGTTAGTACCAGGAGCCAACTTAAGGCAAATGAAATAAAGATATCAGCAAATGGCTGACCTAGGTCAAAGTAATATAATAAATTTGTGGAGCTAACTGAGGTTAAAAGAAGTATAATTATCAATGATTATTAAGCAACATTCCAAAGGCAGTGATTAACTTTAAAAGTAGGTGTCCCTTGCAAAGTAGAGGGGTGTGCCGCCTCCTCATTAGAAGACATAAAGGGGGAGGGGGGGGGGGGGGGAATTCATTGAAGAAGGGAATAGACAAGCGATTAAAAGATTTCAGTTCATTAATTGATGAATAAATTCAGATTATAAAAACAAGTATGTACAGCAGAAAATAATCTCAAGATATAGAAGTTTCTGGATTAAATTGATGCTAAAATCTTAGACACAATTTAATCCAGAAAGTGCTATATCTTGGCATAATGGATTGTGGAAATCTCTTATCATTGAGAAAATAATTTGTTACAGCTGATTGAGAATAAACTTGTTTGTTCATCAAGAGGCGTAAAAATCAGGAAATCCCCAAAAAGAGCTTTACAATTGGTATCAGAGCACTTTATATGCAATTAAGCCAAAGAGCTCAACATACCTTGGAAAGAGAAAAGAGGAAACTAGAGGCAAGTAGCAACCCAATTAAAGGTAATGAAATGGGTGATCAGGAGGTTAACAAGAGAAGACAACAATATAGCTTCTCAAAACATGAATGGTACAATCAATACCCTAATGCTTACCAAACCAATGGAAGAGATGTTAATTCCAACCATTTTGAAAATAATAATATAAGTCCATTAAGATCATCCCCTAGATAAACAAGGCGTACATTCTTACCTAGAGAAGACGGCCAAGAGAAGATGAACCCATCATGGCAGCAAATGACCTTGACGATTGTGTAGAAAGATATTCAAGAATTTACCCTAACCTAAGAAAAAAATCATTTAAAAAATATTGTGATTAGAGAACAAGAAATACATCAAGAAAAGAATGAATGCGGGCCAACAAAGATTTATGACAACGGGAGAGTAAGATAACACTTACCAATTTTGATGGATCGGGGAAGGTCACTACCTGAGCATGGATCCAAAAACTACAATTTTTTTTTGTCTTAGTCCTAGGACAGAAGAAGATGAAATTAAATTTGCCAATCTACACTTATTAGAGGGGATTGCACATGATTGGTGGCGCCATGGAATTGCCACACAAGGGCATCAAAATGTGACATGACAAATTTACACAAAAAGTTATAGATCAATTTGCTCAAAAGCATCTCGAAAGACACTTCAAAGAGTTGAAACAATTAGAACAAGGTTTAGTGGAGGATTATGCAGCAGAATTTCAAAGAATTTCAATCATAGTGCCCAATGTTATTGAGGGAAGGCACGCATACCTATTTATTGAGGGATTAATAGAGTTGTTCCATTGCTTGGTGGGCACTCTTGATCCTGCATCCCTACAAGATGCAATCCAAAAGGCATTGATGTTAGAAATTAAAAAGACTAAGGAAGAGACCAATTCCATGAATATACCATCAAAGTTGCATAAGCAACCCTTTTACAAGAGAAACTGGCAACCAAAGGCATTGGCACCTCAATCCAACATAATGGAGGAATCCAAGAAAGGTTGTGTTTTGCTCATAGTTCCACAAAGTTTCTTGACGAGGGGATATGGGGATGGGTTTCAGGGATGGGGTGACTAAGGGCTTGAAATTGGGGACAACAAGGGGACAATGGCGAAGAGGCGGTTGGGGGCAGTGTTGATATACAAATTGAGGCAAATTGAGATCTCCAAAGCAAAATCTGCAGTATAACATATGTGCTAGTGCCCCATGAAAGGAAAACTACTTTTCACAAGGTTAAAGTTTGCAATCAATATGTAATGGCATGTGCCACATAGCAAGTGACCTAGGGGCATCCCCAACGAAGGTGGCAGAAGGTGGTGGTGTTGTGGGGGGACGTTTCACCCAAATCCCCCTAAGTCTTGGAAACCTTCCCCCACAAGGGATGTGGATTTTTTTGAGGGGGAGGTGACTCCGTGGAACACTGATTTTGCTTGTACAGAAAGATGGGAACCAGGTCATGGATATTTGAAAAGGGGAGAAGTACACTACTTAGAAGCAATGATGGATGACAAAATGGATGAAGAAGAATTTGAAATTGAAAGGAAGAAATGGAAACAAGATTATGAAGAAAGTGCAAGTGGTACATTGGCCACAATCTCAAGGGGACCCAAGTATCACCCCTCTTTAAAATACAAAGTATTCTACAAGGACAAAAAACTGACGCTCTTAATGGATGGCGATATTACACAAGACTTCATTGATAAATATTTGATAGAGAGGAATAAGTTAAAGGTGAAATTTTTTAAAATTTCATGGTGGTCATGGAGGATGGGTTCACTACACCTTGCACACAACAAATTCAGCAACTAAGCATTACCTTGGGGAGACATCAAATATGTGAAGATTTCTAAATAGTAAAAATGGGCGATATAGATGTGGTTTTGGGCATTCAATGGTTACATTCCTTGGGTAAATATTATCAAGCTTTTCACTAGATGGAACCATGTTTCCAGCAAAATGGCAAGGATTCAAGTATACAAGGCCTATTAAATGGATTTCCAAGAGTAGTTTCATCAAAGAAGATGGAAAGAGCTTTTACACAAAGACAAGTAGAGTGGGTTGCACAATGTATGATCCTTCATAAATCCTCTTCCAAAGGAGGGAAGACGATAGAAATGTTGATATTCAATCTATCTTAGACAAGCATAAGGAAGATTTTAGTGATAGTCCATAGGAACTACCTCCTAAGAGGGGTTTTGAACATACAATTGAACTAGGAGCAAAACCTATCATTACCAGACCTTACGGCCACCAAAAGAGATATAAGAAATTGAGAAAACAATTAAGGAGTTACTTGAGATGGAGCATATACAACCTAGCTCTAGACCTTTTGCTTCTTCCATGGTGTTAGTAAAAAAAAAAGATGGCACTATGTCAATGTATGTAGATTATTGGGCTCTTAATTAAAAAATATCAAGAGCTAATACCCCATCCCTAGAGTGGATAAGTTAATAGATGAGCTTCGTGGGGCAATATACTTCTCCAAGATAGACTTATGTTTTGAGTATCATCAATTAAGCATGAGGAAAGAGGACCTGAGCAAATGGAGAAGTATATGCTGAGCAGTCAAAAGTATAGTGAGTTGTGGATAGATGATTTTCAAATGATCTGCACACACAGACACTGCTGCAGCCCACTGATCTTGAAAACCCTTGACATCCACATAAAAACGTAGTATTTTGTCACAAAGTCCGAACTGTACACTTGTGTATCAAGTTTGAACAAACAAATTGATGATTTCAAACAGTTTTGTAGTTTCTTTTTATTTTGACAGATTTGAAGTTTTAAATCTTTAAATTTGGCTTTCCTTGTGACATAGACTACTAGTGGAATATGACTTATAATCAAGGTTCCTAGCCTACATTAAAAATGTTGGTTGATTAACACCAGCCCAACCTTAACTGTTTCCGCCATAGTTCCTAGACTCGCCAAGACTTGCCAAGTCCTCACAAGTTTCAAGTTGAGTGACCTTGGCAGAGTCCCAAAGGCTAGGGACTCGCCCAAGGCAAAATTCCCCAAAAACCTGCTTTTTGCCAAGTCCTGTTGAGTATTGCCGATTTTTTGCTCAAGCTCCACGTCGGCTCAGCCTTGCCAAGTTCATGTCGAGTTTGAGTCTCATTTCTATGATTTCAACACCTTTATATTTTTCCATGCATACATATATATTCCTAAGGCAACCTATGCAAACTCTGCGAGTACTCTCCGAGTTGAAAAGTACTCTCAATTTTTATTGCTGAGCAAGATTTCACAAGTTTAACTCTCACATTTTTATAGATGCAAAAAAACATGGGTAAAATGTCACTGCAAGTAAAACGCTCTTTAGAATGTGTTTTTCACATGTTTTTGCTATAAAACCATGCATCATCCCTTTCGACATGTCAATTTTTAATTTAATACATTTTATAACTGAATCTTACAAGAAATATTTTTCTTTAAGAGATTTTAATTTTTAGTACTTTCTAAGTTGCCAAATCTTTGTCAAGTCCATGGGTTTTTGCCAAGTAGAAAATTTTGAGTTTGCCGAGTACTCTCTGAGTCTGAGACTGCAAACTATGGTATTTTGTAATACAATGATAAATTTCTTCATATAATAATAATTAATAATAATAAAATTAAAATATGAAAATAAAGATATTGTTCTATTTCGAATCGGTGGAATAAAATTAAATTTTGAATCAAACAGGCTCGCTGTGGGAACACATTCCGTAAGCTTTGACCGATAGATTCATATTTCAATCCATCACACCTCTTAATTGTTGCATTGCAGACCTAAATACAGAGCCCAATAACCTAGCAAATCGTGAAGTTTCTGTTGTGCTGGGCGTTACATATTTGGTGGGTCCAGAATATTCACGTACGTTGATGCTTCAATTACTACTTGTTCAGGGGACTATTACTATGGTTGCAATATATTAATTGAGCAATATATCAGATCAATTCCCACCACTCAGCAGTCACAATAAGAAATTAATGAAGTTAAAAACTTGGAAATTCCTTCAGCGACATTGTGTTACTAATACAGCCATGTTATAATAGTATGGAACTCACGGGAGATAGAAATACAATAATTAATAGCGAACATTATTACAGATGAACGCATGAATAAGGATTTGTGTTATTCCATATCCGCTTTTTCCATGGAATAATCAGAGGGAAGATTTAAAAATTAAAATCAAGACTATTCCTATTTCTAAGAGGGTGAACTAAGTTCAATCAGGAACAAATTAATAATTAATTAATGTTGTTAGTAATTAAAGAAGAGGTGCAATTTGACTTTGGGTTGCAACATCTTCATTTGGGCCTCTTCCAGACTCTAAGGGAAGAAATTCACCACCTCTCCAAAAGATCATGGAATCAGAGATTACTAAATATATTTGGTGCTGACTACATGGAAAAGGATCAGAAAGGAATGATGAGAATTATTATTTATAATTGGTGTTTATCAAAGGATACGAATTGTATTATATTTCTGGCAAGCATCTAACAGCGAAATCAGAATTATATATCAGTTATGTTGTATTGTACATGTGTGTGTGTTGTAAAAACGAGATACTAATTTATACATACCCCATTCCTTAATCACTTGCTATAGCCCCTTAAGAGGTTAGGTTGGCGTTGTGTAGGAAGATGCAGAGTATATCCCTACAAGGTAGGTAAGTTCCAAGATGGGTAAGGACGTGTATTTCCAATACCTTGAGGGAAAGTCCCGAGATGGGTACGAACATGCATTCCCAATGCCTTGAGGGAGCCTGCTTGCAGATTGGTGTCCAAGCACCCTACGACAAGTAAATCCCCATCCTCCTTAGGGTTGATGTTTAGGAGAGAAGTAAGGAATTGGGGCTTAAGTATGTTAACTGTCAAATGTATTATACATCATTCATTGTTTCTTAATTCAATTTAATTTAAACGCATAGTGATGTATGTTAATCATTGGAAAGGGGCAGCTTCCTAGTAGGGAACATTACAGAGATTAAGTAAATTGCCATTTCCAAGTGCCCTAGTTGGGAATTTTAGGGTAAAACAAGTAAATTCCCAGTTGGGGACACTACACCTAACATGCATAAAATAAGTTGGTTGACTAAAACCAGCCCAACCTTAACTATTTCAGCACCTTTATATTTTTTCATACATATCCCTAGGGCAACCTAATACACAGTTTGTATTTTCATTTTGTAATACAATAATAATTTTCTAAACAAAACTTACAACACATTTGTAGCATAATGTACAAAACAACAATCCTTCTACAAAATCAGATTCACAACATGAAAGTTTCTGGCTTCTCACTTTGCGTTCATTTAGCAAAAACTTTATAAAAAACGAAGTTACATAAAATACCTGCCAAAACCAAATTATAGTATCATCAACTTCATTATACTCATGATACTCTGTGTGTGCCTTTGCAATCATTCAAGCAAATGTCTCTGTCATATCCATACAGCATGAGATCAATGTCTTCAGGTTCTAATGCTCGCAGGAACTGTTGATACGTGGAATTAACAAGCAGGTCTTGGAAGCCCTGTGCGAAGCAATTAACTTGTTCTGTCACAGATGTTACAAATCTCCGCTGAATAAGCAAATCCACATACTGATGTCTATTAATGCTCCTCACAACCTTATCCTTTCCACCCGGACAAAGCTCCACTATCTTCCGGGAGCCTAGTTCTTCAACTTCAGTTACAAAAGTGAGCTCCAGAGCATCTGAATCAAGTATCTCTGGATCCAACTCCAAAATTTTCTTGCAACTCAAGTATAACTCAGGATCTGCATCATGGATATCTTCCCAACGGACTGATTCTCCTGCCAGCTGTCTGAAGAATGCACGAGCTAAAACAACATCAATTTGGACCCTGTGCATTAGAGCTAACGCGATGACTCGACCACAAAACTTGAAATAGGTAAGATGCCCAGGGTTCACCCCAGATGCTGCAGAATGAGGGTAAAAAGTTATCAGTACACTGGTCCAAGTTACCTTCATAATTTTCATATTGTTCACATTTAACCACACCAAAGCAGTACTAGATTCTAAAACTATTTTATATACAATTAAACAATTTCAACTCAATCACCAACTATAGGCATTCCCTCTGCTAATTGCAATAAACCCTACTAGAGAAGAAAATTTATTCAACATAAAATTCTCAGTAAGAACTATGCAACAGGCACTATCAAAGCATATATTTATGCACAAACAGTCAAAGGAAAAGAGTAAAATGCAAGTTAGCTCAACGATCCTGAAAATAACACACACATCTTGCAGCCATCAAAAATACAATCAAATTCTAAATATAAAGCAACTGTCGCAAATAATCACAGCATGACATAAGAATATAAGAAAAGGAAAGACAATATTGTACAATTTCTTGTCCAAAAAGCCTATAAAATCTCTCCATGGCCATAATCATTGTAAGATTACCTGGATTAGGGAAAAACCTTCGGCGATCATTTGGGCATGAAAGAAAAAGTGCATTCTGAGGATTAAAGATTTCACGGCTTATCAAACAAAACCATTCTCGCAAGACACCTGGACCAGTTGCCTCCTCAGTAAGAAACTCCACAGAAATCCCTCCCTGTAAACTCTCAGGTTCAACATATGCCAATGATTCAAACGAATCTGTGAGCAGCTGAGATCTGTGGACAGAAACTTCCTGGCGTTCATCATGGTCATCATGTGGTTCTGGGAGCATTGCCATCACAAGCCGCTTCTTAGACTCAAAATCAAGAAGAAACCCATAGTCAAGTAGCCAAAAGTGGTCATCTTTCCACCGTGATTGTCTTATAAGAATATTTAAAGCTGTCTGGCGAGATTTCAGGATAGATAACATTTCCTCCATGGCCTCGTCGTATAGTTTGGCAATGGCATGCAAGCCTTTTAAAACCACTAGAAATGGAGTCCAGCCAAATGGGTGGTCATCAACTGTTGATGTCCCAGGTGCAACAAGAACATCTTCCACAGCTTCAAAGCAACTATCAATTTCAAGAAGCAGCTTCCTGAAAACTGCTTGAAGCCATTTGTGGGATCCAATCTCCTCCTTCAAGTTGACAGAACAGTTAGCAGTGATGACCAGTTTTTGAGATAGATCTTTTCGAAGACCTTTTTTTTTCTCTCTCATATGAAAACCATATGATGGCATGTGGCCTTCACTTCCTTTGAGAGATTCCATGGCTTTACAGAGAGGTATTACAAAAGCTGTGAAATCCTGCCCCTCTTTGAGAGGTGTCAAATTATTTAGAGCAATATCTTTAAGACTACAGGCTTTTTTAGTCCAGCGCAAAGTCAAACTTGATGACAACCTATTCGACAGCTCATTCACAAAAGGAGAAAATTCTTGTACAATAGTTGATGCCCTGGCTTCATTAAAATAAGGGCTTCCATGGGCAGCACCAATTGTGTCCAGCATAGAGGCTAGAGAACTACGGCAGACTGCGTATAAACTGTTATTGGGAGCTTTATTGGCTAGCAACTTGCAAAAATCCAAAAGAATAGGAGCGCAATAGCAGTGAACACAATTTGGCAAATACTCATCATTGGATGAAGTAAAAAGCTTAATACATTCTTCTGCACACTTGGAATTGCTCTCTACGGAGGAAAGCAGTAACATTACCAAAGCTTGGGTAGCTCCCGCAAGCTGAAAGACCTGCATATGATCTGAAGGAGGTGCTGTCTTTTCAGCCATCTTTAAAAAATCTTTTACTCGGTCCCGGACCCTATCCTGTAGCACATTTAATCTATCACTTTTGCCACACAGCAAGCAGATAATGCTCACTAAATCATTAACAACCCGCCATGAAAGTGGCAGTGCTGTACTTCTCATGCGACCAACCAAATGAAGCATTGCATCATTGGTAACATTATAGTCTGCCAAAGTCTGATCCTGCTGCAATTGCTTTCCCCAGTATATAAGCCGCTGTTCATATGAGGGTAACCCAGTTCTCGACTGGATCATCCTGTGAATAGAATCGACTGTATCATTCAAGCTGGCATGAAGGACTATGGTACGCCCATCTAGAAACGTCCTAACAAAGAACTGTAACTTCAATCCAGAGGAACTAACATCACTATCCATCTCTTTGACTAAAGCACAATTGTTTGTGGACTCATTTAAATCAAAACAATCTTGAGAACTTGAACAACTTGAAGTTCCAGCATAGGGGCCTTCCGTATGGCCAATATTAGAAACTTCTAGGGTCTCAGTTAAGCATTTGCTCAATGAATTTTCCATATCTTCATCATCCTCTTTCTCCTTCACAAGCATATCAATGTACTTCCCATCATATTCAAATTCTCTTGTGTCTGCACATTGCTCTTTATGCTCTTCATTATCAAACAGTTGTGAGACATTCTCCAGGGCATCTGATACTGTTTGCATTGAATCCTCTATCTTGTCAATCAATGTGGAGCTAGCAGATGTTGGATAATCAAAAGCATAATCGATGGATTGATTGCCCTGAGCAAAGCATTCCATGAGAATTTCTCCCTCTTCCTCATCAGTTGACAACTCCATAGTGTCATCTTTGGTTGTGGATGATGAAATCTTACGCACATCGGTAGACGCTGTTCCCAGAAATTCAACTTCAGAAAAATCAGCATCTATCATCATAATTTCATTTCCTACATCAGGACTGTCCAAGTGGATTGCAAACTCTGCCTCACATGGCTCCTGCAGAACAGAGTTATCAAAAGTAGACTCCTCCACAACACAATTCAGTACACGTGCACAATTCTCCTCCATAGTCCCACTCTCAATTTCACAATTTCCAAGCTGATCACCCGAAACCATTGTCTGTCTCCTCTCTTGCCAACAATCATGTCCAACTTCCCACCTTGGTCTTACCCCTATCAAATCAGAAGACTCTACCACACCCTCCAGATCCTCAAGCTTCCGTTTACTTGACACAATTCGAGGCTGCAAAGACGCGACTGACCGTGCTGAAAGCATGAATCCACCCCCCCGTCAATTACCCTATCCTCTATCCTACCAAATTGAGGGGCCTGAACTGACCGTTCCCCATTGAGCAAGGGAACGGTTTCCATGATTCCACCAGTTCTCACAAGAGTTTCCTTCACAATGCACAAAATTGTCCTACCAAGTGTTGTTCTGAACTTTGATTCCTAGCAGCCAAAGGAAAACAAAGCCCATGAGTTGGCAGGCATGCAGCCTAACTTCCATAACAAAAATAAAATCCTAACAGTTTTCTGAAATTTATTAGTATTCAACTGAATTATCAAAATTTCTGAACTAAAATTAAAGTCCCGTCATAAGGTTGCAATATTCCAGCTAAATTATCACAATTTCCAAAACTGATTTCAAAGCTCTAAATCCGTTTATGCCATGTTTAAATCTACTTAGTATCCCACTTCTTAACACACCACATCGTTATTTTATATATCCATTTTCAAGTTCAAATCGTCTAAATTATCTTATTGCAAATTCCATCCAATTAAGTTATTGCAATGTCAAAAACAAAATCAAACCCCTAAATTTTTCTTCAGTTTTAACGACTATCCAACTAAATCAGCAAAGTTTCCAAAACAAATATCAGACTCATTAACGTTTTCTTCATTTTCAAGGCCTATTCACATAAAAATTCTCAATATCCAAAACCTCAAACAGCAGGGAAAAGAACTTTAAATATGGAACAAATTTGACAAGGTCGACGGCCGTTAGCCATTCAATAACACTGTGTAAAACATAAGTCGGGAATCCGCAAGCATTAGCAAACCTCTTGACAGATTGGAAAACTATATTTTTTATTCCGCGCCCCAGATGCACCAATTAAAAAACGCATGAGAGCCTCAAAACCCTAATTGGTCGCCTGATTATGAAAGTCTATACATCGTTTAATCGTCAAAATCGAAGTCCGCAAAATTATTTCATCGAACAAAAGATGAAAGGCAGGGGCGAATTCTTGCGTCTATACCTGAAAAACGTAGAAAACCCTTGACGTCGCAAAACCCTCTCAATTCAAATCATGTTGCAATCTAACGGAAATAAAACCTCCCTCGATTACCGGAATTCTGCAAGTCACACCGCTAAAAACTGCCTTGAATTGACATGCCCGATCAAAAACCCACCTTCTCCACCGACATATTAATCCGTCACCATCCCTGTAAACTACCCGACCATACCCTAGCAAAAGTTAATCAGTAAACCCTCCGTCCATTGCGCTAATTATACTCCCCATTAATCTTTCCAAAGCGAACATCGCTTTGTCTTAAAAAGGGAAAAGCGACGCAGCAGAATTTGAAACCGCCATCAGATAGTGTTCCAAAGGCTTTCTGGTCGTGTTTAACCGACGCAAAGCACCAATAACAACAAAATCAAAAGCCCAGAAAAAATAGCGTAGTTCTATGGGAGGGCAATTGCTGCGTCTTTCTCTCGTATGCCACGTGGAGGTACCGAATTGTGTTAGGGTGACAGCCTGTCTCAACCTATAGATTAAGCAATCTTAAGCGGACGATTAAGAAGGTTCTGTCGATTACGTGTCGTCGCATGACTGGATGGAGCACCTGTCAATCTGGCACTGTGCAGATGGTCGGCGCGTGGAGGTGCTGCAGCGGCTTGACGGAGATGCCATGTCATCCTCGCTTTGCTTTGATATGGACTTGTCTTGGTGGCCTTAATTTTAGAAAACCTCACCAGTAGAAAAAGAAGAATGCTTTGATATGGACTTGTCTTGGTGCCCTTAAATTTAATTAGGAAGAGGAGGAACAGGTTTTGAAAATATTATTTTATTTTATTTTATGATTTTTTTAAGATGTTGAAGTTGGAATAAAACTGATTGATATTATTTTATTTTATGATTAAATTTGGGAAGAGAGAACTTGCATATTCTTCAAAAAGAGTATAGTGGAGACGGAATGGCACTTCATCATGAGTGCGATGAAATGGTACTTCATCATGGAATATGCTCACTCCTTGTTAGGTTATCCATACTCAATATGAAAACAACTTGAAAGTTGACAACATGCATCAATTATTTGATGATGATAAGATCAATTAGTTGTTAGCTTTTTAATCAAGACTCATAGCAAATATCCAACATCAAAAGGAGTGTGAAGATCGTTTAAGGATGCTATTATCAAGTCGCTTAGATTGTTTAGTCTCATGGACATCATTAAAATCATTCATTCATTCATGAATGTAAAAAAACTATCACATGTAATTGAGTTGAGGTTAAAAGTATGTGAAAACTAAGGAAATTAATAATAATAAAAATGGAGTATTAAATTTAGATGATGAAAAGAGATTATATGCATTGTTTTGGTTTAATTCCACATGTGAGGATTAATCTTCTCCTACTCTTTAAGAAAGAGCCAATTAAGAAGTGTAGAATCTGGTGGATTTTTCTCTTCACGTGGAAGGGGATTCCACAAATAAGAGAAATAAGATCATATGGAGTAAGGGTCATGGCAATTGGCTTGCTCACCTTATGAGGAAGGAGTACCAAGTGGTGAACTACGGTGTTTATTTGAGTTGGAATAACTGGGGTATGAGAGCGTTCTTTTGCACATATTTGAAGTGTTATCGTTGTAATTATAATCTTAACAAGTTCAATGAGTTCTTCTAAGAGAATGAGGTCCCTTGTGTGGAACTATTCTAATGCATTATATTGTTGGCTTCTTAGATCTTTCTAAGAATATCTACAACTTCTTAGACTTTCTCTAGGTCAAAAAATTCTTGATGGGAAAGGATATAGGAATCTGTTAAGAAAAGAGAATCAATTAGTCAAGGGGAGTGAATAGTGTCACCAAGACTCAAGAGTACTATCAATTAGAGTCAAAACTATTAGAAAAACTACTAAACCTAAAAGAACCATATATTAATCAAAGATGACAAGGTTGGTCCTCTCAAAAAATGGCTTGCACATTTTTCTAAGGTAGGTTAATCAATAGAATCAATAACCTAACACAGATCTCCTAAACATCTCTTAGTTGAATAAATTAAAGTTTAGTTTGAGAAGAGAGGAGATTATGCACAATTTGAGTATGTGGCTAAAAAGGATCAAAAACATGCGGAAGATGTAATGCCCCCACCAGGGAACCCAAGAGATATTAACCTAAAACATAATACTAAGTTTGCAGAATATTTGTTTTCTTAAATGTTTATAAGCAATGATGAATAAACAAGCAGAAGTAAAACATAAAGTCCATAAGAACATAAACATAAATATAATCTCAAAGTATATTACACTTCTCAAGGGTCCGTTGATGTAGAAACTACGAAATACAACTACAATCATAATTACATATTACATCATAATTACAACTTAATGATAAAAATACACATGCTTATCAACATCCATTGCACATGTCATAGGGTATGTAACACAATCAACACAAAGTACAATATGATATCTCCAAAATAACTGATATAATGATACAAGAACATAATATAAGAAAGATAAGAATACACATCCAACAATAGTGAACAAGAAGGTACAACTGCTACAAGGATCACCCAACACTGGTACATGAACATCAAAATCTCAAATGGTAAAAGAATCACTACTACCCAACCTCGTGGAACCTAAATGGTCCACTCCCACCATGTTGATGAGATAACAACATACCCCACTTGGATAACAAACACCAAAATCAATCACAATACAAACTAAGAAAGGGATCCTGGAAGTTGTCTAACTCAAAAGGTATAATAGGATAACAAAGGTAAAAACATACTCAACTAGAGACAACCAAGACATGTAGGAAACGTAAGATGCATATGGGGAAATGTCATCACATTAGCCAACTCTAGAGTTGTCCTGACAGTCTCTCAAGACCCCAACGCCCTAGTGACCCTATGCGGTATCAGTAACCTCTCATATAGACAAGGCACCAACAATGTTATATCCAAGTCCATGCAAGCGAAAAGAATCATCACACAAACCATCCTAGCCTATACTAGCTCTCAAGGCATGAGTGAGGAACACAAACATCTTATTAATATTTCTATCCTAGTAGATTTTATTATGTTATCACTTTATTAAGTCACTTGCAATAAGTTATCTCGGTAGCCACTTGCGGGCCCCAACGCTTATTGCAAGACACTCCCCACCTATACACTTAGTTAACCTACCTAGGCTCATAAGTCATAAATAGATCTCACAAATCATATAAAGCATGATAATCAATTTCAGTTCCATAAAAGATAACTGAAACTCACACTGGTCCTCAAACCATAACATCATAAAAATATACTCTCTCAAAGAGTTCACAAACTAATAAGATTAAAATAACCAAAGGTTGGGTAAAAAGATCAAAACCATTATCATATTACAAATATTGTAAATATCTATGCCAGAGTAAAAAAGTAAAACTCCAAGCCTCTAGTAGCAATTCCTAAAAGCCAACTTACTGTTACCCATACTGATAATCAAAGAGAAACCAAAACTCCAATAATAAACACATCAATATGAAATTCTCATCAAATAATATTTAATTATATAACATTATTATTCTTATTTTTGTTTTCCTAAAAGAATTCTCATGTATGAATCTTATTTATTTATTTATTTATTTCTAAAAATAGAATACTACTATATGCAACTGAAAATATCATTCGTAACTAACATGCAACTGAATATATCTTCCTTAAATAGTATGCAACTGAATATATCTTCCTTAAATAACATGCAACTGAATATATCTTTCCTAAATAACATGCAACTGAATATATCTTCCTTCAATAACATACAACTAAATATATCTTCATTAAATAACATGCAACTGAATATATCATTCATAAGTAACATGCAACTGAATATATCTTCCTTAAATAATATGCAACTGAATATATCATTCCTAAGTAGCATACAACTGAATATATCTTCTTTAAATAACATGCAACTGAATATATCTTCATTAAATAACATGCAACTAAATATATCTTCATTAAATAACATACAACTGAATATATCATTCCTAACTAACATGCAATTGAATATATCTTCCTTAAATAACATGCAATTGAATATACCATTCCTAACTAACATGCAACTGAATATATCTTCCTTAAATAGCATACAACTGAATATACCTTTTCTAACTAGCATGTAACTGAATATATTTTTCTTGATAAATAACATGCAATTGAATATATCAATTCTAACTAACATGCAATTGAATATATCTTCCTTAAATAACATGCAACTGAATATATCATTTCTAACTAACATGCAACTAAATATATCTTCCTTAAATAGCATGCAATTGAATATATCATTTTTAACTAACATGCAACTGAATATATCTTCCTTAAATAACATGCAACTGAATATATCATTTCTAACTAACATGCAATTGAATACATCTTTCTTAAATAACATGCAACTAAATATATCATTCCTAACTAACATGCAACTGAATATATCTTTTACATATACATATCTATATTTCTATTTCAAAAGTATGCATTTTCTGTAAAAACTAACTCTTTCAAAACCTTCAAAACCATAAAAGGTCATAATTGAAAATAAATTAAAGAAAAACTTTTTTTAAAAACTCTAATCAAAATTTTCTTCCAAATGATTCCCTAACATTCCTAGTTATCAAATAAACACATCTTTTTAACAAACACTTATTATTTACACACAATATCTATTAAAACATGAAGAAGACAATGATTTCAATAGAGAACTTTTAAGAATTTTAAAAACTTATCTTAATACACAAAGCTGAATCAAAAATCAATTCCAAATCTTGAAAACCCAAAGCTTTCGAAAATACTAAAACTTTAATCCTCCAAAAATTTGCCAAGAAAGAATTCTTCAAAACTTGATTGAATCGATCTCAAATGGTCTCCTAACTCTCTTATATAGAAAATTCAGATACCAAAGTTGAAAGAATGCAACTCTAAAATAACAAAATAGAACTCAATTGTTAAAAATAATAAAGTAGTTAACTCCAAATCACAAAAATAAGAACTCAACTCAAACATTATTTTTATCAACTTTAATTTATTAAAAGAGTTATTTATTTAATTTTCTCAACTTTAAGTCACTTTAACTCAACTTGATTTTAAAAGGTTAAGTTCTAATTTTATAACAAAGTACTTTTTAAGTTGCATTATTTAATTTTAATTAATTTAAAATATACAACTCAACTAATAACCACTTAACTCAAATTGTACATTTAAATTAAATTATTTGCTGAATAATTATTAAATTTTTTAATCAATTAATTTTAACTTTATAATTAAATTATTAATTAACCTTATATTTAATATTTTAATATATCAAAGGTGTGACTATTTAATCTCATTTAATTAATCCTAATTAATTTCTCAATCCATTTAAACACCAAAACCACACCAAACAACATGACATGCAACCATGAAACAAAACTGACTAAATCAAAATACAACAATCAAGCCTAAACGAAGGGCTCACGAATTTACATCATTTTCACAAATCTGGATAGGTAGAAAATCAGATACTTGTCCACTATTTCAGAATAATTAATGGCCTAGGTTGGGATTTGACATGTATGTTATCTCCCCTCTCTTACCGTTGAGATATTATGATAGGGCACGCTCATATTGACAATTTAGGGAAGTCAATACCCGGTACCTGAAATTCTGCATAAAAGATGAGCATGTACATACATGTATAAATATATTTAACAGATAATGGTAGGGATTAATAGATCGTGTGGATCTCGCAAGCAAGTAACTATGACTCTGTCCCTCAGCCATATCAAACACATCAAACAAAAATATAAAACATGTACGTCAACCATACACATGCAAGTATGGGGTCAGTAAAACCATAAACATAAATAACATCAAATCTATGTGAAGATCTAATGCGCGCACATGAAAAGTGGCTTAAAAGAGTCTAGCCAATTAAATCGAAAAGTAAACTATGGGAGGGGTATTACATCCACCTCCCCTAAAATTAGGCTTACTCTTGGAAGCCTACAAATAAATAAGGATATGCATCCCTTAGTCACCAAACATCTTACTAAGACAAAAGGTAAAATGATTTTTAAAATAAGTCAAAAAATAAGGACATGATATATAGTCATTAAGAGCAATATAATTCTAGTTTAGGAATAAACCAAAAATGACATTGATCGATCATTCATTATTTAACAATTTAAATATATCTAAATCTTTATTCATTCATCATTATAAAAAATATCTAGTAATCAATCGTTTAAAGCACATATTTTTATTTACATCAAATAATAACTTGAGAGGTTCATCCATACCTAGTTAATGCAAGACTCATATAAAATTTAATTTGAACATACAAGCCTAATTTCATACCTCTAGGTTCATAAATAATAGTGTGAAATACAAAAGAGTTTTATGTCTAAGTTTTGTTTCAAGTTTTAACTATTTAGACATTTAGTGGGCATACAAATTCCCAGAGTTCCCAATGTAGAAACATGGGCTCGAATACCAAGTGTAATGTCCCTGCCAGGGAACCCAAGATATTTTAACCTAAAACATAATACTAAGTTTGCATAATTATTTTTTTTCTTAAATGTTTACAAACAATGATAAATAAACAAGCGAAAGTAAAACATAAAGTCCATAAGAATATAAACATTAATATAATCTCAAAGTAGATTACACATCTCAAGGGTCTCTTGACGTAGAAACTACGAAATACAACTACAACCATGATTACATATTATATCATAATTACAATTAAATAATAAAAATACACATACTCATCAACATCCATTACACATGTCACAAGGTATGTAACATAATCAACACAAATTATAATATGATATCTCCAAACTAACTGATACAATGATACAAGAACATAATATAAGAAAGATAAGAATACACATCAAAAAATAGTGAACAAGAAGGTACAACTGCTACAAGGATCAGTCAACACTGGTATATGAACATCAGAATCTACAATGGTAAAAGAATCACTACCACTCGACTTCATGGAACCTAAATGGTCCACTCCCACCGTGCTAAGGAGATAACAACAAACCCCACTTGGATAAACACCAAAATTAATCACAATACAAACTAAGAAAGGGATCTTAGAAGTTTTCTAACTCAAAAGGTATAATAGAATAATAAAGGTAAAAACATACTCAACCAGAGGAAACTAACACATGTAGGAAATCTAAGATGCATATGGGGAAGTATCATCACATGAGTTAACTCTAGAGTTATCCTAGAAATCTCTCAACACCCCGTCACCCTAGTGACTCTATGCGGTATCGGTAACCTCTCATACAGACAAGACACTGATAATATTGTATCCAAGTCCATGTAGATGACAAGCATCATCTCACAAACCATCCTACCTTATACTAGCTCTCAAGGCATGGGTGAGGAACAAATACATCTTATTAATATTTCTATCGTAGTAGATTTTATTACGTTATCACTTTATTAAGTCACTTGCAATAAGTTATTCTGGTAGCCACTTGTGGGCCCCGATGCTTATTGCAAGCCACTCCCCACCTATACACCTAGTTAACCTACCTAGGCTCATAAGTCATAAATAGATCTCACAAATCATATAAAGCATGATAATCAATTTCAATTCCATAAAAGATAATTGGAACTCACACTAGTCCTCAAACTATAACATCATAAAAATATACTCTCTCAAAAAGTTCACAAACTAATAAGATTAAAATGAACAAAGGTTGGGTAAAAAGATCGAAACCATTATCATATTACAAATATTGTAAATATCTATGCTATAGTAAAAAGGTAAAACCCCAAGCTTCTGGTAACAATTCCTAAAAACTAAGTTAATGCTAATCATACCGATAATCAAACAAAGAAACCAAAACTCCAATAATAAACACATCGATATGAAATTCTAGTCATCAAATAATATTTAATTACATAGCATTATTATTCTTATTTTTGTTTTTTTCTAAAAGAATTCTCATGTATGAATCTTATTTATTTATTTCTAAAAGTAGAATTTCTAAAAATAGAATACCACTACATGCAACTGAATATATCATTCATAACTAACATACAACTGAATATATCTTTCTTAAATAGCATGTGCAACTAAATATATATTCTTTAAATAATCTGCAATTGAATATATCTTTATTAAATAACATGCAACTGAATATATTTTTGCTAAATAACATGCAACTGAATATATCTTTCCTAAATAACATACAACTGAATATATCTTCCTAAAATAACATGTAACCGAATTTATCTTCCTTAAATAACATGCAACTAAATATATCTTCCTTAAATAACATGCAACTGTATATATCTTTCTTAAATAACATAGAACTGAATATATTATTCCTAAGTAACATGCAACTGAATATATCTTCATTAAATAACATGCAACTGAATATATCATTCCTAACT
This sequence comes from Chamaecyparis obtusa, assembly GCA_027943335.1. Taxonomy (NCBI): domain Eukaryota; kingdom Viridiplantae; phylum Streptophyta; class Pinopsida; order Cupressales; family Cupressaceae; genus Chamaecyparis; species Chamaecyparis obtusa. The sequence continues at coordinate 692,700 of BSBK01005311.1, forward strand.
AACATGCAACTAAATATATCTTCCTTAAATAACATGTAATTGAATATATCATTCCTAACTAACATGCAACTGAATATATCTTCCTTAAATAACATGCAACTGAATATATCATTTCTAAATAACATGAAACTGAATATATCTTTCTTAAATAACATGTAACTAAATATATCATTTCTAACTAACATACAAATGAATATATCTTCCTCAAATAACATGCAACCGAATATATCAATTATAACTAACATGAAATTGAATATATCTTCTTAAATAACATGCAACTGAATATATCTTCCTTAAATAACATGCAACTAAATATATCATTTCTAACTAATATGCAACTGAATATATCTTCCTTAAATAACATGCAACTGAATATATCATTTCTAACTAACATGCAACTAAATATATCTTCATTAAATAATATGTAACTAAATATATATTCATTAAATAACATGCAACTGAATATATCATTCCTAACTAACATGCAACTGAATATATCTTTTACATGCACATATCTATATTTTGATTTCAAAATGATGCATTATCTCTAAAAACTAAGTCTTTCAAAACCCTCAAAATCATAGAAGGCCATAATTGAAAACAAATAAAAGAAAAACTTTTAAAGAAAACTCTAATCAAATTTTCTTTTTAAACGATTCCCTACCATTTTTTATTATCAAATAAATACATATTTTTAACATACACTCATTATTTACACACAAGATCTAATCAAATATGAAGAAGACAATGATTTCAATGGAGAATTTTTAAGGATTTTAAAACCTTACTTTAATACACAAAGCTGAATCAAAAATAATTCTAAAAATTAAAAACTCAAAGCTTTCGAAAACACCAAAACTTTAATCCTTCAAAAATTTGCCAAGAGAGAATTCTTCAAAACCTGATTGAATTGATCTCAAATGGTCTTTTAGCTCTCTTATATAGAAAATTCAAATACCGGAGTTGAAAGAATGCAACTCTAAAATAACATAATAGAACTCAACTATTAAAAACAATAAAGTAGTTAACTCCAAATCACAAAAATAAGAACTCAACTCCAACATTATTTTTATCAACTTTAATTGATTAAAAGAGTTATTTATTTAATTTTTTCAACTTTAGGTCACTTTAACTCAACTTGATTTTAAAAGGTTAAGTTCTAATTTTTATAACAAAGTACTTTTTAAGTTGCATTATTTAATTTTAATTAATTTAAAATATACATCTTAACTAATAACCACTTAACTCAAATTGCACATTTAAATTTAATTTTTTATTTAATAATTATTAAATTTTTAATTAATTAGTTTTGACTTTGTAATTAAATTATTTATTAAATATAGATAATTAATTAATTAACTTTATATTTAATATTTTAATGATCATAAGGTGTACCTATTTAATTTCATTTAATTAATCCTGATTAATTCCTCAATCTATTTAAACACCAAAACCGCATCAAACCACATGACAGCAACCATGAAACAAAACTGACTAAACCAAAATACAATAATCAAGCCTAAAGAAAGGGCTCACGAATTTACATCATTTTGATGAATCTAGATAGGTGAAAAATTGGATAGTTGTCCACTATTTTAGAATAATTAATGACTTAGGTTGGGATTTGACCCGTATGTTATCTCCCCTCTCTTACCATTGAGATATTGTGATAGGGCATGCTCATCTTGACAATTCAGGGAAGTCGATGCCTGGTACCTGAAATCTTGCATTAAAGACAAACATGTACATACATGTATAAATATATTTAACAGACAATGGCGGGGATCGACCGGTCATGTGGATCTCGCAAGAAAGTAACTACGACTTCGTCCCTCAACCATATCATGCACATCAAATAGAAATATGAAACATGTACGTCAATCATACACATGCAAGTATGGAGTCAATAAAATTATAAACATAAATAATATTGAATATATTTGAGGATCTAATACACACACGAAAAGTGGCTTAAAAGAGTCTAGCCAATTAAATTGGAAAGCAAACTATGGGAGGGGTATTACAAAAGAGGTCTTAAAAATAATAAGATGACTTCTAAAAAGAGCTAATCTAGCATGGTTTTTACATTTAGAAGGTTTGTATTTGAACATATAGGGGCTTGAAAAATTACCCAAAGGTCCAAAGTTGAAAATTACATATTGTGAATAAGTTTTGAGCCAAGGTCATGCCTAGATGGTGTATGCACCCTAAAATAGTCGCCTAGACTTTGGGCCCCCATTCAACAATCTATCAAACCCCTGAATCAATATTTTCAAAAATCAGCATTTTTCAAATATCAGTTTCCTTGATCAAATCCTATTTCTATCATTTATTCGATTATTTTCCATGGGCTAACCATTTTATCCTAAGTCTTTATTTATTTAAAATGAATTTCCTCCCCTTTTATTAAATAAAAGCCCCCTACTTTTCCTCTTATCTTAAGTTGCACAAATAAAGCATTATTCTTATTTTATAAAAAGAAGAAAAAGTCTTTTTGTCTCATATGGATACAAAAGTCAACTCTTATTTTTTCATTGGAGGATATTTGTGCACATGGATTGCTCCTCTTTCAAGCTCCACCCTTGATTAAATCTTTTGCCTCTTAATCTTCATGGTCCTGTTGGTGCCCAAAAATGATGGATCACTTTTGGCCAACTAACAGGTACACACTAATACCTCTACAATTCTAGCTTAATCAAGCCAAGGCTGGTAGGCCTAAATTCACTTTAAACTATCAATTTCCCTATGTTGTACAACTGCATACATAAATAAACAAAGTTCCTTCCAAGGTGATGAATGATCCTTAGAGGAAAGAAACAAATCCTCTAATAATCTCTATTCTATAAATCTTGACTAAAGTGGATTAAACTAAGGACTCAAAAGTAATATTTTTAAAATAATGATTATATAATCTACAAACCACAAAATATGAACCAAATGATAATTTCCAAATTATAGTTAGATCAGTGCCTTCTAAATATTTGGGCTATAGAGTCATAAAACTTTCAATCCTACGTACAATCAGAGATGATTTTAAGGTAACTCACTCCTGTAAAGCGAGACCATCACCCTACAAGCTTCTATTGAAATAAAATTTAAAATAACTTATACAATAGGTCCTATGGTTTTTAACCCAACTTAAGAGCCCGAAAGGAAACAGTAACAGGTTCTCAGACCATGCTACCATTATTCAAATTGTACAAATTAGTCATAAATGAATGCATCAAATAGAAAAACACAGTAGGATACCCTGGTTCATAGAGTAATCTTAAAGACTAATTGAAAACATATAACTTATAACCACAAATAAAAAAGAAGAGCACTTATCTTTATTAATGTTGAAAAAAATAGTATATTAGAGTTCATATTGTAGTTTTGATCGAATTATATCCTATGAAAATATATCTTGTATTGTATTCTCTCTCTTTACATTTTACATTATGTATATATACATGTTTGAGTGGCTTTCACACCTCTTTAGGGTGAAAAGACACACCCTTATTACAAATTATTTTGAAAAAATGATAAACTAACTAAAAAATAACTACCTAACTTTCAGATTTGGGCTTGGTTGAAAAACCAAAACACCTTGTGGAAAGCTAAGATTTTTAAAGGAGATAGGAAATTTGATTTTCCGAACTGGGTCTTTTTAAGATTTTTAAAATTCAACCATCTTCTGCCTCTATCGACATCATCTTTGCAGCAGGTCAAAATTGCAACATTTTCTGAAGGCTTTGATCATATAATTTTGATTATTCTTGTCACAGAGCTTCCTTCCATAATATCTCAACTTTTTAACTAAAAATTAATGTAATATTTTATCTCATTTCATGTACTCCATCATTAATTATTGGGCATGGAGTTTAAGAGGCTATTTTTTAGGGTTTTATCACTATATAAGACTCTAAATTTTGCCCAAAATTTAGAGCTCCAATAGGTCCATTCCTTTTCAATTCCTTTAAAAAGAGAGCTATTTTCTCATTTTTGGAATCCCAACTTTGAATACTAATCTTATGCTGCAGGATTTCTTGGAGACTTTGGGGCTTTTGAGATCATTTTTGCATTCTAGTTTCATTCTTGCATCATAACTTCATGTTTATGCTTTCTAGCTTAGTTTCCTTTATGCTCTATATTAGCTCATATAGCTTAATTAGCAAGGATTTGTAATACTTTCCTTTCATATATTAGCTTGCATCTTCATTCTTAGCATATTTGCATTGCATTTCCATTCTTAATTTTTGAAGATATTGACATTCTTGCCCTTGTCTCTTTGAATCTCCCATTGTGTGGTTTACTAGCAAGGTTGCATGCTTCAATAGCTCTAGTTGAGAGCACCATCAACATCCTTGTGACTCCATGCCTAGGGAGCTCTAGGTCACTTTTTAAAGGTTTCCCATTCATGGATTCCCTTGGAAGTAATGACTTAGAGAAGTGCACTATTTAGTGTGTACATTTTTTGTGCCCAAATCGATCTCACATTTCAATTTCATTATTTGACCGCATGTGATCCCAAATCAATCTCACATTAGTCAAAGAAAGAAAAATGTATACACCCTAAAATGGTCGCCTACACTTTAGGCCCCCATTCAACACTTTATCAAACCCCTGAATTAGTATTTTAAAAAATTGATATTTTTCAAATATCAATTTCCTTGATCAAATCCTATTTCTATCATTTATTCAATTATTTTCCATGGGTTAACCATTTTATCCTAAGTCTTTATTTATTTAAAAGGAATTTTGCAACAGAAAGTGGGACAACTTCTACCCATTTGGTAAAGTAATTAGTAGCAGTGATAATGAATTTGTGTCCACCTAAAGAGTTGGGATGAATCTTCCCAACAAGGTCAAAGGCCCAACGCTGAAATGGCTAATGAGAAATAGAAGGAATAAGCTTCCTGCCTGGAGCATGTATCAAGTTACCATGTTTCTGAAATAATCACTAACAATGGAGGTCAGTTTAAAAATAAGGACCTTAAACATCTCTGCAAGAAGTTCAACATAAAACAACATTGGTCCTCCATTTACTTCCCACAAGGAAATGGACAAGCAGAGGCTTCAAATAAGACTATTCTTAAAATTCTCCATAGAATAATTCACAAGAATGGTAGAGATTGACATCTACAGATAAATCTGACCGTGTGGGCCTATAGAACGAGTATTTGTACTTCAACAGGGGCTACTCCTTTTGCCCTCACTTATGGTGTTGAAGCAATGCTACCTTTAGAGGTGGAGATTCCTTCTCTTAGAGTTTCCCTTAAAGGTCTAGTGACAGATGAAGACTACCATGCCATGAGACTTCAAGAATTAGAACTTCTAGATGAAAAGCGTAAAGCATCATTTGCTCACATGAGAGTCTACCAAAAGCGTATGTCCAAAGCATTCAATAAGGTTCACCCTAGAGAATTTAAAGTGGGGGATCTTGTCCTACGAGAAAAACCTAAGAACCAACAACATAGAGAGCAAAAGGAAAAATTTGAACCTAATTGGCTTGGACCATACATTATTACTATTGCTTTTGGGACAGGTGCTTATTTACTATCTGATCCAGAGGGAGGACAACTCCCTGATCCTATTAATGTTTTGCACCTAAAGAAGTTCTATCCATGATGCCTATCTAGGGGCATCCTTGTACATACTTATTGATCCTGAAAAAATTCTCAAAAAAAATTCATATATGATGCTGAAAAAATCCTAAAAAGCATATAAAGTCCTGAAAAAATACAAAAAAATTAAAAAATTAAAAAAATAAAAAAATCTCCAAGTGGTGAAAACCTAGAAACAGGTGCTACTTGAGGCCTTTGCACCCTTGTTTCTTAGCATGCGTCATCGACACTTAGCCTTTCTCCATCATGCCTTAACCTTGTTGCCTTGGTTTGGAATTGGTCTTTGTCTTTGTCTAGGGGGCATAACTATGTTAGCTTTGGTCTCTAAGATGTGTTGGTCTTTAGGACATCATGCAAATGGTGTTTTCAACACCACCCCAACTGTGTTTTTCAACACTACCCTAGCGTCAAGTGTTTCTCAACACTTATTAGATATCTTAGCCGCAGTCTAGCATGATATGATATTTTCTCACTAGCAGATGTGATACTCAAAGTTTGACTCTATGACCTACACACATGCACTTAAACACTCGACTCATTGAGACTTGTTTGACTTTATTTCTTTGTGTGATGTCTATGATGATTTCTTTGATGAGTGTTCTCTCCCTAATAGTTTTTGATGATGCTGAGCTAGAAGACTGGGGGCATGAGGACATGTTTTTTTACTTTTTTTGCTTGTGGATATATTTTGTTGGTCCTAATTGTCATTAGCATTTATGCTTGTTCCACTTGACATTAGGGTCTACAAGGTATTATCTTTTACTATTTTCGCAAGTGCATACTTATAGTCATCTTGACTTTCTTTGTGTCTTGATGTGAGTATAATCTTGCCATATTAAACTTAAGAAATCTCACTGCACTAGTCATCTTGACTTATATGTCTTTGGTGCTTAGGTGGGATTCCCACATATTTATCTGATATAGATCATATTCAGATTCACATAGTCATACTAGTGTGCATTGTATGATCTTGCGATGCTACCAATAACACTCGATGATGAATATTAGAGTCTAAAAGCTTTGTAACCTTGCAAGTAAACCACTTTTCATAGTAGCTTGCATTTTTAGATTCAGGTTAGATTAATTTTGTATCTTGCATATGGAGAGAGCTCTTCTTTCATCTTTCGCGGACCTATTAGTCAAACTGCACTCACCTTTCTTTTTCTCAATCATGTCTTTCGCTCCTTATCTTTCACATCACATCCTTTTTCTATCATCACAAGGGGATAATCTTATCATCATATTTATATCATAAAGAGATCATTTTCAGAAACATGAGTCTATATCATAACATGAGAACTAAACATACATCTATGAGAGAGACTATACATGAGCATATATATCATACATTTTGAGCAATATGACAAGACAATATAAAACTAAAACATCCATCACAAGTGGGACAAATATACAAGATACATCGAACATCCAATAAATCTCATATATATAAATGTCATGATACAAATACAATGTGGGATCCAAAATCTGGATAATATCCCAAGATATGTCTCTATACATCTATCATCCTAAACCTAAGTCTCGCTCGCCCCATCACAAGGTGGTGGTGGTGGTGGAGGTGGTGTTGCTGCCCTGTTGGGTACCATGTCTGACATGCCTGCCTCTGATAGTAGAGTGGTGCTCTTTGTTCCATAGGTACATCCTATATATAGAGTCCATGATAATAAGAAGCTTGTGTTGCCTCTCACCGAATCTCTGCTGCATCGGCCTATGCTTCCCTCTCCCACCGATCTATCTCAGCTCGTAGATCAATCAGTTGCTGGTCTCTCATGGCTATAGTAATCCGTAGCTACTGCATCTCTATCTCCAAAACCTAGATCCTCACCCTGAGATCCTCTCCTCCTCCCCCTGCAGGATGATCCTACCCAACATCCACCCGTCGGTGAGATGGTCTCACTGCGTCATCCCCCTCATCCTTGGAACCCTATCTTTGTGACCATTTTCAGCCACCTGATCGAGATCCCTATCCTGTCTCCCTAACTCTCCCTTTACCTCCTCCATCCCCTCCATCTCCATCATCTCCATCATCACCCTATGCTATTGGCTATGCATCAGGTACAGTAAACTAAGGGAATGGAAACCTCTGTCGCTCTACCCTATAGGCCGCATCCGCACCTGCATCTACCATGTCTGGGAGATAGTCCCATGGCTCCTTGCGTATAGTCGTGGTGTCTTATACTGCCTGCTGATAGTCCAACATTGGCAGCCATCTCTGTCCCTCCTCATCTCTAACTCGAGCATAGGTAGTAGTCTCTTTAGGCACCCTCTATTGTTGCCCAAACTGTCTCCAGACCCAGGTGATCACGAAGTGCTCTACTATCTCAGAGTGCTGACCTACTAGTGGCCGGCTACATAACACATACCCTAACTCTCACTCCTGATCACCCCACTACTCACAAGCCCTGTATGGTCTCCACTGAAATGATGTGAGCTCATCTAGTAACCTACAGTAATATGTCACATCCCCGCTATGTGGCTGGCTGATGAAACCTATATATCTGTATATATAGGGGCATCTCCACTCTCTCGGCTGCACATGTGGGTGCACAATGGTGATGTGCTCCCATGCCCATACCTGTGCTAAGATCACACCGCACACCCATGTCCTGCTCTCCCTATATACAATCTCATGGAGCTCATGGTACATGTCAGCTAAGACAGCTGGGCCCCATGCCATCTATCGTGGGTGTGCTATAAGATCTGCAACCAACCTACCCCAGCCCAATGGGAAGCCTCTTTGGCTCCTATTGGTAATTAGTGCCTATGCTACTATAAAGCACACTATACATGGAACCAGGAAATCCCTGCCGAAATCCTCCATCAACTGATCCCAGTTGAGGTGTCTGTCAATAATGGTAACATCCTGGAACATATCCTGAATGACCTTTCGTCCCTCGATCGGATCCTAATCATAGTATACCTGTGCCAACAAACAATCATGTCAGTTTCTATTAGATGAAAATTTTACATCTATGAATATCTATAAACATGATTATACTCATTGGATCTCCGTGGCTAGGCACTTGAAGGATCCGATAGACATCCTCCAAGGTAATAGTGGCCTCTCTGGTCAGCAAGTGAAAGGTGTTATGCTTACTATGCCACCTCTCAGCCAATGTTGTCAATAACCCATGATCTTCCTGAATATGGGGCATATGCAGCAAGTACCCGAAGCCCATCTCCCCCAAGTCTGCTCATCTTGGATCATCAAGATCTCGGACACACCGTAACCCTGTCACTCTTGGCGCTCTAATGAGGAGCGCTAGAAAGTTCTCCTGCAAGCCATAACCCCAAACCATATGTTAGAACATATCATGATGGATGTATAAAATTAGTACAAAATATCTTAAAAGCAAACATTGTCTGGACCCATGTCATAAGTGCTCAAAATTTAAAACATGTCACATTTTTTTACACTGTGCGATACTATTTTCTGATAAAGTATCATGCAATATTTTCCTCGGTAACAATGCGATAATATCTTCAAATGTGATATTTCACATAGTATCACATGATGTTTTGTCTGGTATCGTGTGATACTGGATCAAACATTGGTGTGATACTATTTTGACCCACGAACTATCGCATGAAAAATATTATCAAAGGGTGCGATACTTAATAACTATCGTACGATATTTCACACGAGTAAAATTTGACATTTTAAAATCATTAAAAACATGTTTTAAAATGCAATAAATGCTCAATAATGACTCAAAAGGGTGAGTTTTTCTGAAAACATATCGGGGCACCATACTGAGGAGGCCGGTTGTGCAATCAGGCACACTCGAATTGATGCCTATGAACTGGAATCACTGCTTGCTAGGCCATTTTCTCTCTCTAAGCTCTCAAAATTCTCAAATCGCAATAAGACAAATGATTTTGAAAATAACCTTTTTTACCCCCTTTTATAGCATTTTGACTTTTTGACCAATTTTCAAAACACCTCAAAATTGCGTAAAAATTGCACCCCTAGCTAATTTCGACGTCTTGGATCCATTTTTGGGATTGAAATCAAAATTTGAGTTCATCTTGATAGTCAAAATTGCATTTCAAAATTTCACCCTCTTCTGCGCAGTTGGTCAACCATTTGAGGCCTGATCCTTCGATCTATGTTGGGGCACCTTCATTTCTTCATCCCCATCTCTTTTGACCTTCTAGTCTTTCATTCATTTTCATTAGCTTCATCCCTCTAAGGTTTGACTTCATTTTTATCCTATATCTTTCTCAGTCAAACCTAGTCAACCTAGGGCATATCTTCACTGCTTGATGGTTATCCTATCATCTTTCATCTTCGATTATGATTTCTAGTGACTTGATCAAGTTTATCAATTTACTGTTTCTCCTTTACCTAATTTTGATTTTGATTCTGAGGGGGTAGTACCTATTAGCTTTAATCCTTGATTCAGCTTTATTAACCTTGCTCGAGATTCTTATCTCTTATTTGAGACTTGACAATTTCCTATTTACATTTGTGTTGGTCTTGTCTTTCAGCTTATCTTTGTTAGCTTATGCTTATCTTTGTCCTGATGTGTTCCCATCTGTTGAACACACGTCTGGGTTGTTTTGTGATCCCAAATCGATCTCACATTTCAATTCTATTCTTTGACCACATGTGATCTCAAATCGATCTCACATTAGTCAAAGAGGGGCAAATGTATGCACCCTAAAATGATTGCCTAGACATTGGGCCCCCATTCAGCAATTTATCAAACCCCTGAATCAATATTTTAAAAAATTAGCATTTTTTAAATATCAATTTATTTGATCAAATCCTATTTCTATCATTTATTTGATTATTTTCCATGGGCTAACCATTTTATCCTAAGTCTTTATTTATTTTAAAAGAATTTCCTCCCATTTTATTAAATAAAAGCCTTCCACTTTTCCTCTTATCCTAAGTTGCACAAATAAAATATCATTCTTATTTTATAAAAAGAAGAAAAGGTCTTTTTGTCTCATATGGACACAAAAGTCAACTCTTATTTTCTCATTGGAGGATATTTGTGCACATGGATTGCTCCTCTTTCAAGCTCCACCCTTGATTAAATCTTTTGCCTCTTAATCTCCATGGTTCATTCATTTTCAATTCCTTTAAAAGGAGAGCTCTTTTCTCATTTTTGGGATCCCAACTTTGAATACTAATCTTATGCTATAGGATTTCTTGGAGACTTTGGAGCTTTTGAGATCATTCTTGCATTCTAGTTTCATTCTTGCATCATAGCTTCATGTTTATGCTTTCTAGCATACTTTCCTTTATGCTCTAGATTAGCTCACATAGCTTAATTAGCAAGGATTTGTAATACTTTCCTTTCATAGCTTAGCTTGCATCTTCATTATTAGCATAGTTGCATTGCATTTCCATTCTTGATTCTTAAAGATATTGGCATTCTTGCCCTTGTCTCTTTGAATCTCCCATTGTGTGGTTTACTAGCAAGGTTTCATGCTTCAATAGCTCTAACTGAGAGCACCATCAACATCCTTGTGACTCCATGCCTAGGGAGCTCTAGGTCGCTTTCTAAAGATTTCCCATTCATGGATTCCCTTGGAAGTAATGACTTAGAGAAGTGCACTATTTAGTGTGTACAGATGGAAAGATATTAAAGATTTAAGTTTTTAAAAGTCTTGTAACATTCATCAAGATAGAGTTTTGAGGCGACATGTTTAGGCCCTAAAATATGCCAAAATGGTGTACTAGCACGTAGACCACTTTAAGCACTTCAATTTTAAAAAGCTAACTCAATCAAGTGCCTAAATCAAAATTAAATTAAATTTTTGAAGGTACAAAGTATAAAGTATTGCATTATTTTTTATGTTTTATTTTTTATTTTTTAACTATGTAAATGTTGATATTTTCAATAAAGGAATCCATATATGTATCTATGAAAATTATATTATTATATGTTGTTTGAGGAAATATCTATCAAGTTGTATTAGAGTGGATGTGATTTTTTGCCGAATTTTATTATAATAAAATTTTCTATAGAAATTAATAAGAAAAATGTGCTTATCAAACCCTCATGAATTTATTTTTCCAACATAAATTGAAATTCCCACAAATATTCATTAATAATCTTCACAAACTATGCACCTAATTTTGACAATCTAGTAACCAAACCAAATGGGAAGCTTACCAAATTGAACATGCGTGTAAATATTGACAAATAAATGTGCCATAAACTTATCATGTTTTATATTCGGCACTAATCTGCATTCAAACCTATCAATTATAACACACATGAATCCACCTGACAACACATAAATGGTAAAATATGATTCACTCTAGATCATATTAGTGATAGCTTATGATTTATTATAGATTTTAGGCCTATCATGTACAACAACTTCTACAACTAGACCTAAATCATATTAATGATAATTTCTCAAGTGTAGAGCACTCTAGATCACATTAATGATATCTTTTGTATGCTATAAACCCTCCCAATTTATATAATTTGATCTCTGCACCTAGAAGATATTTTTAATAGTCAATATTAGCAAGCTACAACTAATACTATAAAAAAATCATTAACCAAAATAATTTTCAAACCTAGAACACTAAAAATTGCATAAATTACATTGAAAACTTTAGAGCTACAACTCCTTTAGGACAATGCCAACTTCTTGGTGATATTTATTGCTACAATCCAAGGGCCTCCCATCCTTAGATCATAGAGAAATCACGAACATCATGTACATGAGCCTCCAATTTATTAGTCATTAAAGATTTCCACAAGCAAAATGCTCTAGATTTTTTTTAAAAATGCTTGGTAAACTTTTTAACATTACTAATGACATTGGCATGACATGCCCTCAAACTCCATGTGAAAAACATTTGACTTGGACCCATGAACTGGTGAGCCCACAAATGGGGGACCTCATCCCTATACTTCACTTGTTCAAATGCACGAGCTCAATAACCCAATGAAGGCACAAGGCCCACAAGCATAGTGGCTCAATAGGGGTTTGAACCTTAGTGGCCACTTCACCGTCAAAGTGTTTAAACTATGACACTACATGTTTGAAGAAAATAAAATTTCTCGATGAGATAAAAGAATTATAGTAGGTCTTGCATGGAGGGCCTTATTATTTTCCAACATATGAGTTGTTTATAATTTAAAGGGGTAGTAATTGTTACCAATTTCTTGGGTAGAATGATATCATATTTGCAATCAATGCATGGAAAATCTAGTGTATTCTTGATTAATTCTCTTCTCTAAAACACTTCTTTATATATGTACGAACACCTTTGATCACCATAAACCACCGCAACAACAAAAAACAACACCGCACATTGATCTTTCTCCTCCACCACTTTTTATAATACATCAGAAATGATATATAAAATGATTTACAACTTAAGGCAACAAAACATCCCTAATACATCATTACAATTCATTCCTTAAACCCTAAAATGTAATACCAATTATCATTTACAATTTCAAATTCATGTCGAGTTCTAGATCCATCGCACAATCAATTTGATAAAGAAAAGTCAAACCATATCACATTCTCCAATGTTCTTGCATAGCTCCAAGAAATATGATCATCACAATCATGGAAATGCCAACTCATCATTCATCATTGATTTTCCACATCATTATGATCCTTCTAACACATAACTACTTGTTGCAAAACCTTGCAACGTCACCTGTTAAGGATCTAGCCGATTCTTCTAAGAACTTTATGTACCTTTCGCTGAGTGAGCTTTAGTTCATTGTAACTATATCTACCAATCACCAATCTTGATGCAATTTAAACTAAAATCCAATAATATCATCAAGATCACACATCTTGAATCACAACACTTGAATCCAAACTAAGTTGACATAATAATCAAATCATCACCCCTTGGCTTCATATGTTCTTACTATCTACCTGGCAACCTTCAAACAATCATAATTTACAATGTACATAAGATAAACCTATGTAGACATGGATATATCATATTGAGATATCAATTAGTCTTCTTTTACAATTGCACACTCCAACTCTTACTACAACTCTGGATCTAACCTCTTGAACATACCTCATCATAATAGGAACACTGTCAACCAATAAACACTAAGTTTACATCAATGACAATATCATAACTTATCATCCTATGATCATATATGCATCAAATACATACCATAACATACTCATATAATCTCTGCATCAGTAATTCCAACAATCTCCCCCTTTGGCATTGATGGAAACAACAACAATAGCAAGCAAATAAATGCTCTCTCTTAGCTTATATATATTCGTAGTTCTCTATTCCTGATCTCTTTATCATCCTTTTTCTAATTCTTCTCTCCTTAATATTTATTCTCTCCATTTGATTCTATACTAATTCTACTCCCCCTTTGACAATAATGTGAAAGGTGCAGCATGCCTAAGTCTTCATTTGTTGTAACTATCTTCATCACTTTTCGACTACTCCCCCTTATCAAATCACTTATTGCTGATTCAAATATACATGAGCTACTAAACATTTTCACTGCATCTTAATCTACTACACTTGTCTTCAATGATGGAAGATCATCCTTCTAGATTCCCCTAATGCATCAAATGTGCAAATATCCAGTAGAGATAAGTCTACCTTAGCATTATTCAATCCTTTGTCCTTTCTCATTTTTTGTGCTTCAACAAATATACCAAAATTTGTAGCTAAGTGATCCACAAAACTTTCTACTAGCTTCTTGAGTTCTTCTTATGTCTCAACTTTCTTCTTCTCAAGATCCTCAACAAACTTGAAAAATCAGAAATAATGACAAGAATCTTACCATCTCCCTATAAGGCTCCATGACTTGGTTCATACTCACTAATAAATTGAATCTTTCCAATGCAATGGATTGAACTAATTTCTTCGTTCTTTGATTCTCATTATCTTTTGGACTCAACACATTTCTAAAACCTCCAAACTTTCCATTTGATCTCTAACAAAAATCACAAAATCTATCAAATTGAAAAATAGGTGTAGCATACTCATCATAATCAACCTATAGCATCAAATCTAACAATACATTTCTTACTAATTAGATTCCTTTGTGCCTTAATCACTTGTTTCTTGGCCTTGTATTGCAAAGTAGTAGGAATCTTCATCATCTCACTTGGGCTCAAAGCATATATATTAATAGGCTCATGTATGACCAAAATGTCATCATCACAATCATCATTGATACCTTCATATTCTTGTACTTGCTTTTCCTTTTCACTTTCAATTTTCACATCATCAGTATGCACATGTTCATTTTTATTCTTCTCCTCTAGTTTCAACATCTACTGGTACCTGCAATTATTCCTCACTGATAGGTGTATTCATAGTGACATTATCAATCATCAATTTTCATTACTTGATCAATTCCTAGCATTGTTGGTTCCTCCATTGATTCCTTTGGAGCATAAGGAACATAAGTGTCATCAATTGCATTCTTAACATCTCCAATTTTCTATCCTTCCTCAGTGTGTGTAATTTATGGCTACTATTATGCCTAATCTTCTTCAACATCATGCACTTCTCCTTTCTTTGGTTATTCCAATCCCAAAAATATTTTCAAAATAGATTCAGTCACATCTTGTACTTATTGAGTCTCACCAAATAAAAATGTTAGCAACCTCTTCTTGATCTTGAACATTGGTCTTGTTTTACCAAATAAATCTTGTATTTGTTCTCTTGACAATTCTAATTGTAATTACACTAGGACATATTCAATAAGTTCTTTGTCTAGATTTAGTGCATACTTCCATCTTTCTTCTAGATTATCATACAAAGACATAGGGATTTGACCTTGTAGTTAAATTAAGGCTTTACTTATTCATGCCAAAAACAACAATATCATTAACTTTTCTCATCCTTACTGAACTTGTCATAATATTTATTAACTATGGCCAAAATACACCATTTTTTAACCTTATCTAAAATCTTGTTAACAGAAACAAGCTTACTCATATTAGATGTCACAGTCTTCTTTGTATGGATACTAACATCTTTTGAACTCCTTTCATGTGGCTATCAACTATTACTGGCCTACATATGATTCAGTTCTTTATTTTTCCCTTTTATCCTCATTATTTTCTCTTTGTGCTTTCTCCTTCTTCCTATTTCCAATAGCCTTCACCGATTTAGCTGTTTTCTTTCTTTTGGAGGACTCATGCGTATCAACCTTAGAAATTTTCTTTTCTCTTCACTGGTAACTTCTCTAATGAAGTTATCTTTGTCTATCTAATTGTTACACTTCTTGTTTGTTTTCTAGTAGGAGTTTTACCGGTTGCTGAAGATACCACTTCAACATCTTTACCATTACCACCTACAACATTTGATGTGCCTACTTACTCTACTACACATTTTTCCCTTTCTTTATCTATTTTCTCTTTTTTAGATCCTTTCTTCAGGGTAAATTACTTCACTTCTTTTCTTATTTTCCTTTCAATTTACCAATTTATAATAACTATGCACTACTTAACATTTCAAACCTAATTATTGATAGGTAACACTTCATGTAATGTAACTAAACTTCACATCACATCACAATTCATCATTATGCATCTAAATATGCAGATAAAACTTACCACACATTCTTCTAGGGGGTCTAAGATTGATCTGACAATGATTACCCCCCCTAAGCCAAAACAAGCTTAGTTAGCTGATGAATTCTCCACACCTGATGGAGATGCAGATCCTTCTAATGTTTTTCTCTCATCCTTTTTTGCACATACTTTACTCATTTTCTTTCTGGTCTCCTCTATAGTTGCATTCTACTTTCCTTTCTGATCATTCATCTTGTTCACCAATTGGTTTCCTCGATTTCTTATCCTATAGAATCTTACTGTATCATCTTAAAATGGAAGCACTTCCATGATAAGAGCATTTAGCCCTCCGAGTGAGTGATTTGGGGTCATTTCAAGTGCCTTGATCAGGTCTTTGCATGTATTTGGATTTCTCCCCCCGTTCTGCTTCTCTTTCCACCTGTTTTCACTTTATTTCTGCATTTCCTAGCATTCTGGATTGAGGTCCTAAGGTTTTTGACCTCAAGGTCAAAGATGACCTTGAGGTTCAATGATGACCTCAACCATGACCTAGGTTAGGGATGGCCTTGACCCTGACCTAGGGCGGGGTCTACCTCATCCTTGATCCAAGGTTAAAATTTCAAGTTCCCATGATTTTCGGGTGTTGAGTTTCAGAAATATTTCTTTTCCCGCTTCTGGGTCGGCCATTTCGGGTTTTAGAATGGTAAATCCTTAAATTGCATTTAATTTGGGTCCATTTCTAGGGGTTAAGGTTAATTGAGATTTAATTCCCCAATGTCGGCCTCCTCTAGAAGATTGTGCCCTAGATCACTATAAAAGGAAGCCTTCCTCTCTCATTTTGATCATCCACTTTCACATCACACTTTAAAATCAAGCATCCATAATCAAGCAAGCATTTCATCAAGCATTTTCAAGGAAGCATTCAAGTCCTCTTCTCCATTCAATTTCTCCATTGAAGATCAAGGATTCAAGCATTCAAGCCATTGAAGGGATTTGGTTCAAGAATTCAAGATTCATCATTCAAACCCTAGATCTAGCCATCATGTTGGTGTGATCTTCCTTCAAGATCCTTTTGTTCATCTTCAAGATCCATTCATTTTCCTTTCAAGGTGGATTCCAAGAATACAATCATGGAGGTTTTGGATTTACATTTATGGTTTTGATTTACACTTACCATTGTTGTGTTCAAGCTTTCATATCAATATACTTGTTTACATTTCAAATACAATTGCATATCTATTGAATATCATAGCTTCATTGTTAGATCTACTTCTACTACTTGCTAGCATTTTCCATTTCAATTTCATTATTAAGGTTGATTCCAAACTGGGGTTTGACCAAGGCAAACCCCTCCCCCAACAAACAAAACCCTCTTTTTCTTGCAGGTATAGGTACAGGATTGCAAATTGGAGCTTGGATCTGGATACCCTTTTTGACAAACTTCTGAGATCCGCGAACAAAATCAAATTTGACCTTCAAAATCTTGAAGTAGTCTTTGACCTTTTATCAGGGTCAAAGACTACCTACTACCAGAAAGACAAAAGTTTTCTAGGTTTTCTTCGTCTCGACATTTCTAGTCTGAAATAGGTTGCAGAATTACCCAAAACTATTCACAGACATCAAAAATTAGTATTTTCCAAATTTGCCCTATTTTGAGGTTAGTATTTTCCTTCCATTTCTTTCAGATTTTGAGCATATACTATTCATAGAAAAATATAAGGTTTTCTTCTTCATTCATATTCTCCATAGATTGGTTCTTTTGTGTATTGACCTTTTGGTTGATCAATTTGGATCTCTCCTTTGGGAATTTGGATTTAGAAGTAGATCTCATATTTCCCCCATTCAATTAGGTGATTCCATTTCAACCCTATTCATTTTGACATGCATACCATTTTATCCTATTCACTTACAATATGCCCAATCTTATGACAATGGAAACATGTCATCCTAGTAGATTTCCAATGTCTAGAATTACCTTTGTTTTTCCTCAATCTATAGTTAACAACCATGTGCCCATAGTTGTGGAAATGTGAGCATGTAACATTCTACTAGTTCATATTTTGATATGGACTTTTCCAGTTCACATATTATCCCTAATTGTTTATCTTTGTCTTGCACTCACTTTCTCTATGACCATACTTCTTGCAGTTATAACATTGACCATTGAACATATTAAGTTTATTTTTGTAAACCCTAGTAGTATGACCCTCCTCATGAAAAATTGAATATGTAGGTGTACAAGTCCTATTACAACATACATTTACAACATGTCCTATCTTGTGAGAAATAAAATAAACTAGTTTATAAACTTTCTTAACAAGACTTTTCTTGTTCACCTTGGGCAGACACTTGTCATATTGTTTAGGCTTCTTGGATCCAAATGATTCACCAATTTCAAAATGATCATAGACAAGGCCATGAGTCTCACCACTTATCTTTTGGTTCATAAGTTGTTCATTTATCCTTGCATAACTTTCATTAAATTTCTTCAACAATTTGTTTGCTGCATCTAGTTCATTATGTGATTTTTCATTTTTTCTTCCCAAATATTAATTGGTCATCATCATATTGTTGATCTCACCTCTTAGATCTTGCATTTCCTCTTTGGTCACATAAAGATATACCTACAAGGTACTTGCCTCTTGCTTAGAATTGAAGAGTTCATGTTCCTTATCCTTCAAAGCTTGGTCCTTAGCTTCTAGGGAATCTTCAACACTCTTCATTGCTTCCTTAAAAACTTCCCTAGCTTCCATTTCTTGATCCATCTTAATAGACAAGGCTTCTAAATCCCCTTTGATATTTTTATTGTCTTTTGTTAGTTGTTCATTCTCTTGAGATAAGGCTTCTAGGGCTGCTTTAGATTCCTCAGATCCACTATGTTCTTACATGTGTTCAATGTAGTCTTATCTTTCATTTAGTTGCTCACAAAGTTCTTATCTCTTAGGAATATATGTCTTCAGTTGATTCTTAAGATTTTCAATGACCTCTTCAGCTTATTCAAGTTGTCTTTTGTATCTCAATGTCAAACCATCCATATTAAGGATCCTACCCAAGTAGTTAGGCTTCTTCAAGGGAACTTGGCTCTGATACCAATTGTTAATGCTAGATGACACTGAGAT
The DNA here is from genome assembly GCA_027943335.1 of Chamaecyparis obtusa. Classification (NCBI taxonomy): domain Eukaryota; kingdom Viridiplantae; phylum Streptophyta; class Pinopsida; order Cupressales; family Cupressaceae; genus Chamaecyparis; species Chamaecyparis obtusa. Next base: position 711,952 of record BSBK01005311.1, read on the forward strand.
GGGGGTGAAATAGTGTAGCCAAAATTTCTAAATATTTTCACCACCAACTTCCACAAGATATAGCATGAAATGCAAATAGAAAAATAATAACATAGTATATCAAACATAAAAAAAATGTAATACTTTAACACAAATATTTTTCTCATGTAAACCCTTTTCAGAGGGAAAAGCCACATGTGGGAATTAGTAACCACAAAATCACACTATTGTAGTAATAAGTTTCCCTAGGGTTAGGAGCATTACATCCACCCAATTAAGATTATTTAGCCATGTTAGGAGCTTACAACAAAGACCTGTTAGGATCTACCCAGTCAAGGGATTTAGAAATCCTTCTGAGAGTCACCTTGTTAGAGGATTTTGATCTTCAAACCTATTAGGACCCTTCTCACCCTATTAGGAGTGACCCAGTTAAGGGATTTCTCTTGTCAACCTACTATTATCAACAAGCAAAGAGTGATCTAATATTTTTCACTCAATGCATGATAGATCCATTGTATTCTTGATCAACGCTCTTCTTTGAAATACTTCTCCATATATATACTAACACCTTTGATCACCATAAACCACTGCAACAACAATAGCATCACCACACATTGATCTTTCTCCTCCACTACATTTTATAATACATTAGAAATGATATATAAAATTGTTTACAACTCAAGGAAACAAAACAACCCTAATACATCATCATAATTCATTCCTTAAACCCTAAAATGTAATACCAATTACCATTTACAATTATAGATTCATTTCGGCCTCCAGATCCATCGCACAATCAATTTGACAAGGAAAATTCAAACTATATCACACTCTCCAATGTTCTTGCATAACTCCAAGAAATCTGATCATTACGATCATGAAAATGACAACTCATCATTAATCGCCAATTTTCCAAGTCACCATGACCCTTCTAACACAACCACTTATTGCAACATGGTGCAACATCATCAGTTAAGGATCTCATTCATTGTTATAAGAACTTCCTATACCTTTCACTAAGTGAGCTTCAATTCATGATAAATTTGTCTACCAATCACCAATCTTGATGCGATTTAAAGTAAAAACCAATAATATCATCAAGATCACACATCCTAAATTGCAACACTTGAATACAAACCAAGTTGATGCAATCATCAAATCACCACTCCTTGGATTCATCATGTTCTTCTTGTCTACCTGGCAACCTTCAAACAATCATAAGTCACAATGTACATAAGATAAACCTATGCAGTCATGGATATATCATATTAAGACATCAATTAGTCTTCCTTTGTGATCGCACACTCCAACTCTTACTACAACTCTGGATCTAACCTCTTGAACATACCTCATCATAATAGGAACATTGTCAACCAGTAAACATTTGACATCAATAACAACATCATAACTAATCATCATATCATCATATATGCATCAAACACATACCATAACATACTCATATGATCTATGTATAATTTATGCCAACCAATTACCCTACACATGATCTAGAGTTGGAAAAATTTGTTCATGCATTAGTGAGATAGAGGCACTTTTTGTTGGGTCATCAATTTGAGCTTCACACTAATCATTGCAACCTTTAGTACATATTTTATTAGGTTAATCTCAAAGCTCGACAACATAGATGGATGGAGTTTTTATGCGAATATGATTTTGAGGTTAGGTATATACAAGACAAGGAAAATGTTGTAATCGATGCTTTAAGCAGGAAGAGGCATGATCTATCATCACTTTCTCTTAGTATTTACTTGAGAAGTCAGAATTTACAAGGTCTTCCTACAAATTCTTGGTATTAAGAGGTTAGGATAGAGATTGAGTCTGTGAGGCCCTTAGAGGGTTAGTTTTATTGATATTCATTAGAGACAAAATTTTTATTGTCGCACTAGGGTCGTATCTATGTGCCTCTTTCTGGTGATCTTTGTACATTAATTTTGGTAGAGGCCCATCATGCATGTTTAATCTCCTCATCCCAGAGTGAAGAAAATGCACACATACCTTCAAAAGTTATACTATTGATCTAAGATGAAATGTGATGTTTTTGATTATCGGGCTAGGTGTCTAGAGTGTTAGAGGGTGAAGGCAGAACATCAACACTCAACATGTTTTCTTCAACGTCATCTTGTATTAGAGTGGAAATGGGACATCATTTCTATGGACTTTATTGTGGGATTACTAGTGACTCCATGGAGACATGATGCTATCATTTTCACAATCGACAGACAAATTGAGGTAGCACATTTCTCACATATATGGTCTTCTTATACATCAACTTCAATGGCCAAGATATTTATGGAGGATATTATAAGACTTCATGGTAATCCATGGAAGATTATTTAGACTATGATCTATTCTTTACTTCATCTCTTTGGAATTTATATTGTCATACCCTAGGGGTGTAGATTAACTTTAGTTCATCTTATCAGCTAGAGACTAATGGTTAGATAGAGTGGGTACATCAAGTGTTAGAGGATATGCTCAAGATGTATGTGATAGACAAGCAAATCCATTGAGAGGACTGTTTGTATTTGGTGGAGTTTGCATATAAAATAGATACCATATTTCCATCGACATGTCACCCTTTTAGGCCCTGCATGGTCATTTGTGTTGTACCCCTCTGAGTTGGGACCATTTGGAAGAAAAGGTATTTCTAAGTCTAGAGATGTTGCAGGACATGGAGCAGTAGGTTGAGAAGATTAGAGAGCATCTTATGGAAGAATAAGACAAGCAAAAAAATCATTCATATGCTTACAGGATCGATAGACAATTCTTAGTGGGAGATAGAGTATTCTTGAGGGTTCACCCACGAAGGAGGCCAATCTGCTATGGAAAGGGCTCTATGTTGGCACCTCAATTTGTTGGTCCATTTGAGGTCCTAAAGAGGGTAGGGTTGGTCTCTTATCAACTTTCCTTTCCACCTAGCCTTGTTTGTATTCATGACATGTTTAATGTTTTATTTCTTAGGAGATATATCCCTGACATGTCTCATGTATTGGATTGGGATACTTTATAGGTAGAGGATGACCAACTAGCTTTGGAGCCAGTGGGTATTCTACAAAAATGAACACTGACCCTCATGGGTTGCACCATAGATCAACCAAGAGTCTAATGGGATTGAAATGATGAGTTCTCAATGACATGGGAGGATGCCTATAGACCTAGAGATGCTTATCCATGTCTATTTGTAGGCTTCCAAGAGTGATCCTTGTTCTAGGGGGAGGATGTAATACCCTCTCACATGAATTATTTTTGCATATGTGACAATACATTATTGTGGCACTATTATCATTAATGGACTCTATATTTATGATTTTCTTTGATAGATTTAGATGATGATTATGTTATTTATATGCTTATAATTCATATTTATATATGGATATTGTCATAATTATTATTATTTCATCTATGATTCTATACATGATTATGATTATCTCTTTTGATTAATGATTTTTATTAGGAAACTAACCCTTATTACATAATGGATTATTTTATTGATTGAGTACTAACCCTTATTCTATTATCTTATTCATAATTTCACTAGATATATTATGTGGATGCACACATGCATATTTTCTCATATCTTTGATCTATTTTTATGACTTAGGACGAAGTCATAGTTACTCACCTGGTGATGTCCACATAATTTCTCAATCTCGGTCATTATCTATATTATCTTATTTATATGTATATGTACATGTATATTTGTTTTGTGATGTAGGATTACAGGTACATGTTTGAGCATGCCCTCAAAAACCTTGATGGTTGTTGCTACAATAGATAGTACCAAGGCCCCTACATAAGTCTTCCTTTTCCATTATCTTAATTGTGAATGTTGCATTTTCTGCATAGTTGGTCAGCTATCAAGGTGGTAAACCCTTATTTACTTTACCCATTGGTCATGGGTGATCCTTTGTTATTGTTTTTATGATTTAATTAGTCATTTTATGGATGTTCATGTTTTTCTTGTTGGGATATATTTCAAATATGTTCTTTAGAGATTGCTTTCACATATTTGAGAGATGTGTTTTCATTGATGCCAACATATTTCTTTGTTGTGACAATATTGCAAAGATGTTGTAGGAATGTTCAGTGAGTTGATTGGATCAGTGAGGCTATATTATTTTAGATCGGTTGGTGAAAAGCTATAGATGTGTTGGGGAATGTTTGTACTTGATCTTTGTCAAGTTGTATAGGATTGCATGATGATTTGATATAGTTATGTGTGATTTATCATAGAATAATATTTTGATGTTCAAGAAGAGACAATATGATAATATTCTGATCAGTGTGACCGTATTTTGAGATGCGAAGCTTATGGAATGTTTAAAACTGAGATTTGTGTTCTTGATATGATTTATTTGTTGATTTAAGGATTGCAAGCTATGTTTTTGGTGTGAAAGAGTTTACTGATTATTGTTCTTTACATTCTTGGCCAACATGGTTGGTGTAACATGTTGTGATGGATTATGGTGTGATTTATGGAGTTGTTGCATATTTGAGGCTATTTTATGGATCATTGCTATGCCTTAGCCGAAAGTCAATGGATCACATTGTATATTGAGTTGTAATGAATTAATATTTTGTAATTAGGTCCTTAGCTGACCTTGTAGAAATAAGTTGATGTAATGTATGAAAGAATGTAATGATTTGTAAGTGCGAGGTGACAAATATGTGCGAGCATGATATATTGGTGACTATGTGAAGATGTGTGAGTGGAATCTTCAATTGTGGGATAGATTTTTTGTACTTCATTGGATTTGTACAGGAATATTGAATACATTATTAGTCAGTTCATATATAGTGGATTGTTCTCCTAGTTGATCTGTAATGTAGTGAGCCTTCCCTTGTTAATTTAAGTATTGAGCTCTAGGTAGTGTGCCTAAATGCATGTGAATTCCCTTTATACCTTTAATATGGTATTGTGATTTTAATAGAGTACATCATCTTATGGGTTTGATCCCCACTGTAGTTTTTCTCTAACAGGGTTTCCACGTAAAAAATATTGGTGTTATTGAGTTCATGTGGTTTTTTGATTCAGTACTTTCATGTTTAACTTTATGATCTATGGTTAATTGGTTTAATTCTGCAAAGTGGTTAAATTTAATGAGGTTAGGATATAACTAGTTCATCCCCACCTCTCAGTTATGTGGTGCTAATGTATTTCCATAAATTAGTATAAGAGCCAGTGCCTCTTTGAAAAGTTTAACAACTTGAGGTAATCTGGGATGGTAGCTTTTAGGAAGGAAAGTCCAAGATTAAATGAAAAAAACTATGGATTCTGGAAAGTGAGGATGGAGGAAAATTTGAGGTTCCTTAGTAGTGAGCATTGGGAGATAACAAATAAAAACTACAATCCTCTTGCAGATCTTTTGAATGCAACTCCTGATCAGAAGGAGGAATTTGATGTCAACAAATTATATCCAAGGAATCCTTGATAAGTGATTTGTTAGATTTAGAATATTCTAATGTTATGGAATTGGAGACAAAAAACCATATTTGGGAAAATTAAGGATTCTACATGAAGAAAATCCTCGGGTGAAGATGACAAAGTTGTAGACACTTAAAGGAACATTTGAAGCTTTGAAGATGACATATCTTGTTTGTGAAAGTTGTGGCTAAGGTTTTGTTTGGGAACATATTTTTCCCTCTTTTGAAACTTTGATAATTGATTGACTCCTAACCCAATCCAGAGGGAATTCCACCACTATCAGTTGAGCTTGTCACCCATGACTATACTCTCTACATCCAAGATGCAACTACCTTCTAAAATGATAAATCCTTTTACTCCTTTATTTCAAAAGAATAATTTTCAAGGGATACTTTTAACTAGAAAGTGCTAAAGGAATCAACATTCCATTATAATATTATAAAAGTAATATTATAGGTTGTCATAAATTCAATCAAATATAAGCCAACTGACTTAAAATTGATGAAAACTATTTTTGAGATCAATCATAAGATCAAACATCACATGAAATATTACTGAAGAATCTCAATAGCATACACTTAGATCATTGTAGCATGTAATCCAATTCTAACTGAAATCAAATGTACACAATTCACCTAACCAATTGATCAAAGAAACACCATAATCTGATATATAAATTGACTGATATCATAGTAATATGCTATGAAGTCTTAACAATATTTAAAAGAGAAATATACTAAAAAATAATTCACAATATAGAGATGTCCTTTGATAACCAGAGAATCGACCCTAACTTAGTCACAAAAATTAAAATATATAGCCATGCAGGGCTCATTCAGTTTTTAAAACTAACTTATCAAAAGCCTATTAAAAACCCTTTCTTGAAACCCACTAAATAAAAATAGAGAAAAAATTAAAAGAACTATTTCTAAGCATGATCTATTCAGCATCTGGGGTGGCAGTATTTTTGGGTTGATCATGGACATGTGTGATCTCGCGTGTGCCACTCCATTCCTTACATGCTGCCAAAAAATTAGCTATAACCTATCGATTGGGCATCTCGATAACTCCTATCCGTTGCTTCCATATTTTCTTATCATTTTGAATTTTCTCCAATTTACTTTTGCGTACATCTAGATGCGCACGACCAATTATTAACATGGAGTCTACTCGGGAAATAGTTGAGAAATATTTTATTGCCATGTCCTTGGTTTCTTTAAGGACATACATCTTGTCTTTGAATGATGCAATTGCTAGACCTACCTTGTTATTTGGGTCTTCTTCATTTCCCATTAACTTGACATCAATGCATTTAACAACATTGCTGATGATTTCGTTAAGGCAATTGCATTCTTTCAGGATCTCTATTGACTCTTGTATTCCTTGTTCAATAATTTCATTTTTCCATTCTTGTTTCACCTTGGCCACAAACAGTGAACTTTCATCAAGTCTTGGTATTGGTTTTTCTGCAAGGAACTTAGCTATACCATAGGCATGAAACTCTTCTATATTTGTGTCTTTCTTCAACCTAGGCGACAATTTCCTTCTCCAACTGATTGGAGACTATGATAGTCTGATGATGGGTTTTATCAAGGTTTGAAACATAATCAACTCCCTCTTTGGTGACCTTGTCTATCCAATCAGATACTACTTGTGATACTACCTTGTCTCTTTGCACCTGGTCTAGAAAGTTTTGGCTTGATGGGGACCTAGCATCGACTATAGGAGATACATGTGTTAATGCTAAACATCTAGGATTTTGCAGCGCATGAATGTAATCAGCTATCAGCTTCAAAGATTGCCTAAGAGCTTTCTTGTCTTGCTACTATTTCCAGATTCTTTGACTGATTTTATTATTACTTGACTCAAAAACCTTCATATGAAAAGCTCTGGTCGCTTGACCAAGATCCACCTTTTCAACCTTAAAGTCTTGTTTAGAGACTTTATCCTTGCTTTTGTCAGTAGAAAGCTTGAAGATATTAGTGATCTAGTGTCTTGTAGCTTCATCTACCTCTATGAGAGACTCAACCTTTGGTTTCTTAGTCTTAGGAATTTTGCCCAGGTATTTGCTTACCATATCTTCTACTGGGACTGTCATAGGAACAATACTACACTTTCTACTTATAGAAATTTCTAGCCATTTTGGGCTCGAACCATTCTTACTTGGAGGCATCTGGAAATTGGCAGGGACGCCAAGTGCTATCGAATCTTGAAAATTTAAGTCAAGTTCAGTTTGTTTCTCCCCCACTGGCTTAGGTGCAATAGAATTCTCTATGCTTAGGTTCTTCAAAAGCTCACTTACGTTCTCCACCAGATCAAGATCAACTATAATAGAAGAATATTTGGATGTTTGGTTCTTTCCTTTTCTCCTTGAGAGAGTTACTCAAATTGTAGGTTGAGTTTGAACTATGCTCTACTCCTGTACTGAGTGTTAAGCTTCCTGAATTGGTTTACCTGCAGGGGAACATTTGACAATTTCATTAATATAGATTAAGGATGGTTTTGGGCTTGATGTTGTCAGCTTCTGTTGATGTTCTCTTCCAATATCTTTTTATTTTCCCACTCTTTTCTCTTTAATCCACTTTTATGTTCTTTGTGTCACGTTCAAGGTTCTAATTTGTATATCATCTTCCTCTTTCTTAACCCATTCAATCCCATAAATAGGCATACCCTTAATCGATTCCTAGTATTTGGGATCCAACACTTCTATATCTTCTTCTTCCTCAACATCATTGATATCTATAGGTAACCTGAGACTAACAATTTTGTTTAATGTAAACCTAGACCATAACCTCTTTCCGACCTCGAGAGCATCTTCGCAGTCAACCCAAAAATCTTCCAATTGCAAGTCATGCATGAAGTTTGCTTCTACTCTGAAATGATTATCAGCAAGACCTTTACTATCAAATTTACTCCTAGCCTGATAAGGCCTTGGGCTCATTACTCTTGAATCAGGTTCTAGATTAAGCATACCTTGAACTAGTTTACAATGGTAATGATTGAGCTCTATGGGAAACACCAAAGAAACCTCTTTCTTTGATTTGAACTTTTTCTCCACTTGAGATAGCTTCCTACATACTTCAACCAACACAAATTTGTCCAAACAATACATGGATAACTTTAACAGTTCTCCATCAAACCCTCCCACTCATAGGTAAGTGAATCTAGGGAACTGTATATAGTAACTCTCATAGATTAATATCAATTGAATGGTTTCCTTGGATAACCTCTGGTTTTTCTTCCCTTCCAACTTGAAGACCATTTGTACAAATAAAATATTTTGAGCCCTTCTGAAATGTTCTGATTCCTCCTTTTTTATAGGATAGAGTGATATTCATATATTCTCATATCTTCTTCCCAAGGTTCATCCAACAAGCCCTTGTACTCTCTGCAACAGGCCAACATATAAAATAGGTATGATGTCATATAGAAGATGGTTGCCCTTGTAGCTTGAGATAGCTCCTCATGTAGTTTACTAGTTATTACTTTAGACTAGTCAATATACTCATTTTTGCCAAGCACAACTTGGATGAAAAAGTACATCTAGTCTTCCCACAAGACAACATGTGGGTTACCTTTTACCCTATTTATAAAAACAACAAGATCCCTCACCTCCCTAATTAAGTGATCCTTTTTCATTGGTCTAGGAAGGTGTGAGCCTCCTTTCTCAGGCTTTAGTAGTCAACTCCTCACAATAATACTGTTATACTCCTTCTTGTCTTGTGCAAAGTGATTCTATGATAGGGGAATGGTCAAACCCTTATAAGTTTCCATAGAGGGTATTCTCATAGTAGCCATTACATATTCTCTAATCACACACACTAAAGGGTCACCAGAAATGGTTTCTATATATCTCTTCACCACATTATATCTATTTCAGCACTCAACTACCAATTCAGAACAAGGCATGGCTTTGTGGAAGCTTGTAGATTCGATCAAACCACTTTGAGAAATTTTTTCTGCCATTGATCCTGACTCCAAATTTTTATATTGGCTCACTATTTCCTTTATATCTTCATGTACTAAAACTATGTCTCCTATTTTTGGAAGGAAAATCAGTACAAAAGAGGAAATATCTTGTTTGGGAAGCTTAAGTTTAAAGGTAGACATCTTGTGGTTTGCTAGGAAAATTATATGAAAATCAACAATAGCAAGAGAAGAAAACTAGATAAACCCCAAATAACAGAGCATGGAAAATGTAAGAAACAATTACAGAGATGGATTTTTCTAAAAATTCACCGGTTAACCAACTCCCATCTCATGAAAGAAATAGAAATGTTATCTCGTTGCATTCATCTTTCACATCAACTAAGCACTTGTGTATGTAGCGAAAACAATGATAACAAAAGATAAGTGTTTAATGCATATTTTCTTCGGCTGTTGTACCTCCATTTATAGATAGTTGCCTTGATATCATGACACCTACCACTTTTTAATGTGAATTACACTTCACATGTACTCAATTTTCATTACATGTTACTTTGATCACCCAACATTTAACACCTATCTTTTCAATCATTTCCCACAAGGAAACACCAAGATTTGGCATGTGTTATTCAGATTTGGCTTATTGCATCTTCGGACTTTAAAATTTGAATCATGAAAGTGAGGTTAAAAGTTAAAAGTTCATCATGCTAAATATTTGGGACTGACCAATACAAACTGGGACCCACAAATGATACGACAAATGGAACTCTTGAACTTTGAACACAAAATTTCTTGAGGTTCAAGTTCAAGGTTCAACAATTGCAAATTTCACAACGCGGGAAAGACTAAGTTGTATCTTGTGATGACATGAGGGGAAAAAAAATGAACTTTGAACCTTGAACTAATTTTCTTTAGGTTCAAGTTCAAAGTTGATGCTGTGGAATGCATATTACACTAACTGAATACAAAGACACTGACAACTTGTTTCTTGGAACCAAATGATCCTTGAACTTTGAACTAAAATTTATTGAGGTTCAATTTCAAGGTTCAAGATATGCAAAGGACTTTTGATTGGGATTTGTGCAAGTTCATGTTTTTAAAAGGGATGACTTCAAAAGTATGCAATAGGTAGCTCTCACTGGGGACTAAGACTGCAAGGGACTAAGTAGGGGACTCAATATCTCTAGTTTTTCATACACAAAAACTAAGGAACATACCAAAACCCTACTACTAAGGTTTGAAAAAATACTATGTACAAGAGAAAGGGACTTATTTACAACTAATAAAGCCTGAGATCCTACCTGTTAAAGGATAGAGGTAGTTTAGTTCCATCACCATACCTTAGTTTGAATGAGTTTATGCTTGAGCTCTACTGATTTCAAAGCATCCTTTCCACAAGGACTTGAACTTTCCATGAGCTCCCTATGGTTCTCTTCTCTTATCCTAGAGTAAAACCTTGTCTCCTTCCATAAAATTCCTCAGCCTGGCTCTATGATAAAAAAATTTCTTCACCTTAGCTTCGTGACTGGTGATATGATCCACTACACTTTATCTTTCTTCTTTAATTTTATCTAGGTAAAGGATTCTCTTTTCTAAGGCATCTTGAAAGACTTCATCCTCTATCACTATATACAATTTAGGAGATGCCAACTCAAGAGGTAGAGATAATTGAGCCTTTGTTCCATACACCATCTTGAAAGGCGTCATTCCAAAATCCCTCTTGGGTGATGTTCTATCGACCCAAAGTGCTTCATAAAGCCTCTTATGTCCATCCTTCATATTCTTGCTAACCAATTTCTTCATTATAGAGATGAGATTCTTGTTGGTAGACTCATCTTGTCCCATTTCCTTGGGGAAATTAATCTAAGGAGTGCGGAGAGTTGTATTCTATTATCATAACCAATGATTTACAGCTCACTCGAAGAGAAATTATGTACATTATTAGCCACTATTTTTGTCAGCACTCCAAACTTGACCAATGCATTTTATTTTAGAAAGGCACACACTACTTTAGTGGTTGTTTCCTTACTAGGGACTGCTTCTACCCACTTTGTGAAGTAGTTGGTGGCTGTTAAGATGTGGGTATGACTTGCGCGAGATGGTGGATTCAAAGGACCTATGAAATCCAAACCCCATTGTTTGAAAGGTTCTTCTATGATGATAGGGTTTAGAGGGAGCATTGAGAATTGAGGTCTTCCAATAATTAATTTGCATTTTTCACACCTGTCCTACCCACTTGTAAGCATCTCTAAACATCCTTGGCCAATAGTAGCAATTTTTGAGGATTTTAAATGCCATGACAGTAGATGAATAGTGTCCTCCACAAGCCTCATTATGAAAGGTTTTCAATATCCATCTTTTTTGGTCTTCATCAACACATCAGAGAAACATTCCCTCTAATCCCTTATTGTATAGTATATCATCAACTATCACATACTTTGAAAAGTTAAGTCTCATGTTCTTTTCTCATTGCCGATCAAATGCTCAAGGCACTCGCCATATGCTAGGTAATATGCTATATCTAAAAACCAAGCATCTTTTATCCCCACTAGCAATGTCAGTGGGTTTCTCTCATCCTCTAATTCTTTATTATTCATCTATCAATCTACACAGACCTTGACTTCTTACTAATTTGATGGGGCTTGATCTCCATGTTGAACTCTTGTACCTTGGCCACCCATGTCACTCTATTATTTATAGCTACTTCTTATTGGGTGAGAATACTGTTGACTACAATGTTGGGTACATAGACCATGGAGTGGGAATGGAGGATATAAAACCAAAACTATTTTATGGCTTTCACTACTGTGAATGCTTGTTTCTCGATGAGGGAATATTTTAACTCATGTTTCTTTAATGATATGCTTATAAAAGAGATTGGTACTTCTTCATCTTTATTATTTTTCTATAACAACACTCAATACATATTGTGTTCACTGGCATAGAAATAGATCACAAAGTCTTTCTTGAAATCAGGATAAACTAGGATTGGAGCTTGAGAAATGACACTCTTAACCTCATCAAATGAGTTTGTGGCCTCTTCGTTCCACTTAAAGGTTTATTTTTCACTTAACAATCTTACCATAGGTTTGGTAAGTCTCTGAAAAATCAGGAGCAAATTTTCTCAAAAAGTTAATTTGATTGAAGAAATAATGTATCCCATTCTGGTTTGATGGCAAGCATAACTGTTGAATTTATCTAACCCTTTCTGGGTCAATCCTTATTCTTCTTTTGACACAAGGTGCCCAAGCATCTTTCCTTCTATAACAATATATATATGTATAATATATATATATATATATATATATATATATATATATATATATATATATATATATATATATATATATATATATATGTATATATATATATATGTATAATATATATATGTATATATATATGTATATATATATGTGTATATATATATATATGTATATATATATGTATGTATATATATATATATATACATACATATATACATACATACATATATATATATATATATATATATATACACATATATATATACATATATATACATATATATATACATATATATATATATATATCTATATATATATGTAGATATATATATATGTAGATATATATATGTAGATATATATATATATATACAATATACATATATATATATATATATATATATATATATGTAGATATATA
>BSBK01005313.1:0-113246 GCA_027943335.1 Chamaecyparis obtusa
GTATATATAGATGTATATATGTATATATATATGTATATATGTATATATGTATATATATATGTATATATGTATATATATATATATATATATATATATATATATATATATATATATATATATACATGTATATATATATATATAATATATATATATATACACACACACACACACACACACACATATATATATATATAGATATATATAAAAGAAATTAATATCTAATAAAACAAATCATTCATAACATAATGGTTCAGGAAACTCAGTTTAAAGCTAACATATATTGAGTCTAAGATCCTCCAAAGAAGTTTAAAACTTTGAATAAAGCTCGTTTACAGTAGGGGAAGGTTAAATTGACTCTTGGCCGAATTCGAATTGGTGGGCAGTGATCTGACGATGATTGATTGATAATCAATAGAATCTTACGACAAAAGATTCTTGGAAAATTTGAACACACATAAACACACACTAGATGCGGATGTAACAATGTTCTCAATCTTCTTGATGATAGGATGATCACTCTGGCTGAAAGCTTTGTGTCTAGTTCACTGTGAGATGAGATTGTTTCAAGGTGGAATGGCTTTGGGATACTTGGGTTGTTTCCGTTTATTTTTTTGGGACTATTTGTTGTGGTTCCACAACCACGCTCCCCTTTGTAGCCTCTTGGCTTTAGGGGTGCCCCTCTTTGTAGCTTGTCCTAGCTTGTTTGTCTATCTGTCGGTTTGGTTTTTTGGTTTTAAGTCTATTGTTTGTCTTTTTCATTGTTTCATAGTTTCACACTTTCAGAGGTCCGAAGTGCGAAAGGTCTGAAGGCTAAGAAGCTTAGGTATTTTTGAAACCTCATGGGTTTTAGAACTTCAGAGGTCCAAACACCAAAAGGTCCGACTCTTCGAAGAGTGTCAGCCTTTCGATGTTTTAGACTTTCAGAGATCCAAGACCCCTGAAAGGCCGATCGATGGGGGCGACTGATGTCACCCATGTCGATTGCCTATATAAGGCAGTGAGCAGGACTTTTACCCTCACTTGTTTTCTATGCTAATCATTGATTTTTAGAGCTTTCTGATGCATTTTCTTATGGTCATTATCTTCACCTTGTGGTTGTCATCTTCCAGCTTGTTAAAGGTTGGTGCCTTCATTGTTCTTTTTTTCTTTCCTTAGTTTTGGTTTCGTTGTTCTTTCGGTCACTTTTGTTAGGGTTTGTGTGCTTAGTTAGCTAGGGTTTTATTTTCTGCTAGGGTTTTGTTTGCGCCAGTCGGTCTAGTCCTACCTTGGGGATCACAAGGTTGTCCCCTTTGATCCCCTGCCCTCAAGTTCATGGTCAAACTCATTGTTCAGACTCATTTTCAAGTCCTGACATAAAACCTTCACTTTTGACAATTTCAAAAATCAAGGTTTTCGGACTTTCACAGTCCAAAACTCTCAGGATATTCTCAAAAAATTGGTCCAAGTGCCCCGTCTTCAGCATTTTAGGGCTTTCGCACCCTGAACATCTTGCACATCTGATTCATTGAAAGTTTGAAGTTTCGTAGTCTGAAACTCTTGGGGTACTTTTCTTCGAAGGATGTCTAAACCCTTTTCAGCATTTCGAAGGTTTCGCACTCTAAAGATCATGAACCTCTGATTCGCCAAAGTCTGAAACACTGTATCTCCGAAGCCATTGATCACGGTCACTAGCTGGAGGTTCCTTTTGGTATTTTAGCCCTTTTAAAGGTCTCATACCCCTGAAGGTCTGAAAGGTTGAAATTGACTTCTCAAAGCCTTTTGAGGCTTAGTTTTTTTAGGATTTTGTTTTTTTAGAATTTTCTCTATTTCATGTCATTTGATGTCTACTAATTCATGTCCTTTTCTCTTTACAAGAATGGCAGAGAGGGGTTATCTCACCATCTATGAAGTATCAGTTTAAAGGTTATCTTCCACCCTCCAAGGTGAGCAACTTACATGCTGAGATGACGGACACTGACATCGACAATGTTAGTTGGAATGGCTACTTGGTCAAATATGCACAACTAGTGGGAAGATCTGAGGAGTGCACTTCATTAGTGTATTGTTCTTTGGTGAATGCAGCAACACACCCGATCTCCATCTTGTCCTCAGACCTGATCAACACTCTGGTAACTCACTACATACTAGATGAAAGAATGGTGAAGAATAACATGGGTGAAGTAGTTCTAGATCTAAGCCCAGATAATATCGAAGATGTCTTCCACTTTCCCAAAGGGGTTGACAAATTCTATAACTTCTTCATCAACAAGGGAATGGAGTTCTATAACAAGGATGTCGTATTATCTCATGACATTGTGAATAAGGAGTACCCTATACAATCTCTACCCAAAAATAAGTTGGATTGGATAGATATGCGGAGAGGGTACATGAAGGAGGACATCCAAGCATCCATCACCATGATCAGTCAAGTGTATGGACTGCCTAAATCTATTCAACTAGAACCATGGATGATACCGCTTATTGAAAAGATAAAAGTGAGGTAGGGAAGTTTTGATTGGGCCACCATCCTTAGTGACAACTTGGATGAGCAACTTATCAAAGTGAAAAGTGACCTGAACTTCTACATGATATCCTATGTTATGTATCTATTAGTCGCCAGAGTGGTGTACCCAGGGTTGACAAAAATTGGTGTTATGGGAGATCTAAATACATGGTCATTTACAATGTACCCATAACTGGTTAGGAAAGAATATTACCCACATAATAGCTTTGATTTCCACATCATCAATGATGCCTTTGTATTTTCCATCATACGCTCCATAGAGGGAGACTATGCTAAGAGGATATCAACTGAAGCTGTTGCAAAAGTGAAGGCCCTTGGAGCATTTTACATTGAGTTCAAGACCTTTACATAAATCTGGGTAGTGGGATGCACATTGGCTCCTAAGAAGCTATCAAGGTATCCATTTGATAGAGTGGTCCTATTGGAAATAGCTAGGTGATTGTCTGATGCCCATGAGTGCATCTGACACAAGAAGAAACATTGTTGGGACTTTCCAATTTCCATAGGGTCCCACTGTGTACCAAACATGAAAATCTGTAAGTCCTTGTCCTTCAAATGGGATGAATTCCCTCTACAAAGCTACAACCTCATGAGGACCCATTTTGATCCAATTAGTACATATAGTCACATAATGGGAAGGCATTATGTACACGAGCCACATATTGAAGACCATTAGATGAATTGCTTAGATGACTATGAGGTCAGGGTCTATGAATACTACTGAATGAGTTTGGAGTTGGCACAGACTACTCTACTACTAAAGATACCTCCAAAGGTGAAGGGAGTTGATTCTAAGGATATCTTGAATCCTATCTATAATTTGGATAAGTATATACTAGGGCCATTCTGAATGCAGAGGTTGATAAAGATGAAAATGATGATATCAACTTCAAAGTCAGACACATCATCAAAGTGACTAAGGCTTGGGTCACCCGTCCATTTCCTATGGACCCTGTACCAATGAAACAACAACTAGATTAGCCTTCTAAGGAGAAGAAGAAGAAAGGAGAGAAAGTGTTGAAACCGTAATTTAAAGAGGTTGCACCACAAAAGCTGCAGACAGTTTATGGACATGAGTGTCCTACAACATATGGCTCAGCTACTCATTCAAAGAAGACTAAAACCAGAATGATAGGGAGTATAACACCTCTAGATGTTCCTTCTTTTAGTGGTCCCAAACCTCTAAGTGCACCAAAGAAGGAACCTAAAGTCAATATAACTAGGCATAGGCTGGCCGGGGCGATTAAAGGGAATGTCTACAAAAGGAAGAAAGATTCAACACCCACTTAGATGGATACCCTCTTAGAGGAAGATGAAGATTATATGGATCAGGTACCCCTAAGCAGAAGAATTCGCTCTGCAGGATCCTTGAAAAGAAGGAGAATACTGGAAGATGATCAAGAAGATGCTAGAGGAGCAACCCAAGGAGAGCTAATAAATCTAGATGCTCTAGGTGATGATGAATTTGACATCTCAAATTTTGAGGGACTTCATGGTTTCCAATAATTTGAGAAACATGCTCCAGTCGTGGGACAATCAGGGTCTTTTGATTCTTTCCCTACATAGCTCACTAGTCACTTAGACAAAGTGAAAGAGGAAGTCCCAAGTGACTTTCAAAAATTAGTTGAAGAGGTTTTAGTTGAGATCTAGAAAGAGAACACAGAGCCAGGAAGGGACTCTTCTATAGGTATCACCTATGAGGAGGATGTACCTGCACAAATTCCCTCGACATCACACCCAGTTCAGCCTCCACCTCCACCTCCACCTATGCATCAAAGTCCACTCCCGCTTCCGCATCAAACACCACCTAGCACTCCACTTCTACCTCCGGTCCAAACCACTCCGTTGCCTTCACAACCTCCACCTTTTCATATTCCCATGCCAACTTCGCCACCTCCACCAATGCCTTCACCCAATCCCCTCATCGCTCCTACTCCTCTAATGCAAAATGTTCCTTCCCAACCCCCTACTCCACCACTTGTTTAGAATGAAGCAGTAGGATAAGGGACTCAAGAGTCTGAGAAAGAAACAAAGGCAACTGGTGAGATGCTATCAGAAGAATATGATGGTTCAGGAAAACATGCTGATGAAGAAGAGAAAGCAAATGATGAGGAGCATACACATGAGGAGGGAGAGCTAAATGTGATGGAAGAACATGAAATAGGAGGAGGAGAGGAGGAGAGTCATGAGGAAACAAAGATAGAATTCCCTATGACTCCCTCAACTCTAGAAGCCCCTTATGAAACCCTCAATGCCTTTTCAAATCCACCTAGTTCACCAAGGAGATTTAGCCAAGGACAAGGGTATATACCGATGATGAAACATATATGGCTGCATTAGGGTGAGCATTCCATCAAGATGGATCTAGCACCTGAGCAAGGATACTTTCATATGTAACACAAGACCAAGTGGGTAGATGGAAGGCTTAGGTGGTTGTCCCTACAATGAGTATTAGTATAGATGAAGTTACCCCATATGACTACGTTCTGGAGGAAGTATATTTGGGAGAGCCAACTAGAGAGGGAAGTAAAACTCTGGCCACCCTCAAGTTGAAGCATGCTCTGGGCTTCATGGATAAAGATGAAGATAAGATAAAAGCATTGATGGAGCAAAATGAAGCCATGAAAAAATTCATTCTTAAGATAGCGGGTCCCATTGACCCTAGTAACCCTGAGGCCTCATTACAGACTATTTTGGAGAAGAGGGGTGATGTAGATATGTTGACAGATATTCCACATTCTTTTATTCAAGTGTGTGTAGACTGGAAGGCATATTTTGAGGAGTTTGCCAAGGTGTCTCTCAAGAAGATTTTAAGGTCATTTCAAGGTATTCTTCAAGGAATCACCTCCTTGGTAGAGATCATGAGTGAAGAGGATGGTATGGAGGAGAAGATTCTAAAGTGGCAAAAGGCATTGGATGACCTTATAGTAATACGAAAGCAGTGCTTCCAAGTTTTGGTAAAAGCATATGAAGGGTCGGAGCTAGACAATTTTGAGAAATGGATCCAGGATATACGGGAGCTTTGACCATTTTTGAAAAGGTACTTAAAAGGATGGATAAAAGGAGGGATGCCAGTCTACTTTTTGTAGAGGAAATGTATAATTTCTTTGACGGATTAGACTTAGACTTGTTGATGAAGATGATGATAATGCATTCTGTAAATGTCATCGTCAATCAATACTTGGGTATATTCAAAGGGGTCAAAACAAAAGAGCACCTCCAACAAATGTTTTATCAAAAGGAGGAGATCCAAAAAATGTTATCTCGAGAAGAGGAGATACATGGGTTTGCAGTAGAGTTGGTCACCTTCTGAGAGAGACAACAAGAACTCCTTGAAGGGGTCAAAATGGATGACTTTGAAGAGGTGCTAGAGATTGTGGACAAGTTCCACAAAGCTCATCCAAAAATACTCCCAAGTCAATGATCATCCATTCTGGACTTAGCCAAATTTTGTGCAGAGAACAAGCAGTTTTTGTACTTAGCCATTTTTGAAGACCCTGATTTTTGACATTTTAGCCCTATTAAATTTTTGGCCTCCGAAAGTCTGAAGTCCAAAACTTGGAAAAGGACATCGCAACACTTAGTCATTTTTGAAGCTTTGTTTTTTCGGAGCAACCATCGGGATCCTTGATTTTTGGGGCACGTCTGCTGTTCAACTTTAGTTATCTCAAACTTGATTTTTTAGTCAACTGGATCACTTTTATGGGATCATTTCTACATGATTTGGGGGCCTCTTTCAGTTGATTCTATGTGGAGAAGATATAACAAAGGATTAAGGGTAGAATTGGGAAGTTTCATCAAGATCTTGCATGAGTTCCAACTACGTTTTGAGCCATTTTATGCATGATTTGCTTTAGTTTTTGTAATGCACGAGGTTTCATTCCGTGCTAGGGTAGCTTAACTTGTTTTTAGAGGTAGTTTCTTCATCAAATCAATAGTTTTAATTTAATTCCAAGTTTTAGATGCAGCTGAAACCCTAGCTGTGAAAATAAGAGAACAACTCTATTAATTGTCTCATGTGTGTGGACATCTGTGGTGGCTTCGTTATTCAATGAGTTTTAGCTTATCATACATCTGTGTTCATTTCTATTGATGATTGCATCTACCTAGCTGAAGATTGTGATTTATTTTGATCTCTATTTTGTGGGTTTCCTCATCTTCTCGATCTTTTAATTCGCAAAGTGGTGTGATATTGGTTTATGTCCATTAGTTTCTTTTCTATAATTTCCTTCAAATTCTTGTTACCTTACTTCTTACTTTCTTTATAAATCAATTACAGTAGATTAATTAGATTAACATTGCTTTCGTTTTGAAATCTTTAAAAAAAAAAAGAGAAACATTGTGGTGTTTTGAAGTTTATTTTGTAGCCCCCTTTTGAGATACAAACCAACAAAGGCCTCCTCGTGAACAGATTCACATTTATCTTTAGTTGAGCTATCTAAGTAGTTGAGACCCAACCAAGAAGGAACCTTGAGATTAATTCACATCACTCTTCTAAGAGAAGAATGTACTTACGTAAATTCCTAACCATTGTCTTGTGTAAAAACAACGCTCAACAAGTTCTTCAAACTCAAGCCATACTCAGGGTATAAAGATGATGAAACCATGCTCACTCAACACTTCCTTAGAGGCCTCAATGGCCTATTGGCTATCAACATACAACTCTTTGAACCTTAGACAGTTAATGATGTAGTCATTAAGGCTCGTATTGTTGAACAGAATGTGGCCTTGGGATTAGGAGTTTAGAGAGGTGGCCAAGGAGGTAATGCCTCTCAAGTCGGGACAAGATTCAAGGGGAATCAATCTTAAGGAATACCTAGTCCTAAAAAATATCCTTCTTCATCCAAAGGAAGTCAGAACTACTAAAAATGGAAATTCCAAAAAAACAACTTCAACAACAAAAATGGGGGTTCTTAATCAAACAATTCTCACAACTGGCATCGTGCAAAGCGATATCCAAATTCTCAGCCAGCTCAGAGTTTACATCAGAATTAGCCAAGGTAGTTATCAATAGTCCAGTGCACCTTCCATATGAAGAATTTTTTAAAAGAATACAAGATGCTACTCTTGTGGCCAACACAGTCATATTGCAGTTCATTGTCTTTAGAAGTCTACCCCAGCAGCTAGCTATAGAAAGGCTGCTTCATAACCCACAGTGGGTGATGTAGGTAGAACTTACCGAGTATTTTCTACTCTAGACCATAGGCAGGCCAAACATTAGGGATCAACCATTGAAACCCCAAGTTTGTTAGGGGGTATCTCTACCACTATTCTATTTGATTTAGGGGAAACATATTCCTTTATTTCTCCTTCTTTAGTAGAGCAGTGTGGGCTGACGACACTAAGGTAGGAAGATGGGTGGTAGGTTGAGCTAGCCTCTGGGACAAGAATAGCCTCTGACTCTTGTATCCGGAGTTGCAAGTTAGGGCTAGGACCTTTTTCCACCTTAGTAGATCTTCGAGTGATTCCTTTAGGCTCGTATGGAGTAGTTTTGGGTATGGATTGGTTGGATGCTCACAATGCCATTTTGGATTGTAGAAACAAGAGCATTTAGTGTTGAGATGATTCAGGGGAACCAAAGAAGATTATTGGGGTGCAATGACCCATCTCTCTCTACATGATTTCTGCAATGCAACTCAAGTGGTGCATACGCAAGGGATGTCAATTGTATGCAGTCTCAGTGGATGACTTAGACAAAGAAGAAAGCAAGGATGTAACATTAAATCATCCTCTATTACGAGATTTTTTGGATGTTTTTTCCAAGGAAATACCAGGAATTCCACCCAAGAAGGACATTGACTTCCAGATTGAGCTAGTGCTAGGAGCAGAACCCATCTCCAAGGCTCTGTACCGCATGACCACACAAGAACTTGAAGAACTTAAGTTGCAGTTAGAAGGGCTTTTGGAAAAAGTACTTATTAGACCTAGTGTGTCACCATGGGGTGCACCAGTAATTTTCATGAAAAATAAAGATGGTTCTCTTTGATTATGCATTGACTATCATCAACTCAACAAAGTCACAATAAAAAATCAATATCCTTTACCCCGCATCGATGAATTTTTTGATTAAATGAAAGGGGAATTTTTTTTTCAAAGATTGATCTTAAGTCAGGATACCATCAACTTAGAATTTGGGAGGCTGATATTCACCGCATAACATTCCACACCAAATATGGCCACTATGAGTTCATCGTAGTACTGTTTGGGTTGATAGATGCTCCCTCTGTATTTATGAGCTTGATGAATGGGGTTTTCATAACTTATTTGGGAAGATTTGTGATAGTTTTCTTGGATGACATTTTAGTGTTTTCCAAAACTCCCAAAGAACATGAGATTCATCTTCGTCAAGTATTGCAATGCCTTAGATAAAACCAACTTTATGCCAATCTAGAGAAGTGTGAATTCTTTCAAATAGAGGTTAAGTACCTTGGGCACGCCATCTCGGGGGATGGAATCATAGTTGATCCATCCAAAATTCAAGCCATAGTGGAGTGGCCAACTCCAACTAACATCCTTGAAGTTCGTAGCTTTATGGGGTTGGCTGGGTATTATAGATGATTTTTTAGGAAGTTCTCTCAGACAGCTCATCCCATCACTTCCTTGCAAAGGAAAGGGAAGAAATTTGTATGGTCAAAAAAGTGTGAGGTCACTTTCCAGTGCCTGAAGGAAAGATTAACTAGTGCTTTGATCTTGGTAGTTCCCGAACCCTCAAGAAATTTTGTGGTCTGTACAGATACCTTACTAGAAGGGATTGGGGTAATCCTTATGAAAGAAGGACAAGTTGTCGCTTATGAATCTAGGAAGCTTAAGGATCATGAGCTCAACTATCCCACCCATGATTTGGAGTTAGCAACAGTGGTTCATGCCTTAGTGAAATAAAGACACTTTCTGTTAGGACATAAATTTGAACTTCATACCGACCATTGAAGCGTTCAGTATATCTTCTCTCAACCTAACCTCAATGCTAAGCAATGCAGATGGATGTAATTCTTATGTGATTATGACTTTGAGGTGAAATATATCCAAGGAAAGACAAATGTAGTGGCAGATGATTTGAGTAAGCGCAAGCATGGATTATCGACACTTTCTCTGAGTACAGATTTGGAGAAATGAATCAGAGAAGCTCTCATTTTTTATTCCTAGTTGCAGGAGGTAAGAACATAATTAGAATTGGGAAGACCCTTGGAGGGTCATTTTTAAGGATATTCCTTAGATTCCCTGGGATTTTTGAGACAACAAGACAAGATTTATGTTCCCTTGTTAGGAGATCTTCATGTGCTTATTCTTTCAAAAAGCCACAAGGCTCCCTAATCAGCACATCTAGGGGTAAAAAAAATGTATGCTGACCTACGCTAGTTGTACTATTGGTCATGAATGAAGAGAGACATAGCAGACTACATGGCAATATGTTTGGAATGCTAGAGAGTAAAAGTAGAGCATCAACATCCAACATGTCTTTTGCAACCTCACCTTGTGCCAGAATGGAAATGGGACATTATTTCCATGGATTTTATTATGGGAATTCCAGTTACCCCATGGAGACATGATGCTATCATGGTAACAGTTGATAGGCTGACCAAGATAGCCCATTTCTCTATCATGATCCTGTATTCACATCAGCACTGTGGACTTCCCTTTAGCACACATTAGGGACTCAGCTCAATTTCAGTTTAGCCTATCACCTTGAGACAGATGGGCAAACCGAGCGAGTCAATTAGGTTCTTGAGGATATGCTTAGAATGTATGTAATGGATAGACATACCCATTGGGAAGAATACTTATATTTGGTGGAGTTTGCATATAATAATGGATATCATAGTTCTATAGGCATGTCTCCTTTTCAGGCACTATATGGTCATCCATGTCGCACTCCTTTGAGTTGGGATTGTTTGGAGGACAGGGTACTTCTCATTCCTGAGATGTTATAGGATATGGAGTAGCAGGTTAAGCGTATCAAAGAGCATATTTTGATAGCTCAAGAGTGGAAAAATAAATACGTAGATGCTCACAGGATTGATGTACACTTTGCTCTTGGAGACAGAGTTTTTCTTAGGGTACGCCCCCGAAAGAGTACAATCCATTATAGAAAAGGCTCCAAGTTAGCACCCCAATTTGTTGGCCTTTTTGAAGTCCTAGAGAGGATAGGACTAGTAGCTTATCGATTTACCTTGCTGCCTAGCCTTGCTCGCATTCACGATGTATTTCATGTTTTAGTTCTTAGAAAATATATTCCTGATGTGACTCATGTTTTGGATTGGAATGCATTACAGGAAGCAGATGGACAACTGGCTTTAGAGCATGTATGTATTTTGTACCAATGATCACTGACCCTTAGGGGTCACACCATAGATCAGGCAAGGGTCCAATGGGACCCCAATGATGATTCCTCAGCCACTTGGGAGGATGTTGTTAGACTTAGAGATTCTTATCCTTATCTATTTGTAGGCTTTCAGGAGTAAGCCTAGCTCTAGGGGGGAGGATGTAATACCCTCTTAGATGATTACACTCTGACTTTTAATTGGACATTTTGCATTATGATGGTTAGAACTATATGTTTACAATTATGCTTATTTAGATGATGATATGCTTATCAGATGATTAGATACACTCATTTATGATTATTGTTTAATGTTTATGAAATTGAAAATCATCTATCTTTATATGTTTATGAGGAAGTAGAGCTAACCCAAGGAATTGAATCTAACCATTACTATCCATGATGTCTCATGTTTCATTTATGTATGTGATTGATGTGTTTTCATGACTTAGGACAAAGTCATAGTTACTCACTTAGTTGAGGTCCACATGATGTATCGATCCTGGTCATTTGCTTGCATATATCTTATTGAATATATATGTATCTATGCACACGTATCTCTTCTCGGTGATGCAGGCTTGCAGCTATCGGGAATCATCTCCACCTGGTCTCACAGGTCTAAGTGAGCCCTCAAAATCCTTGATCATTGTTGTTGTTATGGAGATATCACCAAGGTTCTGTGAGAAGGAACTCTACCTCTGACCCTTTTTGTTCCTTAGGTGGGGAGTTCCTGAGGTAGTCCTTGTGTTGATGATGTATTATTGTGTTTTCTTAGTTTGTTGGATTATGTGGATCTTGTTGCTTTCTTCTTGCATTTATGAGAATATGAAGTTGTGATTGGTAACTTTAAATTGTGTTTATGGCATTTTCTATCTTGTGTTAGTAGCTACCATATATATATATATATACATATATATATATATATATATATATATATATATATATATATATATATATATATATATATATATATATATATATATATATATATATATATATATATATATATATATATATATATATATATATATATATATATATATATATATATATATATTGTATTTTGTATGAAGTATGATTTAGTATTTGACTAAATAATGTGTTTTATAATATTCATAATAATAAAATATTTATGATATTAATAATAATATATGTTTTTAATAATATATGTACACATAAGCATATGGGTGCACACGTATGCATATGGGTACATACATTTCTATAAATATGTGTGTGAAAGTAATTGTGTTTTATTTAAATAATAATAATAAACAAATAAAATTATTTACTTGGATGACTAATTAATATATGATGAACTCCCTTTTTCTTTAGCCCAGGTAACTTAGCAATAGTAAATAAACTAAAGGCAAAAATTACCATTTGCCTTCCTTAAATAAGGGAGAGATAAATTAGATTATATATATATATATATATATATATATATATATATATATATATATATATATATATATATATATATATATATATATATATATATATATATATATATATATATATATCTTCTCCTAGGAATGGCTTTATTAAATATGTTTTAAGCCTAAATATTAACCAATTATTGGTTGGGATAGTTGCATCGGTTGGATTTTACCGTGCAACTACTCCCTTAGTCTTTATATGGGAAGAAATCCTTGTGGGAAAGGGAGTTGGCTGAAAGTAATTCTCAGGAGATTTTATTATAGTTTTAGATAGGATATCATATTGAATCCTATAGTATTTCTAGAAGAGGTTGCAGCTACAATCAGAGGGAATCTGGTAGAGTGCTGGGAGTAGGCTAAGGTAGACAGGATCCTCCTTCTCCAACGGTTTCTCCATAGGACTCCAGGTGTGTACTCTAAATAGTGCACTTCTATGAATCATTGCATTCAAGAACACTCAAGAGTGAGGTCTCAAAAATTGATCCATAGCTCTCTATGCATGGAGTTGCAAGATATTGAAATTGCTCTCAGCTAGAGCTATTAAGCTTTTGACCTTGCTAGTCAACCATACAATGAGAGATTCAAATGAAGACAAGGGAAAGAATGCCAATATTCCCAAGAATCCAAATGAAAATGCAATGTAACTAGAAATGAAGATGCAAGTTATGCTATGGAAATGAAAGATGCAAGTATTACAAATCCTCGTATTTAAGCTATGTGAGATTAATCTATAGCATGAAAGGAAATCTAAACTATGAAAGCATAAACATGAAGCTACTATGTAAGAATGAAACTAAGAATGAAATGTAGATGCAAAAGCCAAGAATGCTCCAAATTTTCAAAAGCTCCAAAATGATCTAGAAAACCTGCAGCATAACATTAGCATACAAGATTGATACGATGCAAATGAGGAAGAGAGCTCTCCTTTTATAATAAATGAAAAGGAATTGACCATGGAGATTAAGAGGCAAAAGACTTAATCAAGGGTGGAGCTTGAAAGAGGAGCAATCCATGTGCAAAAATATTCTCCAATGAGAAAATAAGAGTTGACTTTTGTGTCCATATGAGACAAAAAGTACTTTTTCCCTTTTTATAAAATAAGAATAATGCTTTATTTGTGCAACTTAGGATAAGAGGAAAAGTGGGGGCTTTTTATTTAATAAAAGGGGAGAAAATATTCTTTTTAATTAAATAAAGACTTAGGATAAAATGGTTAGCCCATAGAAAATAATCGAAAATGATAGAATAAGATTTGATCAAAGAAATTGATATTGAGTAGAAAATGCTGATTCAGGAAATTGATAAATTGCTGAATGGGGGCCCAAAGTCTAGGTGACCATTTTAGGGTGCATACATTTGCCCCTCTTTGACTAATGTGAGGTTGACTTGGGATCACATGCAATCAAAGAATGGAATTGAAATGTGAGATCAATTTGGGATCACAAAACAACCCAGACGTGTGTGCGTCAGATGGGAACACATCAAGACA
This sequence comes from Chamaecyparis obtusa, assembly GCA_027943335.1. Lineage (NCBI taxonomy): Eukaryota > Viridiplantae > Streptophyta > Pinopsida > Cupressales > Cupressaceae > Chamaecyparis > Chamaecyparis obtusa. The sequence continues at coordinate 13,746 of BSBK01005313.1, forward strand.
AAGATAAGCTGGCTGAAAGACAAGATCAACACCATTGTTGTTAAGTGCTAACCAAGTAAAAAATAAGAGATAAAAATTGAAAGACAAGACCAACACCGTTGCTATTAAGTGATAATCAAGTCTCAAATAAGAATCTTAGGCTACGTTGATTGATAAAGTTGAATCAAGGATTGAAAGCTGGTATAGGTACTACATCCTCAGAATTGAAATCAAAATCAGGTAGAGGAGAAGCAATAAAAAGATAAGGTTGATCAAGTCACTAAGAATCATAATCAAAGGTGAAGTACAATAAGATAACCATCAAGCAGTGAAGAGATGCCCCAGTTTGACTAGGTTTGACAGGAAAAGATATAGAATAAAGATGCAGTAAAAACTTCAGAGAGATAAAGGGTAGGGGATGAATGAAAGACTAGAAGTTTGAAAGACATGGAGATGAAGATGCCCCAAGAAAGATCGAAGGATTAGGCCTCAACGGTCATCCAACTGCGCAGAAGAGGGAAAAATTTTAAAATGCAATTTTGACTATCAAGATGAACTCAAATTTTGATTTCGAGTCCGAAAATGGATCCAAGATGTTGAAATTAGCCAGGGGTGCAATTTTTGTGCAATTCTGAGGTGTTTTAAAAATTGGTCAAAAAAAGTCAAAATGCTATAAAAAGGGTAAAAAATGTCATTTTCAAAAATCATTTGTCTTATTGTGATTTGAGAATCTTAAGAGCTCAGAGAGAGAAAATGGCCCAGCAAGCAGCAGTTCCAGTCCACAAACACCGATTTGAGAACGTCCGGTTGCACAACCGGCCTCCACACTATGCTGCCCCGGTATGTTTTCAGAAAAACTCAGTCTTTTTGGTCATTTATAAGTATTTAATTTATTAAAACATATTTTTAATGGTTTTTCAAAATTTCAAATTTTTAGTTTAGGTGAAAGGTCGTGTGACACTTTACAAGTGTCGCACCCTTTGATGAGATATGTCGTGTGACACTTCGTGGGTCCAAATAGTGTCGCACAAGCATTGAATCTAGTGTCGCACGACACAGGATGAAATGTCGCATGACACTATACGAAGTGTCGCATGATTAGATATTGTCACACTGTTATAGGACAAAGTGTCACACGACACTTAGTTAAAAAATAGTGTCGCCTAGTATAAAAAGTTGACATGTTTTAATGTTTTTGAGCAAAATGACATGGGTCTTGACAATGTTTGATTTTAAGATGATTGGTACTGATTTGATACATCCTTCATGATATGTTCTGACATCTGGTTTGGTTCAAATGACTGGCAAGAGAACTTCTCGGTGCTCTGTATCAGAGCACCTCAGGTGACTGGATTATGATTTGTCCGAGATCTAGATGATTCGGGTAAGGCTGATTTGAGAGCTATGGGCTTTGGATATTTACTACAGATGCCCCATATCTGAGCTGATCATGGGTTGTTGACTGCTCTTACTGAGAGATGGCATAGTGAGCACAACACCTTCCATCTACCTACTGGAGAGACATCTATTTCTCTAGAGGATGTTTATTAGATTCTCCAAGTGCCTTGCCATGGCGAGCCTGTAAGTATAATCATGTTTATAGATAGTCATAGATGTGAAGTTTTCATATGATAAGAACTGACATGATTATTTTATAGCACAGGTATACTATGATCAGGATCTGACCGAGGGATGACATGCTATCCAGGGCATGTTCTAGGATGTCACCATCCTAGATAGACATGTCAGTTGGGATTAATTGATGGATGATTTTGGCAGGGACTTCCTAGTGCCCTGTATTGTTGCATCTCTTATTGGACAGGCCCTTATCCTTGACAGGAGTCAGAAGGGTTTCCCACTGGGATGGGGTAGGTTGTTAGCAAATTTGGTAGCATGTCCATGATGGATGGCATGGGGTTCGACTATTCTAGTCGACATGTACTATGAGTTACATGAGATCGTCTATCGAGATGGCAGGACTTGGGCATGCGGGGCCATACTTGCTTAGATATGGGCATGGGAGCACATTGATGTAGTGTGACCATGAGTGCAGCCTAGGGAGCACATGTATCCCTATATGTACAAATATACAGGTTTCATCACTCAGGCACATAGCGGGGATGTCACTTATTATCGCAGGGTGTTGGATGAGCTCACCTCATTCACATGGTGACCTTACAGGGCATGTGAGTAGTGGGGTGACAGATGGGAGCTGGATTATATGCTTTGCAGTTGGCCATTGGTAGGTCGTCATGCAAATATTATAGAGAGATTTGTCATTACTTGGGTCTGGAGGCAGTTTGGTCACCAGTAGAGGATGCCTATAGAGACTACCACACATGCGTGGTTTCAGGATGAGGAGGGCTATGGTTGGCTACTGATGCTAGATTACTAGCAGGTAGTGCAGGATATAGTTGTAGTACGTCAGGAGCCATGGGAGTATCTCCCAGATATGGCAGATGCAGGGGCTGATGTAGCCTATAGAGCAGAGCAATGAAGAGCACCATTCTCGAGATTTACTGTACCAGATGCACAACTAGCTGCTCAGGGAGAGGAGGGAGATGATAGAAGAGACATAGGAGATGGAGGAGGGAGAGGCAGAGGGAGAGTGTGGGATGCAGGTGAGGGTTCTAGATTTGGTGGCCAAAAATGGTCATGGGGACGGAGGTCGGTGACCCCTAAGGATGAGGTGAGACCAGCTCACTGACAGGCAGAGGCCAGGTAGGATCCACCTGCAGGAGGAGAGGACCTGAGAGCTAGGATCCAGGCTCTAGAGATGGAGATGCAGTAGTTACGCATCACCATAGTAGTGAGGGATCAATAGCTAGCTGATTTGAGGGCAGAGAGAGATCGGCAGATTATAGATCTTAGGGTAGAGATAGCACGCTGGGAGAAGGTGGCACAGGAAGATGCACTAGAGATTCGACGAGAGGTAGCGAGAGCTGCATACTATCATGGGCTCTATCTTTAGGTTGTTCCAGAGGGTCAGAGAGCACCGACATACTCTCAGAGGGTAGGGATGTCTGATATGGTACCAGACAGGGCAGTGACACCACCTCCTCCTCCACCAGCTCCTCATAATGGTGCTAGCAAGTCCTAGGTTTAGGTCTTAGGTTTAGATGTTTTAGACATATCTTAAGACTTTGATCCAGATTTTGGGATCTCACATTGTATATTGTATCATGTCATTGATTTATATATGAGATCACTAGATGTTCGATATATCATGTGCATTTGTCTCGCTTGTGATGGATGTATCAGTTTTTATATTATCTTTTCATATTGCTAAAAAATATATGTTTTAAATGCTCATGTATATTCTCTCTCATAGATGTATGTTTAGTTCTCATGTTTGTGATATAGACTCATGTTTCTGAAAATGACATTTTTAGGGATATAGATATGATGATAAGATTAACCCCTTGTGATGACAGGAATAGATTGTGATGAAAAAGATAAGGAGCGAAAGACATGATCGAGAAAAAGAAAGGTGAGCGCAGTTGACCGATAGGTCCACATAAGATGAAAAAGAGAGCTCTCTCCATGTGCAAGATGCAAAACTAGACTATCATGAACCTAAAAATGTAAGCTACTATGAAAAGTGGTTGACTTGCAAGGTCACAATGCTAATAGACATCTAATTATTATCATTAAGCACTATTGGTAGCGTCACAAGATCATACAATGCACACTAGTATAACTATGTGAATCTGAATATGATCTATATCAGATAGGAATGTGGAAATCCCACCTAGGCACCAAAGACATGTAGGTCAAGATGACTAGTGCAGTGAGATTCCCTAAGGTTTGTTATAGCTAGATTATGCTTGCATCAAGACACAAGAAGGTCAAGATGACTACAAGCACACACTCGCCTAAAATAGTCAAGGATAATACCTTGTAGATCCTAAGTGTCAAGTGGAACAAGCATAAATGCTAATGATAATGAGGATCAATAAAATATACCCACAAGAAGATAAAGAAATAAAACATGTTCTCATGCCCTTAGTCTTCTAGCTAGGCATCATCGAAAACTTCTTAGGGAGAGAACACTCATCAAAGAAATCATCATAAATAGCACACAAAGAAAAATAAAGTCCAACAAGTTTCAGTGAGTTGATTTTTTAAGTGCGTGTGTGTAGGTCATAGAGTCAAAATTTGAGTATCGCATCTGCCAGTGAGAAATAGTGCATCATTCTAGATTGTAGGTAAGACATCTGATAAGTGTTGAGAAACACTTGACACTAGGGTAGTGTTGAGAAACACTATTTGGGGATGGTGTTGAAAAAGACCATTTGCAAGAGTGTCCTAAAGACCAATGCATCCTAGAGACCGAAGCTAATACAGTTATGCCCCCTAGACAAAGACAAAGACTAATTCCAAACCAAGGCAACAAGGTCAAGGCATGATGGAGAAAGGCTAAGTGTCGAGGATGCATGCTAAGAAATAGGGGTGCAAAGGCCTCAAGTAGCACCTGTTTCCAGGTTTTCACCAAGGCACTTTTTCAAATTTTTTCAAATTTTTTGCTATTTTTTAATTTTTTTGGTGAGATATCAAAGCGCCTATTGCTAGGTTTTCACTAGGATGCTCTTTTTTTCAGGACATTTTCTGATTTGTAGAATTTTTTTAGCATCACATATGAATTTTATTTTTTTTTAGAATTTTTTCAGGATCCATAAATATGTACAAAGGATGCCCCCAGATTGAATAGGCATCATGGGTAGAACTTCTTGAGGTGCAAAATATTGGTAGGATTAGGGAGTTGTTCTCCCTCTAGATCAGATAGTAAATAGGCACCTGTCCCAAATGCAACAGTGATAATGTATGGTCCAAGCCAATTAGGTTCAAACTTGCCCTTTTGTTCTCTATGTTGTTGGTTCTTAGGATTCTCACGTAGGACAAGATCTCCTACTTGGAATTCTTTAGGGCGAACCTTTTTGTTGAATGCTTTGGACATATGCTTTTGGTAGACCCTCATGTGATCAAATGAAGCTTTTCATTTCTCATCTAAAAGCTCTAGCTCTTGTAACCTCATGGCACGGTAATCCTCATCTGTAATCAACCCTTTGAGAGAACTCTAAGTGAAGGAATTTCAACTTCTAAAGGTAATACTACTTCAGCACCATAAGTGAGGGAAAAAGGAGTGGCCCCTGTGGGAGTATGGATACTTGTTCTGTAAGCCCATAAGACTGGATTGATCTGTAGGTGCCAGTCTCTACCATTCTTGTGAACCGTTCTATGGAGAATCTTGAGAATGGTTTTATTAGATGCCTCTACTTGTCCATTTCCTTGTGGGAAGTAAATGGAGGAACAATGTTGTTTTATCTTGAATTTCTTGCAGAGGTGTGTAAGGTCTTTGTTTTTAAACTGACCTCCATTGTTAGTGATTATTTCAGAACGTATCCCAAACTGACAGATGATGTGATTCAAGATGAACAAAGAAATTGTCTTTCCTGAAGCAACAGACAGTGGAATGACTTCTACCCATTTGGTAAAGTAGTCAGTAGCAGTAATAATGAGCTTATGTCCACCTGATGAGTTGGGATGAATCTTCCCAATGAGGTCAAAGGCCCAACGCTAAAATGGCCAATGAGAAATAGAAGGAATAAGCTCCCTACCTGGAGCGTGAATCAGGTTTCCATGTTTTTGACATTTTTCGCAAGATTTGGCAAAAGCTATAGCATCCATCTGCATTGTGGGCCAGTATTACCCTGCCCTAAGCAACCTTCAGACCATGGCAAGACCATTAGAATATCCTCCACAAATGCCCTCATGAATATCAACTAACGCTTGGTCGAACTCATCCTTTTCCAAGCACCGAAGAAGTATCCCATCTAAACCCCTCCTATACAGATCACCAGAGATAAGGGTATGGTGAGAGGCATTACAGATGAGGTTTCTTCTTTCAAAATGGTTGAAGGTTTCATGAATAATGCCATCATGGAGATATGAGTAAATGGCACCATAGCAGGATGACTCATGGCTAACCAAGGTACAAATGACATGGCTTTCTGGGGAGTCAAAAATAGGATGGTGTAGCTCTTCTACCAGGAATTCATATCTGGACTCATGTTGTTCTAGTTGAAGGAGTGAAGCCAATGTAGCCATAGCATCAGTTGCTTTGTTCTCTGCTCTAGGGATTTGTTGAAATGTCACAAAGGTGAAATAGCGTCGCAACGAATCAACCATTTTCTTGTAGGGTATTAGTTTATCATCCTTTGTTTGGTATTCTTCATTTACTTGGTTTATTATCAATTACGAATCCCCATAAATGTGTAGCTCTGTAATGTTCCACTCTATGGCCATTTTCAATCCATTTGTCAAGGCCTCATATTCAACAATGTTGTTTGTGCATGGGAACAAGAGTTTGTAGGATTTAGGAACAGTACACCCATGAGGGGAGACAAACAACACTCCATCTCCTGAACCATTATGCATGAAAGAGCCATCAAAGAACATCTTCCATGTTCTTGTAGTCATGTACATTATGTGCTTGTCTAGAAATTCAACTTGAATGGGCATACTATCTTGAATGGGAAAATCAGCCAGTTGATCAGCAATAGCTTGTCCTTTTATGGCTTTATGCTCAACATACTCAATGTCAAATTCTGAAAGAATCATCATCCATTTCACAAGTCTACCCGTGAGAGCAGCCTTGCTGAGCAAATACTTAAGAGGGTCAATCTTGGCTATGAGATGTATTGTATGTGCAAGCATGTAATGTCACAACTTTTGGGAGGCAAACACCACAGCAAGGCAATACTTCTTAATACTAGTATAATTGACCTCATAGGAAACAAGTGTTCAGTTGATGTAATAGATAGCTCTTTCTTTTCCAGTATCATCAAGTTGAGCCAATAATGCCCCTAGGGAAGATTCTGTTGCTAAAACATATAACATGAGTGGTTTTCCCATGATAGAAGGCATTCAAATTGGAGGATTGGCTAAGTATTGTTTAATTTGGTCTATGCTTTTCTGACAATCCTCATTCTAAACACACTGAACCCCTTTATGCAATGTTTTATTAAAGGGTTGAGCTCTATCAGCTAGTTGGGAAATAAACCTCCTTATAGATTGGAGACGTCCCTGAAGACTTCTCATTTGACTAATATTTTTAGGAGGCGGCATATCGAAGATTGCTTGAACTTTTTCAAGATCCACCTCAATTCCTTTAGCTGAAATGATAAATCCTAGAAGTTTCCTAGAGGTGACCCTAAATGCACACTTCTTGGGATTTAATCTCAATTGAAACTATTCCATACGATCTAGAATGACTTCCAAATCATTGAGGTGTGTATTTATTTTCTTGGACTTCGCTAGGGTATCATCCACATAATCTTCCATGTTCTTATGCATCATGTCATAGAATATGGTTGTCATAGCCCTTTGATAAGTAGCTCCCGCATTTTTCAATCCAAATGGCATGACATTCCAACAATAGGTTCCCCATGCACATGTGAATGCTGTCTTTTCTTGGTCCTCAGGAGCTATCTTGATTTGATTGTAACCAGAAAACCCATCCATCAAGGAGTAGATCTCATAGCTCGTAGTCATGTCCACTATCATGTCTATGTTTGGGAGTGGAAAATCATCCTTTGAGCAAGCTTTGTTAAGATCTCTAAAATTTGTGCAGACACGAATGGACCCATCATGTTTTGAAATTGGTACTATATTGGAAATCTAGTCTACATAATCAATAGCTCATATAAATCCCGCACTTAGGAGTTTTTCTAGTTCAACCTTGACAAGAAGAGCTATACGAGGATGCATTTTCCTCAACTTCTGTTTCACTGGTTTGTTTCCTGAAGCTATAGACAAATGATGCATAATAAGATTTGTGTCCAACCTTGGCATGTTTGAGTAAGTCCAAGCAAAATTTATCCTTTTTCTTTGAAGGAACTTAATATATGCCTCTTTTTCTTGTGTAGATAGAGATTGAGCTAGGTGCACAATTTGTGGAGTCTCTTCTGTGTTCAGATTTACTGGCTGTGTAGGCTCAATAAGTACCGATGACCTATCTTGAAAATAGTTGGGAAGATTATCAAGTAACCCATCCTTAGGCACCTCAGAGAGGTTTTCACCTTCGGATATGTCCTTTGTTTTTACTTTTTTGGGTTCTGACACCGCCACATAGTGGTTTTCACCATTAGAACCATTATTCTTTTTTTGTTTTCTTTTCATTTTGCAACTGAGGTACTTGATATCCGGCTCTGTCATGCTCGTAGTAGGTTCACTAGTGGAAGAGACTAAGGGCTCAAGGGCATTTAGGTAACATGCTATCTCATAATCATTTTGAAAGTTTAGGAGTTGAGGGTTTTGATAGCATTGAGACCAATCAATTAAGTGAGGATTAACAAGGGGTAAGTCAATGGCTGGTTTAAGATTATTGATACAAAAGACATTATCTATGGTGAGTGAAAAGTTAGGATCTGTCAAGTATCCCTCTAAGGTACACAAATTAGGATTCACCCTTCCAAATGAAGCATCATCCACTAAAGCAATTCGAGGATTCCAATCCTCTAGTCCTACACTAGACTCGCTAGTCGCATTGGGTTGGGAACTATATGTATGGACAACATCAACGTCCATGCCAACTGTGGAACAATCAGAGAGAGAGTCCCATTCATACTTGTGTGAGTCATTTTATGAATCTCTGCTAGGATGTTTAGACCAAGAAGGCTTAGGACACCTTGATGTAGAAGCTTCTAGATTATGAAGGGTATCACCTTCTCTTGTATTTGTGTTTGCAATTGTTGAATCATCTGAATCTCCCCAAAGGAGATTTTTGGAAGGAACCCAATCTTCACACGTCTTACTGATTTTGTAGATTGGGTGTGTAGTTTGAATCATCGTCACTATTCGTCGCAGCTAGGATAGGAACAATTTTCTTCTTTTGATTGTCAAAACCTAGGCTAACTGTTATTTTAGTCCTACGACCAAAGAGAGCATGATTAAGTGGTTCAACCTTAGCATCTAATCTGTGGTTAAGAGGACCATGACCTGGGTAACCCATATTCTTAACCAAAGTGTATCCTCTCCCATAAGCTTTAGGAGATGGGGAAAAGTTTTCATTATGCTTGTACTTTTCTTCTTTGTAAATCCAATCTCTAACAACCACCTCTTCCTTTTCATCTTGTATGGGTACTGAGGATTCTACAAATGTGCCAAACAAGGTCATGGCTGAAGATGAAGGTCTCTTCTCCTGTGATGGTTTTCCATAGGACCTAGGTGAGACTGGCATTTTTGTGAAGGAGTCAATTTGATAATCTCCCATACCAAGGTCTATGGATTTGAACTTATTCTTACATTGCTCAAGAGTTGCATCAAGAAAATTTGCTGCTCTGTTTAAGGGAACATGGGTCCCTGCTGAAATTGCATTGACAAACAATGTGCTATCCCCAGGTATAAAAACTTTGACTCCATTATAGGGGAACTTAACACATTGATGGTAGGTGGATGGTACAGCTTGCATGTCATGGATCCATGGTCTACCAAGCAGGATGTTATATGCCAAAGGACCAACATCAACAATTTGAAACAAAATGTCCTTTTCAACAGGACCAATTCAAACAGGAAGAACAACCAATCCCTTAGAGCTTCTCTCAGCCTCATCATAGGCTTTGATGGTAATTTTCTTCCTAGTATCAATGACGTTCTTTGAGTAACCTAGGGTTTTCAAAAGACTTAAAGAACAAATGTTGAGCCCATCACCCCCATCAATCAACACATGCCTAACACGGGTCTTGTGAATCATGACTTCAATATGGAGAGAAAGATTATGCAGATGGCTCAAGGCTTTGTTGTCTTCTTCTGAGAATGTGAGGTAATGAGGGCTAGCAAGGTGGTTAACCATGTTTTGGAATTGGTCAACATCTATGTTATTAGGGACATTTGCTGCACACAAAGCATCCTCAAGAATATGCTTATGTCTTGGGGACAATTCCAAGAGTTCAAAAATAGAGATTTGAGTTGGAGTTCTTTGCAATTGATCAACAAGATTGTAGCTCATTTCTGGATTGATTGCTGACTTGGTGGTGACATTCTTGGATGTCACATGTTTGGGCTTACTAGATTGATTGGAATTAGGACCTCTAATAACCACAAGACTTTGATCTTTGCTTCTAGTAACAACATTGAGAGGTTGGGATGAACTTCAAGATTGAGGACCTCCAAGCACAACAATGGGTCCTTCATCAAATATGGGAGGTGAGTTCACATCAGAACCATAGGGATCCTTTCCCCTCATCATGTTAACACTATCATCCATAACTTTAAGCATGTTGATGACATTCTCTGCAGATGTGTAGGTGTAATGAATTACAGCTTTGCCATCCTTGGCTTTAGAGGTTCTCCCTTTTCATATTTGGGCAAAGGTTCCTTAAATGCCTTGTGGTCTGCATTGGTGTTCAACCCATCAATTTGAAGCTTCCCACTCTCAATAAGATCCTGGATGAGATGCTTGAGTTTGTAACAATTCTCAATATCATGTCCTATACCGTTGTGGTATTTGTAGTAAGCCTTTTCATTCCACCAATGTGGTTTGATGTCAGGTATGTGAAATTTGGCTGGATCTTGGGGGTGTGCAAGATCATGAGCAATGAGGTTCTTGAGAACATCTTCATAAGAGTCACCAAGTTTAGAGAATTGTCTTTTCTCCTTTTTAGATCTACCTTGATACTTTGGCTTATGCTCTTGTTGGTTAGATGATGTTTGAAGCTTCATAGCTTGAACAACACTGGATAAATTAAGGACACCTTGGTCCTTTGGTTGGTTAGAGTCAACAACTCCATCATTGACTACTTGTTTGTTCTTGTTCCAATGTGAGTTCTTGTTTTTATCCTTATGATTGTTGTTGCTATTCTGACTATTATTGTTGTTGTTGCTTTGTTTAGTCAAAATACCTTGTTCTTTTAAGACATCCTCAATGCAACATGCAGTTTCGACCATAGTGTCAAAAGAATCAAAGACCATCTTCCTAACCTCATACCGTAGTTCTGGCACTAGATTGCTAACAATAATGTCAATCCTTTCATCTTCAGGAATAGTCCTAGAATATTGGGAGCATAATCGTGTCCACCTTTGTAAAAATGTGATAAAGGATTCCCCTTGATTTTGTTTTAGCTTGCACAAATCAAGCATGGTGACTGACCTTGATAAGTTATATACAAAATGTTGCACAAATCAGTGGACAAGTTCCTTAAAAGTTTTGACGGGAGGAGTAATGTTAGTAAACCACTCCATTGCTTGGCCTTTTAGACTCCTTGGAAATAATCTCATGAGATAGGAGTCTTCATGGTGAAATTCAAAAATCATAATGTAGAACTGACACACATGGTCATGTGGGTCACCATTACCGTCATATTTGTCATATAGGGGGATTTCAACTTTTCTAGGAAAATCGACCATACTCACATTTTTATCAAAAGGATTAGGACATATGGAATCCAAGTTGAAGGAACTCTTAGGAGCCATCATTTTTTCCATCATCTTCTTCATTTGCCTAATTTCTTCCTCTTGTGAAGGGTTTTGCTTCTTAATTTTTCTGTCCACATCAAAGTTGTATGGAACCCTTGCACCCTTATTGATCAAGCTTTCCAAGAACTGATCTTTATTTTGCTCAACATATTTTTCCACATATTGTTGAAATAGTGGCTCTTGTTGCATTCTCATAAAATCATGAGCTTCAAAGTTGGCACTACTTCCTCTGTGTGGAGAGCCATGATGAGGTCATTGGGAGGGTTGTCTTTGAAGTCTAGGAGGTGTGTGTCTCCTATAATGTGCATGTTAAGAAGTCCTTCTTCCTCTAGGACTAGGTGATCTTGAAGGGGTCCTTGACCGCCTTCTACTTCTTGGAGTTGCTGAGGGAGTAGATGGTGGAGAGTTGGTTCCATTATTGGTACCCCTATTATTGAATCGTGCATGAAGTTGTTGAGCTAGGAGCCTATCTTGTTCCTCTTGGGTGGCTCTTCTCTTTATGTCTAGCAAAGCTTGCCTTTCAGCTTCCAGTTGTTTAAGCTTTTCTTCTTTGGCAGCTTGTTCATTCAAGAAAGCTTACTTTTCTCTCTCAATGCTCTTTAACCTCTCACTTGTGTATCGTGAAGTATCTCTAAGTGGAGAAGGTTGTCTTGAATGTCTAAATAAGTTAGCTGCATTGACATGAGCATCACCAGATTCATTGTTTTGGTCTTCATGTTGTGACCATGCATCTGGGTGAGCTTGTCTATAATGTCTCTCATCTCGTTGGTGAGCATCTAGATATCATGTGTTGATGGGAGGTGATCCGGGTGGACTACCATAAGAAGATCCATCGAATATCATATTACCCCTGTCTTTGAAAAATGTCATCAAGAGTTTGATCCATTGCTTCTCTTTGTTGTCTAGTGAAGGTGTAACTCATATCCATATTCGATTGAGAAGGTGCTAAAGAGGTACTCAATTTTCTAGGGTTACTCTTTGGGTCAAACCAAACTTCAGACTCACTCTTAGGGGATTGATAAAAAATGGGTTCTTTTCCCTTTCACTGTTGACGAGTTTTGACTAAGGGAAACTAATTGAAGACAACTTGAGGTCATTTCCCTTCACTAACTTGGTACCTTGTTGTAACTGAAATGAAAGAAAAAAAAATCCTTGGTGATAAGATGACCTCACAAAACATCAATATCAAACTTAGGGTAACAAAAGTACTCAATTGTCCAAAAGAGATGGTGAGATAAAAAATTGCAAAAAGATGTAAACCAACACTATCATAGAGGTGCTTAATCAAAGGATTCCAGTATCCTTGCACATATGAATCAGAGGATGGATTTACCCAAATTATATAACTGAAACTAATTTTTGATGGAAGTGAATTTGGACAAAAGAGGACTGAAATTCTTCAAGAATGTTACCAACGAATCTAGAGATATACTTTTTCAACAAGGATAGTTTTTAACTTGGCAATTCCACACAAGATGACTTTGTAAAACCAAAGGAGACTAATCCAAGAGGCCTAAAAACAAGAACTCAACGTATAGACAAGTTTCCAGTAGCAGAGTAAATTACTCACTTAAAAATCTGGTCAACTAAAAGAGATTGAAAATGACTGAAACTAGATAGATTGCAAAAAAAATTTGGGTGACACTTTCCAGACAAATAGGGTGACACTTTAAGGCCAGGTGACACTTCGCGCTACACAAGGCAAAAATTTCTAGGCTAACGGTGTGACACTTTCCAGGCAAGTGGGGCGACAGTTGTTCAGGGATGAACTATCACACAATACTTCTCAGAACAGGGTGTGACACTGTTCCAGGGTTGTACTACTCTTTGACCAGTGAATGTCAAAATCTCAGTTTTAAGGCCTATTTGTTCAATATTTCAATTTGAAGGTTGATTTTTTTGGTTTCAATCATAGTTACAGCAGTAAATGGACAAGTTTTTCAAACAATATGGGATCAAAACATGTCTTCATACACTTGAAACAAGGGCAAAGACAACCTTGCCAAGACAAGCAATTATGATATCAAAATTGAAAAAAACCTATGAGTGCTACCGAGATGTTGAGTATGCAAGAACGTTTACATGGGTATAGCACAACAAGAACACTTCAAGCACTTACTATCCTAAAAAGACAAGGCTCAATACTTAACAACTTGGCCCATAACTTGATGCTCCATTGCCTTACACAAAGTGGTTGCCCACAATAGATATTGGCTTTGTTATGGAAGTGCCAAAGACACAACCAAAGGAACACATATGGTGAGTAATCTTGGGGTGATCTAAGTTATTTCACTTGGATCAATCCTTGCACCAAGAAGCGAAGCCGCAAAATAGGGTGGCTTCTAACTATGGTTCTTAATAAGGGCTTCCATTCGTAGTATCCCTCTTGCTCCTCAAAAAGGACTAGGACCTCGCAGCCTCAAGAGTACCTTAAGTATTTTTGCTCAATGCTTTCCTCATGGTCACAATCCCACAAGTTACTCACATCAAGTGAAGACAAGCACTACGTCTACTAAGGTTTTGTGTCCTCGATAGCCTTGAGTTTATAGTTGGTCAGAATAGCTTGATATTAGCTTGTCCCCACTTGGGTCATTCCTCTTGATTGCTCAAGAGCAGGCCCGCTAAAGGATTCTATCAACTAAACAAAAATGGATCAACTTGTGAGGTTCAAGGTTTTTGTTTCACCACAAGGGTGAAGAGCATACTCCCCTATCTCAAAGTTTCTCCCAAACACACCAAGAAGAGTTCAATTACCCTCTTGCTTCCAAAATCTCAAGATGGGTCAAGATTTTCTGGTTCACCACAAGGGTGAAGAGCATACTTCTCCTACCACCTCAAAATTCCTTCCACAAGATATTATGTTCCTATCAAATGAAACAACTAGTAATTGCCACACTTGAAAATGAAATAAATAACAAACACTTTTTTTTGTATTTTTATGCATTTTGGGCAGCCCTACAAAAACTGTTAGTAGCCCTTTAGCATGCAATTTTGGCAAATTTCTCAAGAAAATGTACCTACAACCACAACTTGTTAGGCCCACAAAGTTAGCAAAATCCAAAATCTAAATGAAATCTATCTAACTGTAGCAAACTGAACTAGCAAACTAATTAAATCTAAACTCGGCCACAAATGTAAAAAAAAATAGCTCACTATCAGGTACAGGTGAAAATACAGTCAGCAACAGTATCATGCGACACTTCGCTACATACTGGTGTGACAGTTTAGCTTAGTGCGACAGTTCACCCTACCTGCAGGCGACAAAATGCATAAAACAGTGTGACACTATCTGCCAAACAGTGCGACACTTTTAACTAGTAAAGTGTCACGCTGCAATACAAAAAATTGTCGCACGACACTAGTAAAATGTCACATGACACTTTGAGATAGAAAACCAGAGACCGAAAATAAGCTAAAAATTTGACAAAAAAATTAACGGAAATGTAGAAAAATAAAGGACAAAACGCTAATGTTCTACCCCACGGTGGGCGCAAAAAATGTGTACTCTAAATAGTGCACTTCTATGAATCATTGCATTCAAGAACACTCAAGAGTGAGGTCTCAAAAATTGATCCATAGCTCTTTATGCATGGAGTTGCAAGATATTGAAATTGCTCTCAGCTAGAGCTATTAAGCTTATGACCTTGCTAGTCAACCATACAATGAGAGATTCAAATGAAGACAAAGGCAAGAATGCCAATATCCCCAAGAATCTAAATGAAAATGCAATGTAACTAAAAATGAAGATGCAAGTTATGCTATGGAAATGAAAGATGAAAGTATTACAAATCCTCCTATTTAAGCTATGTGAGATTAATCTATAGCATGAAAAGAAATCTAAACTATGAAAGCATAAACATGAAGCTACTATGCAAGAATGAAACTAAGAATGAAATCTAGATGCAAAAGCCAAGAATGCTCCAAATCTTCAAAAGCTCCAAAATGACTTAGAAAACCTGCAGCATAACATTAGCATAAAAGATTGATATGATGCAAATGAGGAAGAGAGCTCTCCTTTTATAATAAATGAAAAGGAATGGACCATGGAGATTAAGAGGCAAAAGACTTAATCAAGGGTGGAGCTTGAAAGAGGAGCAATCAATGTGCACAAATATCCTCCAATGAGAAAATAAGAGTTGACTTTTGTGTCCATATGAGACAAAAAATACTTTTTCCCTTTTTATAAAATAAGAATAATGCTTTATTTGTGCAACTTAGGATAAGAGGAAAAGTGGGGGCTTTTTATTTAATAAAAGGGGAGGAAATATTCCTTTTAATTAAATAAAGACTTAGGATAAAATGGTTAGCCCATAGAAAATAATAAAAAATGATAGAATAAGATTTGATCAAAGAAATTGATATTGAGCTGAAAATGCTAATTCAGAAAATTGATAAATTGCTGAAAGGGGGCCCAAAGTCTAGGCGACCATTTTAGGGTGCATACACCAGGTAGGGTCTATCCTAGAAGATGATCCTCCTTATGTGTTTGTGTGTTTGATTGTGATATTGGTTATCTACTTGATGTCTTGAGTGAATTTGAAATTAGAATATGATAATGTTATTATATTTAGTCTGCATTGTTGAAGGAAATAGTTTAGGAGAAAGGATGATTCTATGTGTTGGAAAATATTGATTTCATAGACTATTGTACTTCCTGAATGGTTTGTTATTCTCATTTATGTATTTTTTAGAATCTAGATACTATCTAGGATCTATGATTATACTTCCTTTCATGTCTAATAGGTCTATAGGTTCTCTCAGACCTTAGGAATAAATTTTCTCCTTCATTGATTGCATTCTAGCTTACATGTCTTTCTTTATTTTTATATATAGAGTAGAGGTTTCTTGAAGGTAGGATGGGTTTGAGGGATGTTTTGGAAGGTAAACAAGGAGATCTCAACTAGGTCTTTCCTTGATTCTACTTCCAGTACCTCCATCATGCCCAGTTTTACCCAGAAACTCACTCTGCCAGGTAGTTTTTCCAAAACACACAGTCTCTGTCCAACTGCGTAGTTTTGGAGACCAACTATGTAGTTCTCGCTACCAAATGTGCATCTTGAGGCCCCAACTACATAACTTCTAGCTCCAACTACACAGTTCCATGAATCAACTGTGCAACTTCTTGGACCAATTGTGCATCTTCATGCCAGGTCATGGGTAGGGTCCTTTTTGATGTTTTTGGGATCTTGGGTGACTTGGGGTTGATCCTAGGTGGTATTTGGTCACTTGGATCACTTGCTTCTTTAGTTGTATGTATGTTGGTGCATTTTGATGCCTGTTTAAGCTTCTTGATGCATCTAGGAGTTAGGATTAGGGTTTAAGGTTGTCTAGTGGACAAGGACAACTAAGTGACTTCCTAAACTATTCCTATTATCAATTTTCAGTACTTGAATGTTTTTATGACTTGTCTTAATGCATATCATGTGTGTATATGATGCTTGGGTAAGGGTAGAAAACCTAAGTACACTAGGTAAGTGGCTCTTAGTGTGGGGTCGGGGCCCTAAGTGGCTAGTACTAGGATAACCCACTAATGAGTTGTTTTAATCAAGTGATAACTTTAATTAAATGAATGGGGATGGAAACAAACACTAAAAAGATAAATTTAATGCCTCACCCATGTCATTAGTGCTAGTAAAGGCTATGGATGGGACTAGGAGAAGGTACCTATGCATAGGTACGACTGAATGGCGCTTGTCTGTATGAAAGACATTTGGTTCCGCATGTGCCTACTTGGGGGCCGGGGCCAAGAGTGGCTAGTACCAGGACAACCCAAGGGGGTAGGGCTATGTGATGACACTCACCTAGCTTGTCGCTTAGAGTTTCAACCAAGTCTTGGAACCTTTTTGGGAAGGGATTTGTACTTTGATCTTCTTTTCAGCTATTGTTTGGGAAAGGTTACCTCAACCCTAGGAATGGCCTAGTTATCTCTTCTTGCGTGGATCTTGGTGTTTATCTCCTAGCATGGGGGAGTGGGCCTTTTGGTATCCATGTGGTTGGGTGGTAAATATTTCTTTATCGAGGTATCAGCTGCAGTTTGTAGTGCTAAAAAGATTCTTGTTTATACATTGTTCCAGTTTTGAAGAAAGAAGACTCTTTACTTAGCCTTCATTATTTGCAATCAAATGTAAAGTTATACCATTAGTGTAACCTACCAAGAGGAGATGAATGTAATTTAATCTTTATTATATTTCAAAAGTGATATAATCTAGATTGGGTAGATTTAGGGAAACAAAGAAAGGGAAATGTAATCTTTATTCAAAGCATATTGTATTTAGGGAAATGAATTTAGTAAGTTTCCAAGTAAGGTGGAATGTGGTACATTATTATTGACCAAGAAAGGCTAGTAAATTAATGATATGGTTTCATGTATGTAATTGTTCAAGTTCTTATGAAATGAATTACTTTAAATTCTATGTTGTTCACAAAGGAATACCTTGAGTATAAAATGGATCATGAAATGTTAAGCTTAATATTTGAATGAAAGCATTTATATTTTCCTTCTAAAGATCTTCAAATGTTATGATAGAGTTGGTTTAAAGTTATTCAAATTTGTTAGTACATTTAATGAAACTTAAATGGATGGTAGTATCCTACTAGGGAACCATGGGTGGAATCTAAGTTAGAATTTGCTTATGTTATTATGCATGTAAATCTTTTCAAGCTTTAAAAAAATATAAAAATTCTTAGTTCGTTACATAGGTTTTCTTTCCTAAGAGAATATTTGTTCTCTTCCTTGGTTCCCTTGCGGGGCATGACACTCAGAGTTTTCTTTAGATCATTCTCACCTCTTCATTTCCATTTGAAGTTCTCGTGTAAGCATTGAGGACTTATTTTATAACATATATGATCTTTGTGTATGGTCATTTAATTTCCATCAAATCTTGAGGATTTTGTTTGAAGTTTAATGTCCTTTTTACAAATACTCATTTAGGTTTGAGCTAGGGTTTGGATGTTGTTTTCTTCCATTCTATTATTTCCTCATGCCCTAGTCTCTATTAGTTTTTTAGTCATGTATTTGAGAAACTTGTGTTACATATCCCACATTGTATATTCAACTTTATGTGCATGAGTATTTGATCAAGCTCTTTTACAGGCGGTTTCCTTCATACCAGGATTTTACATTCCCATTGTAGGGGGATTGATCTATATAAAACCCTCATTTGAAATCAAAATTGTTATCCTTCATCAAATATTATTTTCATTTGCAGATTTTCCCTTTGTAGTCAGGACTTTTAGTCTTGATTTCGAGGGATTCTTAACTTTGAAAATTCATGTCTTTGCTCCATGCAATCGGATTTATAAGTTCTAATCACACTTATATTTGCAAGTTTTTCTACTTTCAATTGGAACTTATGGTTTCAATTACAATTAAGATGTGCTACTATTATGTGTAGTTAGGACTTTAAGTCCTAACCACATTTACTAATGCAATGTTTTCTAACACTTGCAATCTAATTAACTTAGAGTTTTGATTGCACTGTGATACACACGATTGATACATGTGACAAGAACTTCTAGTTCTGATTGCACCTCTTTACTGCACTCATGCTTGTAATCGAGACTTTTTGTCCTAATTATAATTATAATTCATCTTGCTTTATGCAATTGGAACCTACTTTTTGACTTGTAATCAGGACTTTTAGGCCCAACTACAACATTGAATGTTTATGTCCCTTCTTGTACAATATGTTTATCAAACCTTGAAATTGCAAATTGGTCCATTTTTAGTCATTTTTTTCCCTTTTTCATGTCTTGTCAAGATTTTTCTCTGTCATCTCATCTTTCATGTCAAGTTTACATCCAACATTGGAAACTTTATGAGTCCATTCATGTTGTTCTATTTTAGATGTACTCATCCATGTACCAAGGACTTGAAGAATTTGAGCATGTGACATCCTATAGAAACATGAAGACATCTTTAATAGAGGATGATGTTAATAAAATCATCTTGTCAGACACTTAGTTTGTTTTTCATCATATAATATGTATTTCAATCTTGACACATTACACTTATTGCCTCTAATTTTAGCTTGACAAAATCATAAATCAACCCCTACGATATTTTGCCCAAAATTATTGTCTATGAACTCTAAGCACATATTTTTAGTTTTAGTCACATTTCTCATAAGCATTTTCACCATTATAACATGTGTCTTTGATAGGGTAAGGTCTTTAGTTTTTATTTTATTTATTTTAGTGTTTTTAAAGTTGGTTTTACTTCAAGTTATTTTGAAATTGAAGCTTTTATACTCCATTACTTGTGTTTTCTCTTGCATGATTGTAGGTTATATTTTTAGTCCTGTACAACATAAGTAGTTCAGGCTTAAAGACTTGACTTATACATGTTTAATGAGCTTGTATTCGGGACTAAAAGTCCCGACCACAAGTTTATGTACATTAATTGCCAAAATCGCTAAGTTTCAAATAAATTTTTATATCCCTATCTTTTGTCATTTTGATTTCATTTTGTTTTTTCTTTTTTGTCATTGTTGCTTCTAATTACTATCCAAAGCTCCTACAAAAGCTCTGAGTGCTTTTTTAGATCAAACCTTGCCATCAGTTAGTGAGTTTTGTGTGCATTGTCAAGTACACATTATTTCCCTTTGTAATTAGGGCACATACACATCCTTTGAATTTTTTGTTAGAACATGTGTAGTTCATCTCTATAAGCTTTTGTTATTATGATTATTTTTATAAGTTAGGGTTCATGTTTTATTTTGTGTTTAAGAATAGTTTCTACAAAATTGATTATCATTTTTATCATTTTTAAACCCTAGTATTATTTTTGTTTTTGGGTTGTGTTTTTGTGAAACAAGCACAAAATCTCAATTTGTTTTTCTATTGTATATTTTTGGGTCAAGTCCTCACCAGTAGAAGTCATCTATCTTGATTTTGAATGATTATTATATGAAAACCCATGTTTTAAGCCCTTTCTCTATGCGAACAATATTATAAGTATCATTTTCCATGGACAATGCATAGACAAAATCCATGGTTAATTGGCACTTTCAATCCTATTTGTAGGTTAATTTTTGTCCTAACCCCCATATGTGTCGGGATTTTATGTTCTGATCACATTTGTTAGATATTCTCAGTTGGTGCAATTAGACCGTAAAATTCAGATTGCACTTACAACCTTAATGGTTTGAAATCCCCTAATGTGATTAAATATTTTAGCTATGATTGTACTTATAATTGCAAAAAGTTTGAATGTTATTTTATACAATCATAACTTTTAGCTTTGATTGCATTCAAAACACATGATCACCTTAAGTGTTGTCGAGACTTTAAGTCTCAACAACACCCCTTATTACACAAATGACACTTTGTGTAATCCAAAATTTTAGTTTCGATTACACCTCATACCTACATTTACAAAAGTATAATCAAAACCTTAAGTTCTAGTTACACTTCACCTTACACTCAATTTCATAAAGTGTAATTGCTTATTAAAATTTTGAATACATAATGTGTTATATTTGCAACTAGTTAGTGTAATTGGAACTTAAAGTCTTAATTACATGTTACCTTTCACATTGCAAAGGAATACTTAGTGCAATCAGTACTTTTACTCTTGATTGCAAGTTAATGCTTTTCACCATCATGTGTATTCAGGAATTCTAGTCTTGATTGCATACTTTGTTTACTTGCACTATAATTACAATCAAGATTTTTGTCTCAATTGCAACACCACACACTTGTTTACCTTGTACAATCAAAACTTCTCATTTTGATTGCATTTTATATCCCTATAACCTAGTGTAATCGAGACTTTTAGTCCTAATTACACCTAAGTACTATATGTTATATCCTCATTTTGTAATGCATCATATAAACCTTGAATCATAATCATGGTCCCATGTAAGCATATTTGTTTACCCATCCTTGCCAATCCTATGTCCACACACTCTTTTTGAGATTTGATAAATCAAAGCACAGGCTTTGTTTTGTAATAACTTTGTTCAATCGAGAATATAATGAAGCTAACAATTACACATTTTGATATTTTTTGCTTTGGTCCTTTCATCCCAGTGTTACAAATCTTCATCCAATGACCAAAGTACTAGATATCTCCCCTGATAAGAAGATGAAGTAAAAGTACCACAAGTACCAGAATGCTATTGTGCCTTATTTTGTGGTCTCCAATATTGAGGAGATCAAATAAATTAAGGTTGGGCATGTTGATATGTTCGAGTTTATCCAAATAATATATGTAGAAGAACAATCATCAGGAATGAAAAAGATCCTCAAAAGTCACATTCATGTAGTTTCAACATTCCTTAAAAGCTATAATATGTTTCTTAATGTCCTATCGATGTTAACGACTACTTCATGTGTCCATCTTTTGGTATTGGTTTTTGCATTCAAATGGCTTCAGTATTTGTAACATGTATTGTAATGTCTTAAGTCCAACCTATCTGAGATGTGTACTGTAAAATTTAGTTACCATCTCATTGTATGTCCTAGATTTAGGGTCGATATTGAGTGCCTAGTGTAATTGTAATATCTAATGTATTGGTGATTACACACACTATGTGTAATACCAACATATGTAAGATTAGATACCAACATGTATATATTGGTATCCAAGGATGAGTAAATGTGTAACATAAGATAAAAAGTATACACACATATTAAGTGACTACAAATTCATGTGAAAAAAAATATGTGTTCCTACTAAATAGTCTAAAGATCTTAGAGGTGCATTATATATCTATTCATATATTTTGTGTATCGACACTGAGCCTCCATCTATCATTAGTGAGCCTTCATGTATC
Source organism: Chamaecyparis obtusa (assembly GCA_027943335.1). Lineage (NCBI taxonomy): Eukaryota > Viridiplantae > Streptophyta > Pinopsida > Cupressales > Cupressaceae > Chamaecyparis > Chamaecyparis obtusa. Next base: position 35,978 of record BSBK01005313.1, read on the forward strand.
AGCAGTGAGCTTGTGTATCGTAGTGAGCCCTTTTCATATCTGGTAGTGAGCATTTGTACAAATCACCTTTTGGTGTCACCCTAATAGGTCTTTTTCATATTCATGAGAATTAGCTTCTCCGTGGATTTTCCCAGTAGGGTTTTCCACGTCAAATTTGGTGTTCTATGTTTGGTGTGGTATTCATGCATATCTTTACTATGGATGTTTTCTATGCTTAACCGATCAATCTTAAGCTTGCATTATTAGTTCTTCAGTGTTTACCGATAGAAGAAAAGCTTTATTTGTTTGTGTGGGAATTACTAATTCACCCCCCTCTCAGTTATTCGACATGTTCAACAAAGGGAACTTCTATCTCAAATAGATTCCAATCTATCCTAGCTAATACCAATACTTGGCTCAAAAGAAAAGGTACTAAGATGAAGAAATTCAAGGTTGGATCATATGATGACACAACAAGACTCATGGGGCAAAAATCAAAGGTAAGGACAAATAAAGAAGATACATCTTCTTCTAGGACCAAAATAAAAATAAAATTGAAGAAACCAAAGGAGAAGTCTCAAGACCATTTTGTAAAAGGAAGGGAGAATTTATAATCCAATATGTTATTGAAGAAGAAGATAATCAACAAGAGGAAGCACAAGAACCTCCAGCTGCACCAGATGCATGATTTATCTCTATTGAGACTCCTTAGGTATCCACTCCTAAAAATGTTTCTACCTTCAATCTAGATACCGATAATGATTATTTCTCTATAGTTACGGTTTCTCAAATAACACCTTCTATGTCCACTCAAGATATTTATTCCCTATCTTCTGAGTCCTCCCCAAATACACCCCAAGATAATTTGGCTTGTATGTTTTCCTCTGATTTGCATCCAATCTTGTCTACTGTGTCCTTTTTGGGGAGTTTTTCCACCCGTAGTGTCATGAATCTATGCCTCATGTCGCAATAGAGAACTGTAGACACCTAAATCTGATTACACAATTAGGTAATCTTATTTGGTTATCTCCTATGGCACTAATTAAATATTAATTATTTAATTGATTTATGTCATCCACTAGTTAATTAATTTAATTAATTACTATAGTCTAATGAATTATCTAAATGACAACCCATAGTCTGATAATTAATTAAAACCCCCTTCCTCTATTAATTAAGTTAAATATATTCATCTATTTAAATTAATTCACAAATCCCCTTTTCCTCCTATTTTTGGAATTAAATTTTTAATCTAATTTGAGCACATGGCTCCTAAATTTAACCCCTAACCTTGCGTTATTACTCAACCCAACTCATTCACACATGTTAATTACCATTAATTAGCTAGTGACCCATGATTAGCTAATCCAATCCTCCACTCATTCTCTCTCATCCCATCACATCCTCCTAATTCTCTCACTTGCCTCCTAATCCAAGCCTAAATCATTCCCTAAATATTTGCACAATCATAATCCATGGATTAAGAGATCCTAACCCAACCCAAGTCAACCCTCATGTCACATCCTCACATCCCCCAACTTTCTCACCTCATGTCAACCTTAAATGATCTTACACATTCCTTACACACTTCATCTCCCTCTTACACATTTGTCCCCTCTCACATCTCCCAAAATGGTCACATTCCCCCATACTTCAAAACCTCTCTCCTTATGACACTTGTCACAATGAGAGGAATTTGAAAAAACACAATCCATGTACTCACACAATCCATGTACTCTATCTCAAATGCATCTTGACCCTTCCTCAAGTTTGTATCTTGACTATCCATTCAACTCTCCTCTTGCCTATAAATTGAACCCTCTTCTCCTCATTTTCATCCACCTTTTATGCATTGATATCTTGCCATTTTGAAGAGAAAAAATACAAACCATAACTTTATAATTCCAAAATATCTCCACACTTTGAAGCTTGGAGCATCTTGAGCACACATCCAATCTATTGGACCAAATCCATTCATCAAAGGAGGCTTCACATTTGTGGTTTTGCAAGGTTTCCACTCTCTAATATTTGCATTTGAGTCTTTATTTGTGGTCTTATAATAAGTGTTTATCTAGTTTGTATTGTTAAATATTTATCTCTTTTCATTTTCTTTAACACTACATTTTAGGTGATACAAGAACATTCTATTAGAAGTGAAAACCAAACTTCTATCATGTGTGTCCACCACAGTGCAAACCTAGTATGACCCATCACACATTGTACTTGAAGACACCAAAGCTACCCATCCTAATCTACCTCCATGGCTAAGAGATGCTACTCTAAAGAGAAAGAAGTAGGAGGTTTCTCCTTATGAATTTGACTTAAAAAATATCCAACAAGTGAAACTCAAAGTTGCAAATAAGGCAAAAATAGTCTCAAAGATTATTATGGATAAAAACAAAACAAAATATGTTGAAATAGCATAATTGCTTGTAGACAAACCTGGGGGAGAGATTCAACTCTCTAATTTCAAGATCACTAGAGTGGAGCTTGGTAAGAAAAAAACATACTATAATAAATAATGATGCACAAGACTCTATAGCTTCATTAGCTCGGAGTTATGATGAAGTCAAAGAAAATAAAGACCACCTAAAGGAGAAAAATGCATAGCTGATTATTGTGATTCAAAAGATCACCAAGTCCTCTAAATAAATTGATCCTTTGTCATCCTCCATTATTGAAGAATCTATTAAATAAGATGAGAAGGTTGGGGAGAAAGATACAACCATAGATTCATGGGTTAAAAAGTTAATGCAATTGGTAAAGAAAGCACTCCAAGTTTTGACCAATGCAAAAGTTATTAAAGTTAAGATGAATTAAACTCTAGAGGCTTTCACCAAAAGCATGAAGTCTCTTGAAAAGTGTAATAATTGTTCTGATACCATGTAAGAATTTTATAATATAGAAACAATAACAACAACAACAACAACCCAATATCTAGAGGTTAACGAATAACACAATAAAAAGAGAGACAATAATGATAAGAATAAACTGAATCCTTATTAATGATGTAATAATAAAGCTAACCGAGCTAAAATACATGAGTATAATGTAGAAGTGTCTACATAAATAGGCAAGGCATGATAACTAGGGGATAACTTATCACCCACACTAGGTGGAATGGCATGTCCACCATCGGTGGATCATCCTCTATTGTGTAATGAAGTTTGCACAACAATGAGAGTATGATAAGTGATAAGTGCACTAAAGGTGGAGACAACACATAAAGTGCAATGTGACAAATACTATCACCACCTAAAGTGGAATTTTTCCTACACCATATGCAAATAAAGGTGTAAACTCCTAAGTGCCCCATATGCAAACTACTATGCATGTATTATCCCAAATAAGCTGAAGTAAGGTGTAATTAGGTAAATTTTTAATTACACCAACACCTCCCTTAAGTTAAAATTAGGGGAGTGCCCTTAAGCTCACAATGCAAGATGGGTCCCAAATACTAGGCCATGTTAGGTACCCATGTACACTATGAATATACAAATGCAATGCAATCTCTCACAAAGCATAGAAAGGGAGAAATCCCAATGGGCCAAATCTCACCCCCAAAAGAGAGATGAATATATAAAATAACTCTCAAAGAAGTGTGATAAGGACAAAACCACATGTGAGGAAAAAGTCCCCCCCCCCTCTCAATGTAGAATGTACACCAATAGTAGATATTGTATGCTGGATGAAGTAATTGCTCCATTATTTTTTAACAATGTTCCTCCCCTTAGGAGAAAAACAAATCCAAAGGTGTATGTAATATGTCTCCCCAATCTGAAAGGATGGATGCAAGAAGAAACTTGTATGGAGTCTCTAAAAGTTTCTCAAGTGTCCTCATGTCAATGTTGAATGTTGCCCCTTCCAAAACCATTGAAAATGACAAGTTAGGATCAAATGAGGATGAATGTAGAACATGATTAAAAGACCCAAATGTCTCCTGTAAAGATAAAGAGACCTCCTCCAACTGTTGTACATAAGGATCTATAATCACATCGAACTCAAAAGAATCATCACGCGGATAATGGACAAGAGGGTCAAAGTGTTCCCTTGCAAGAACTAAAGAAGGTTCATCTTCATCAAAGAGAAGATGTATGCCATCAATAATGTCTCCTAAATATATGATGTAGTACTCCATAAACAAACCTGTAATATCTAGCAAGTAGTCATCCCATGAAGTCATAACTAGGAGATGGGGTATCTCTTGTTGCACTGAGTCACAAGGAGCCGAAGTTGTAGAAATGTAGGCATGTGGAATTGATTGATGTTGTGACCGTGTCCTCAAGTGTCTAAAGGATGCCCCATGAGTGAACCTATTGGATCAAGAGTTTTTCAGTCCCAGCAAGGTTTAGTAGAAGACGTAGAGCAAGTATCCTTAATTGCATGTGGACATTATAAAGGTGTAGTCTTGTGAGTCGAAGTTGAGGTGGAATCATCATATGAGTCATTGTCACTTTCCACAATGTATGAAGGATGAGGAGGAGTAGATGTTAATCTAGGAGATATTTCATCAAAGTTTACTCTCCTCTCAATGAATATCTCATGAGTCTTAGGATCCATAAGTCTAAATTCCTTAACACCTTCATGATATCCACCAAATATGCAAGACCTACTACGAGGTTCCAATGCTTTGCATTTATGTGGAGATACTTGTGTCCAAGATGGAAAAATAAAGACTTAGAAGTGTCTCGCAACTATTTTATACCAAACCAAAGATCAAAGGGAGTAATTCCCTTCAAAACTTTATGAGGAACCTAATTTTGGATGTTTGTGGCACAACCTATAACTTTTTCCCAAAAAGCTAGACCAAGAGACTAAGCATGAATCATGAAAATAACCATCTCCTTAAGGTTTCTATTATTTCTCTCCACAATACTATTCAGTTGTGGAGTGTATGCAATCGAGTGCTAAAGATCAATTCCCTCAAGTGTGCAAAAGTCCTCAAGTGTGCAAAAGTCCTCAAGTCTATTGCTAACATATTCCCTTCCATTGTTTGTACAAAGGATCTTAACTTTTTTTCATGAGCACTTCTCAACATGAGTCTTGAAGGCTATAAATTTTTCAAATAGTTCACTCTTGTGATCAAGAAAGTAGACCCATTTGAAGTGGGAGAAGTCAACATTGAAAGTGATAACATAGGTAGTGTGTCTATTATAGAACAAAATAAACTCATAAAACTATTGAGGGATGCATTCACTTGTAACGGAGAATTTGCTCATAGAAGCATGTTGACAACCTACAACACTGAATTTGTAACCTACAAAAAAGATGCTTAGCATCAATAAGATTAACAATGGATCAGAATGAAATATTGAAAAATGTGTTACCTTATTGAGCTTCTCTTTGTTTCAAGAATAGTTTAATATTCTCTACTTAACAAGGTCAACCACGTGAAGGTGGAATCTCATTTGGTCCCTCCCCCCCTAATATCACTCTAAATTCCCCGTTAATGTCTAACATTCTTTAATCCATTAATGAAACATAACATTCATTCATTATCATGTAACATTCATTAACACATAGCATTCATTAACACATAATTAAATTCATTAACACATAAAATCCATTTGTTAACAAATAATAAGATTACAACCATTTTTTATTTTATTTTTTGAAGCTTGGATGTAAATACTAAGTGGAGCATCAAATTATCCATCAATTGTTCCCTCTTTAGTTATTTTGTGCTCTGCTCATGATCTAGCTAATGTATTCCTAGTCCTGTACTCACGATGAGGACACGTATGCAAATTGGGGTCCACTGCAATAACAAAGAAATGGGTTAAATTCATAATTTTTATTACTATTATTACTACAAGTATTTCATTAATTAAAAGAACATTACAGGTGTGCTCCTCTTTACCTGATGGGGCCATGTGATCTTCCTGATCATTTTGTCTAGACTCATCCTCAACATCCTGAACACCCTCTAAATCCTCTAGAGTTGAAACACAAAAGGTTACATTAATCAATACACCAATTGCAATTAAATTTGTTTAAAGGAATAAGAATGGTCCTCTTTACTTGGTGGGGGCACATCATGTTCTTGATGTTGTTTACCCGGATCATGCTCAACTTGGTCACCACGGTCTACATGCTCTAAAATATAAACAAAAAAGGTTGCATTAATTACTACACCAATTTCAATTTAAGATGTTTAATTGTATTAATAATTACATTAAAAAAATGTATAGCAAATGCATACCTCCAATATTGGAATGCACACCAAGACATTCATCATGTGCAGGTCATTTTCCATGATTAGCAAGTTGCATTCCAATGTTATCTGCATTTTTATCATTGCTTGCTTATTTAAAATAAATATAGTAACTTTATGTTGGAAATTAACATCAAAATATTATTTCTCAAGTATTAAATTTTAAATACTTTTCATTTAGCTTATTTACCTGTGTGAAGGATGCAACAAAATCTCATGTTTTCCCACTCAATTCTCTTAGGTGTTCAACCACGACTACATAGCCTTGCTAGAAGCCAATTTTCATGTCATCATCCATGGACACTCTATTGAATTTAGAACCCTGCATTTTTGCTTAGTATCATGAATTTTGCTTTTGTTGTTTGATTTAAAAAAAAATTCAATTTATTATTTTGATGTGATATTTCATTTATTGGTACTTACAATTCATGTGGCAAGTTTCATATAACCACCAGAGTCTAGTTTGTGTTGCCCATGCTTTTCTTGTCTTGCCTTAGTTGCCTTTGATGTGTCGAGCAATCTATGAAAAGTTTGAAATATATTTAGATTATATAAATATAAAGAGTAATTAGTACATAATTACATTCTTAATAGTATCACATACCTTCTTCTGCTTGGTGATGTATTTCCTTTTTTCCTTTCAACTCTCTCCTTTCCATCCAAAATTAGGTCCTTCCACTCCCTCTTTGGAATCATGGGGGGACACTCGTACTTTTTGTTCTTCATGTGTCCTATATTGGTCCCTCACATACTTTAGATATGTGTCAACTTTATCAAGGACCTTATTTTTATCGAATGTGTCATTTCTGAACAACCCAAGCATACGGTTTGTGAGTTCATCTTTTAACTTTTTTCTTTCCTATTCCACCATTTACGTATGGTGGACCTAAAGATCTCCAATACAATTTCATTAATATTTTTATTAAAAATGTCATTTTCTACAAATAAAAATAATGTGATCATTAGTCCAAAACGAGCGATCAATATGTAAATTATAATTAGACTATATTATAATAATTTTAAAGTACCATAGTTGAATATTAATGATATTCAAAATGTGGAAGCAGTGGGAACCAATCTAGAGGCAACAGTCACCTGCAAGTCAAGGAGACACGAATGGGGCATAGACAGGAGCCAAGGTTGGTTTCAGAGCACACAAAGGGAAGGTTTACAATGGCCAAGGATATAAAAGATGGTCTTTTAACTTTTGAAACTAGCAATGACAACAATGAAAGTTCTCTTCTGAGTGGAGAACTAGAGGATCTAGTTTTCGTAACCCAACACACAAATCTTTCAGAAATGGAAGAAGATGGGAGAACTAGAACAAATTAGGTGGTCATGCTCCTATCTACACACAGTTTGGGGAAAATTTTTATTTCAAAAAGATTGAGCATAGGTTTTATCGTCCAAAGGAAAAACCAGCGGATCCTCCCAAACAACCTAATGGAGATGAAGGTAACATCAGATATGAGTAATGTCAACTCTCAAGATTTCTAATCTACATTGGCTAGATGCAGTAGGATATTTTAAAGAAAGGGATTTTTTCTTTAAATGGTTAGGTCCTTGGCCATCAGTCTCCCTCATTAGGGACTGGTGTAGGCAAGTATGGGGTAAAGATTTAAAACTCAAAACCCTTACAAATGGATTTTATCTGGGTATTTGTGTTGTGAAAGAGGAAAAGGAATGGATCCTAAATAATGGACCATATTTAATAAATGGTAGAGGGGTTTACTTAAAAGACTAGGAGGAAAATTTTGACCCTATGAAGGAAAAGCTCAAAGAATACCCTATATGGTTAAATCTTCACAATCTCCCACTGAAATATTGGGATAATATAACCCTGGAGCAAATAGGGAATAAAGTAGGCACCTATGTCACTGCAAAGGAAGTTATCAACAAAAAGGATGCTTCAATACACCTTTGAATCCTTATAAACTTACAAAAAAATGACCCAATCCTAGACTTTATCATTTTGGGGACATATCATGGAACTTGGAAAAAATTGATTGAAGTTTGGGAGGGAGAGGGGACTAAGAAATCACCCACAACTCCTCAGACTAAAACTTAGCTAAAAGGGAAAGGGTTAGAAGATGATGAACTTCTAGACCAAATTGAACAAGAGCTCTTAGTTGATTAGAAAGTTTTTGCAGACCCTATAGTGAACCAAGTGAGTATTTTGGACATAGGTCAGTTCAACACTTCTCTTTGGAGGAAAGATTATAAAATGGATAGAGATGAAGCTATTCAGGGTTGTGTTAAGCAACATTTTGTGGAAGAGGATAGATTGTTGACACAGTTTGTTAAGGAGATGCCTCTTTCAGCTCTAGTTGTTCTAAATAAAGAAAAAAGATCTCCATGAGACATAGAGAAAATATGGGAGCTCCAAAAATAGAGAGATGTATCCCTGAGGGAACCAATGGTTAGTTCATTAGATTTAGATCATATGCCTATTATGATCCCAGAGACTCTAGCCTTCAAGGAGCTAGAGAGCCCCATCAATGATAAGGGTAATAACATAGAGGTTGGTGGGGACCTTTTCTTACATGAAAGACATGCAATGCATGTCTAGCAACAAAGGGAAATGGAGGAAAGGGTAGATGATAATTTAAATTTCAAGGATTTAGAAATCTCCCCAATTAGAAATCTAGACAGTGCCTTTGAAAGCACAAGAGACAATAGGGATGTTTCAGAGGACTGGGAATCAGATTATGCAGGACTTAAGGTGGAAGGAGGTCTAAATGATTTAGGCTTATATGAAACATAGGGAGTGATTGAGACAAGAACAATGGAACAAACTACTTCACAACATCTCAAACCTAGGATTCAGGAAAAGAAAAGGAGGGGCCCCAAATCAAACAAGGTCAAGCTAGCTATTGTTGGTAGTGCTTCTAATCAAACCAAACTTTTAAGATCAGGAAAAGGCTATGCCTTTTCCTGAGAGGAATGAAAATCTTATCATGGAATGTCAGGGGCTACGATGCCTTTGACAAATTGTGTTTAATCAAAAGATGTTTTGATCAAATGAAATTGGATCTAATTTTGTTATAGGAAACTAAAATTAACTAGGATGATCTTCTTATGTTTGAAAGGAGGTTTGGAAGATGGAAATGTGCACTGGTAGAGGCACAAGGAGCCTCAAGGGGTTTGGCTGCTCTTTGGAATGAGGCAGTAATTGATATTACTATTCAAAAAATGGATTAGAACTGGTAATGGCTGGATGTGTATTCTAAGAAACTTAAATTCAAAATCTCAGTCTTTAATATTTATGGCCCAAACAACAAGATGCATAAAAGGAGACCATGGGAAAGTATGGTAGTAATTATCAATGGCCTATAAGAGGAGGTAGTTATATTGGGAGGAGACTTTAATGCCATCCTAAAACCAGAGGATAAAAAAGGTGGTTTAAGGGTTGGAGTGGTGATAGTCAAAGGGACTTTAGTAATTTTGTTAGTGATTGTGGTTTGATTGAAGTAGCCTTCAAAAAAGGTGATTTTACATGGACTAATAGAAGAGAAGGTTTTCTGAATATAGCAGAAAAGTTAGACATATTTTTCTTGGTTGGCTGGCTGGCAACTGGGCAGACACTTTATGGACTTGTGAAGCATAAATTATGTCATTTCAAGGCTCTGATCATTTCCCTATATGTTTAAATATTTAAGATGAAAAAATTCTAGAAAGATGCCCCTTCAAGTTTGAGATGATGTGGTTTCAAGCATAAGAATTCAATGATTTAATAGCTAAATGGTGGGATCAAGCTCCAAGAAGATCAGGTAATAAGGCTTTTATTTTTTTCAAAAAGTTACAATTCCTAAAAGAGAAGCTTAAAATTTGGAATAGAGAGAACTTTAGAAACATTTTTGAAGAAAAATATAGGTTAGAGGAAGAAGTCAAATAGTTGAGTTTAAGAGTTATTGAAATGGGCATGCAAGAAGCTGATTTTCAAGAAGAAAATAGACTAAAAAGGGAGTTAGAAGGATGGTTAAGGAAAGAGGAAATTTTTTGGAAACAAAAATCTAGGGAGACCTAGCTTAAAGCGAGGGATAAAAACACAAAATTCTTTCACAATTTTGTAAAGATTCGAAGAGCCAGGAATAAAATTTTCATTATTCAAAATAGTGATGCAAGAGCATCTCAGGTCCTTAGCAATCCTGTGTCACCAAAAACATATTTGAGTTTGTTTGTGTTGCTCAGTTCCTACTTTGACTGAGTTGGTTCAATGTTGCTCAGTTTCCTTTGTTTGCTGGTGTTGGTTGGTTATCTCTCTGGCACTCAATTATTTCCCTAGTGCTCGATGATGCTTGTCTGGCACTTGGTTGGCTTTGCTTACTAACGGGTTTCTTTTGAGTTTCTGTTGAGGCCGACTTGTACATTTATATTAGGTCATAGATTTAATGTTGGTATCCATTATTGGGAAGCATGTGGACCTAGATCTAGTCATCCCTTCTATTGATTATGGATCTGAAGGCCGACTTGATTCCATAGCCTCTTGTATAAATGTAGTTGTTTGGTTAGAGTTTAGGAGTCAGTTTTGATAAAGTAAGAAGATAGAAGATTAGAGAGATTATTCATAGATCCTCACATGTTTGAGGACTTTTGTGCTTGATTGTAATATCTGGCCAAAACTGGGAAGGCCTTACAACCCGACATGTATGAATCAATTTGAAATAATATATGAAATTGATATGCATTCTCTCTCTCACCCTTGTTGTTATTGCTTTTGTGTGTTGTTGAGCAGGGTGGATTTGGTAGGGTGTGCCATTTCCTTGGCCCCTCCTATCCTCTCTTGCATCAGGTGGTATCAGGAGCGAGTTGAGATCTGGATCTAGGTTTGTGAATCTAGATTTGTAGGTTCCTTCTTGTGAAGTCCTAGTTGAATTGTTGTGGGGTGGTAGATTGTGATCTGACCTAAAATTGCAGAGGGTTTTCAAGATGGTTTGTGGGAGGCAAGATGCAGATCTAGGATTGACAGACATGTTGAGACAACTTGCTGCTAGATTAGAAGCTATTGAAACAACCTAGAGAAGAGGCAGCCATCTTGAAGATGTTAGTGATGATGAAATTGAGGTGGAACAAGGTGATGCTAAACCTACACCTGTTATGGATCAAGGTGAAGAAATATTTTTGAAGGCTTTGACAAATCTGAAGTCTACACCATATTTTAATCCTCTTGAGTATGGTGGAAAATTGGATTATGATGAATTGGTGGACTGGATCATAGAAATGAAAAAGTACTTTGAGTATGAAAATGTACCTAAGGAAAAGAAGGTGAAAATTGCAAGCACAAAGTTGAAGAGTCATGCATCCTTATGGGAACATTTGCAGCTGGACAGAAAGAGGAAAGGTAAAGACAAAATCAAGGTATGGAGTAAAATGTTGAATAAATTGAAAGGAAATTTTTTACCTTGTGATTATTAGATTAACCTAGTTACGCGGATGCAAAGTTTAAGGCAGAAAGATAGCTTGGTAAAAGAGTATATTGAGGAATTCTATAGATTAGATATCAGATCTGGACATGATGAAGATGATGTGGAAAGAATTGCTAGATACCTGAATGGTTTGAGAGTTTCCATCCAAGAAGAAATCAATTTGGTCAAATTGGAGAACATTGAAGAGGCTTATCAATTTGCATTGAAAGCTAAGGAGAAATTGAATAAGAGACATGAGCAAAGACAAAGAGGAAGAGGTGGTAGATTCCCTAGAGGAAGAGGTAGATCTAATGGTGAAAATGGTAGATCTGAACCTGAAAAGACAAATCTAGATAAAGGCAAGATTGAGTGGAAAGGTGAAAGTTAATCTAGAGGCAGAGGCAGCTATCGAGGTGGTTATAATAAAGGTGGTTTTTGAGGAACTTGTTACAATTGTGGAGAAGGACATAGATCTTTTGAATGTACATACACAAGTAAGAAGGTTGGTAGCAGTAGGAATGCTTTAGTGCAAGAAGAATCACCAAATGAACTTGAGAAGGAAAATAACTTGATGGTAAGAAGAGCACTGTGGAATGAGGGTAAAAAGGAAGATCCGATAAGGAAAAGTTTGTTCAAGACCAGATGTAGAGTTTTTGACAAATTTTGGAAGGTAATCATTGACAGTGGTAGCTCAGAGAATTTGGCATCTAAGGAAATGCTCTCAAAGTTGCAGTTGAAGAGGTTGGAACATCCAAAGCCCTGTCAAATTTCATGGATCAAAGATGAGCATACACTCTTGGTAAGTGAACAATGTTATGTGAATTTGAAAATTGCAAAGTACTATGATAAGGTGTTGTGTGATATCATGCTTATGGATTGTTGTCATATTTTGTTGGGTAGACCTTGACAATATGATAGACATGCCATATTTGATGGGAGATTGCATAAGTACACTATTTGGGTTGATGGAAGAAGACAAATCTTGTTGCCTTTGATGGAAGAACCTGTTAGTAATGTTTGCACATCTGTGAAATTTTGGTTGATGGAAGGAAGAAAGTTTGTTAAAGATTTGAAGAAGAATGATGTATGTTTTGCTATGATTCCTAAAAAATCAAGTAAGAAAATAGAGGATTGTGTTCCTAAGGAGATTGATAAGTTACTCACCGAATATAATGAAATCATTTTTGATAATGTACCTGATGGTTTGCCACCAAAGAGAAGCATTGATCATTGCATGGATCTAATCCCTAGAGCTAGTTTACTGAAGAAGGCACCTCATCAGTTAACACCTACAGAGAATTAGGAATTGAACTGATAGATTCAAGAGTTGCTAGAGAAAGGTTTGATCAGAGAAAGTTTGATTTCTTGTGTAGTACCTATAGTATTGGCACCGAAGAAGAATGGAGAATGGAAAATGTGTACTGATTCCAGAGCAATCAATAAGATAATAGTGAAGTATAGGCTTCCTATACCGAGAATGGATGATATAATGGATAGATTGACTGGAGCAAAGTATTTTACTAAAATTGATTTGAAAAGTGGGTATCATCAGATCAAAATCAGAGAAGGTGATGAATGGAAGACTGCTTTCATGACAAAGGAAGGTTTGCATGAGTGGTTGATTATGCCTTTTGGTTTAACTAATGCACCGAGTACTTTTGTGAGGTTGATGAATGAAGTTTTGAAGAAATTCTTGGGTAAGTTTGTGATTGTATATCTTGATGATATTATGATATTCAGTAAGACTAGAGAAGAACATTTGTTGCATGTTAGATAGGTTTTGTAGAGATTGAAAGAAGAAAAGTTGTTGATAAATCTAAAAAAGTGTTCATTCATGAAGGAAGAGATTGTGTATTTGGGATTTGTGATTTTAGCTGATGGTTTGAAAATGGATCCTCAAAAAGTTGAAGCTATTTTGAATTGGTGTACACCTATGAGTGCTAGTGAGGTGAGATCATTTCATGGTTTGGCAAGTTTTTACCGAAAGTTCATTATGAATTTCAGTTCAATTTGTAATGCTATGACTGAGACTATGTGAGGAGATAAAAGAGAATTTAATTGGACACATGGAGCTGATAAAAGTTTTGAGACTCTGAAGCAGAAGGTTGTTGAATTGCCTATTTTGGCATTGCCTAATTTCAATATGGTATTTCAAGTGGAATGTGATGCAAGTGGTAGTGTAATTGGAGCTGTGTTGAGTCAAGAAGGTAAACATGTTGCTTTCTTTAGTGAAAATTTGAATGATGCTAGAAGGAAATATTCTGTGTATGATCAAGAATTCTATTCTATTGTTCAAGCACTAAAGAAATAGAGACATTATTTGATGATGAATGAATTTGTGTTGTATACTGATCATAAGGCTTTATAGTATTTGGGTAGTCAGAATAAGTTGAATCAGAGACATATGAAATGGGTTGAGTATTTGCAGAGTTATACATTTATGATAAAGCATAAGAGTGGAGTCACTAACCGAGTTGTTGATGCATTGAGTAGTAGGAGATCTTTGATGACTGAGATGAAAATTGAAGTTCTTGGTTTTGATGACACGAGAGATTCTTATGAGTTTGATCTTGATTTTTTTGAGCCGTGGAGAAAGTGCAAAGCACCTATTCAAGATCAACAAAGTACTAAATGGGATGAATATTTTATGCAAGGAGGTGTGTTGTTTAAAGGTATTCATTTGTGTATACTGAGAGGAGCAATGAGAACTAATTTGATAAAGGAGAAACATAGTAGCAATTTGGCTAGACATTTTGGTGTTGATAAAACATGGAATTTGCTTAAGGAGAAATACTTTTGGCCATAGTTGTATAAAGATGTTCAAAAATTTGTGAAAAGTTTTGGAATTTATCAAGTTACAAAAGGAGTAAGTCAGAATACTAGATTGTATACACTGATTGTTGTACCTGAGAAACCTTGGAGTGACATCAATATGGATTTTTTTCTTGGCTTACTAAAGATAGTAAGATGTAATGATTTTATATTTGTTGTTGTGGATAGATTTTCTAAAATGGCACATTTTATACCTTGTAGAAAGACATCAGATGCAGTACATGTAGCAGATCTTTTCTTTAAGGAAATTATTGGATTACATGGATACTTCTGGATTTTAGATTGCATGGATTACTGAGGAGTATTATCTCTAACTGAGATAGTAAATTTGTTGGATACTTCTGGAAGACTCTTTGGAGAAAGTTTGGTACCAAGTTGAAATATAGTTCTACATTTCACCCACAAACCAATGGGGAGACAAAAGTTGTAAACAAAAGTTTAGGAAATCTTTTGAGATGCTTAGTTGGAGACACATTGAGTAGTTGGGATTCTGTGTTGGCACAAGCAGAGTTTGCATACCATAATTCAATGAATAGGAGTACTAGAAAAACACCCTTTGAGATTGTGAATGACATACAACCGAGAGGTATATCTGATTTGAGGGATATTGCTGATGAAAGAAAGATAAGTGCTGAAGGAGTAAAATTTGCTGAGTACATGAAGACATTTCATGAAGATGTGAAGCTGAAGCTGGAAAAGTGTAATCAATAATAGAAAGACAGAGCTGATAGATCAAGGAGACATAAGACTTTTGATGTTGGTGATGAAGTGATGGTTCATTTGAAGAAAGATCAATTCCTATTGGAACATATGGGAAACTAAAAAATGAAGAAGTTTGGCCCTTGCAAAATTTTGAGGAAGTTTGATAGTGGAAATGCATATGAGATTGAGTTACCTGATGACATGGATATATCACTGATATTCAACATTGCTGATCTATATGAGTATCATGAACCTGATGAAGACATGACAGTACTGATGGATTATCCTAAGAAGCAGAATGAAGAAGTTGAGCAGATTTTGGAGTAAAGAATTGGTAGAAATACAAGAGGAAAATAGTATATGAAATATCTAGTAAAGTGGAAGAATAGACCGATTGAAGACAGTTTATGGATTTCACAGTCTAAGTTGGATGTAGCTCGGACCATACCTATTTCATGATTCAGAGAATCATTTCAAATAACCCCAGGTGTCTGATGAAGGAGCATCTCGGGTCCTTGGCAATCCTGTGTCACCAAAAACATATTTGAGTTTGTTTGTGTTGCTCGGTTCCTGCTTTGACCGAGTTGGTTCAGTGTTGCTCGGTTTCCTTTGTTTGCTGGTGTTGGTCGGTTATCTCTTTGGCACTTGATTATTTCCCTGGCACTCAGTTGGATTTTCTTATTGATGGGTTTCTTTTCCATTTTTGTTGAGGTTGACTTGTGCATTTATATTGGATCGTAGATTTAATGTTTGTATCCATTATTGGGAAGCGTGTGGACCTAGATTTGGTCATCCCTTCTATTGATTATGGATCTGAAGGCCAACTTAATTTGGTAGCCTCTTTTATAAATATAGTTGTTTGGTTAGAGTTTAGGAGTCAGTTTTGATAGAGTAAGAAGATAGAAGATTAGAGAGATTGTTCATAGATCCTCGCATGTTTGAGGACTTCTGTGCTTGATTGTAATATCTAGCCAAAATTGGGAAGGCCTTACAACCTTGTTGGAAATTTGGATGAGTTGATTACATAGATGTTGTCATTATGGAAACATATGATCCACATGAAGATCGCACAGGTCAGAGAGCAAGTATGACATAGCACATTGCAAATTTGTCTAAGTGTGAGATAGTATTTTCACCAGTGTACCTGGACATAGTTTTTGTTTGTGATGTTGATTGGAGTAAGTTTAGTGCTTGTGCACTTGAACATAGACTCTATGATGTCTATTGAACACCCATCTCAGAGTGCAAGTTAGTATGACATGTACAGAAGAAGTTATGACAGTTTTATTAAAGATAGTGTCAAGTCGACAGGATAGAATATGAAGACATAATTGATAAAGAGTTAAGGGATTATTTTGTTTATCAAAATAATGACTTAACAATATAAAGGGATGAAATCCTAGATGTTGACCCTTGGATAAAGTTATTTTGTAATATGGTATCCGACTAGAAAAGTTATTAGTCTTAATAACTTGTATAAATGTAATTGTAAATTGTAAAGAAGTATACAGAGATAGCAATAGTGATATAGTGATATGATGTGAAGTATGATGTGCATGTAATTGTGATAGTGAAAGAGCAATAAAGAGATATTGATGCAAGTAGTATAAGATTATGTACCTTGACCTCTTTTTGTAATCAGTGAACATTGTATATTACTTGTTTGGGCAGTGGGCTCATCTGGTAATCACATTTTGTACTGCCAACTCCTAACAGGGTTGAGGCTTCTAACAAGGCCTATAGTCCCTTAATTATAATTGATACACTATATGCTTGTAATAGACTCCTAACAGGGTCAACATCCTTAACATGATACTTTTGATTAGTGGATCTTTGTGGGTACCATCCCCATTGGGGTTTTCCCTTGGCCAGGGTTTCCTCGAGAACAAATAATGTGTTATGAGTTCTTTAGTCTTATTGCTATGCATGTTGTTTAGCTTCTTATGTTATGCATGTATAAAGATAATCTATTATATCCATAATTGGGCAAAAGATAAAGTTTGTAGAATACTGATTCACCCCCCCCTCTCAATATTCCCTATTTCTAACAATTGGTATCAGAGCTTAGTTACTCCGAAAAGAATCATTCAAGGAAAGCCTAGCAGCTTGAGTAAGATCTCTATGGATATGGATCAACTACAAAAGAATCTTGAAGAAGCTCTTGAACAGATTGATATACTTACTGATGAAAGAGACACTCTGAAAGGGAAATATGATGATGCAAAGAACCTCATTGAGAAATTGAAAAACAAGTTGGAAGATTTGAAATCTGAAAAGGAATTCAAAGTTCTTATTGAAGATTGTGATGACAATTTAGAAAAAGAAAATGAGATCATTAAGCATGAACTGAAGATAGCAAATCTGAAGCTAAGTTTGAAAGATGGAATTAGCAAGAATGAAGAAAATCTAAAATCTAAAATCTAAGAATGAAAAGTTGAATATTGAAAATGAAGGACTGAAATCTAAACTTGGCAAAGTAACATCTGAATTTGAGAAAGTCAATTTGCAGTATGCTGAACTTGAGAAATAAAATACAATTGTGAAAGGTGAACTAACTCAATCCAAACAACAACTTGAAAGACTATATTCAACTAGTGAGAAGATTGATGAACAAACATCTTTTTAGAAACCATTCTATGATAAAACTGGTCTTGGATTCAATACATTCAAAAGAATTGAAGAAAGTAAGGAACCAAATCTGAAAATATCTGAAAGTATAGATGAGAAGAAGTCTGATGAGATCAACAAATCTGAAGATACACCTAAAGGAGAAGAATCACCGAAGCAAGAGGAATCACCCAAAGGTATGCAAAGAGAATTTAAAGGTAGATGTTTTGCTTGTAATACTATTGGTCATATGAAGAGAGATTGCACAGGTAAGCAATTCAAACCTCTTAATGGTTATTGTTATAATTGTCATGGATTTTGACATAGAGCTATTGAATGTAGAAAACCTAAATTTGTTGAGAATAAAAATAATAGTAGAATGTTAAGGAATACTAACCATGGAGATAAGAAACCTATTAAAGATATGAACAGAAGAAATGGAGTAATATGTTATAGATGCAACAAAGTTGGACACATTGCTAGAAATTACAGATCACAGATCAATCAACCTGGACCAAGATATAGAAACAATGGAATTGTTTGTCAGATATGCAACAAGATTGGACATACAACAAGGTTTTGCAGAATGAACAATGGAGTTTTTCATCCTAACCCTAACCCTAGAAATCATGCAAGAAGAAATGAAGATGCAAGTAATAGACATAAAGGATGCTGTAGTAATTCAGATGAAGTGAAGTTTGTTAAAAGCACAGATCGAGGAGACATATTCAACATTGAAGGTAATCAGGAAGGTGAAGTATTGAAAGGTAAGAATGAATCTTTACCTGACCTATCTCAAAGCACTTAATTTATGAAAATTACAATAGATTAGGAACTTAGATTAGTGTAGAAGTAGATGTATGATGAATTGAGTCTTGTGCAATTAATGCAAGGTAGTTTATGATGTTATAATGCTATGGTTAAGAGCGCAAAGAAAGATATTATATTTTGTGAGATCGCAAGGAGTTTTAAGTTTTGCAAGTTAGTAGAAACAACTTTTTGAAAGAATTAGCAAAATAATTGAATGCAATGTCAGATCTAAGTGAGATTGAAGTAATAAAAGGTTATAATCAGTATTATTTGATCATCAAAGAAAATACAAGTGTTAAGGAGATTGAAGAGCAGTGATTGGAAGCATTTTGCAAGGATTTGGAGAAGAATTTTGTGTTGAATCTATGCAAGCCCTAAAATCATGAAATCAAGGTATTTTACTTAACAGATCTTTAAATCAGTGAAAGAATTAGAAGAAATCATGGATGTTTCTTTAATACATAATGTCAGAGATAAAAATAGACCTAAGATAGAAAGGGAACCAGTAGAACCCTTGGAAGATGATCCTAGGTTAGCTTTATCATCCATACTAGATGGAGTTTTACATTTAGAAAATGTCAGAAGCTATCTTAGATGCAAACTAGAGACAGTCAGTGATAGTGATTTTACAAATGAATATCATAAGATTTACAATCAAGATATGACACTGAAACAAGGTTTTGAATATTTGAAAGACAATGAGATCATTAAGTATGCATTACAGTATGAATTTGATAATGAAGAATGTACTAAGATTATCTTGAGCAGAATTCATAATGGAAAGTTTTGGTTAGAAGATAGAGTGATAGATATTATAGCTGATTTGATTCATGAAGTCACTGGATTATCTAAAACTAGAGCTATTCCTTTAAATGAGAAAGAAATGAGGAAAAAATTCATTGATAACACAAATTCATCCTATAATGGTAGAGGAATTGTGATTAGTAAGATTCAACAAGATGATGTGAGATACTTATGCAAGATCCTAACCACTAAGTTTTGTACAAATTCAAGAGAGGATGACATGGCAGCTGGAATGATACATGTAGCTTATTTAATGTGTGTTGATAAAGTGCAAGTTGATATGTGTGAGATTCTAAGAATTCAACTGTTTGAGAATTTGGAAAAGATTAAGAAGACAAAGTATGCACGATTTAGATTTTCATCTTTGATCACTTACATGTTTTTTCATCTATTGAGAAGATTTCCTTACACCATTGCAAATGATTGGAATGATGGACAAACTACAATGGAAAGGATTAATAAAGTGTATATGAGGCATGTTATTGATAAAGTGAATGAGAGTGCAATGTTGGTAATGAAGACATTTCAAAAATTGGTAACTAATAGATCAAGGATCCCTAAGTCTCTTGTGGAAAAGTATAAAGATGACATATGTTTCATGGTTGATACTGAATTTACCTATATTGAAGCAATAGAGCCTAGAAAATAGTTCATAGACCCTCTTGGCTATGAGATATATAAGGTAGAGACAAAAGAGTATGTTAGCAGGATACTTAAGTGTAAGTTGGACATTCAGTGTAACAGATTTGGAACCTTTGAGGAGAACTTCAACTCTGCAAAGACCTTAATTAAAGAGAAGCAGTCTAAGAAGAGAGTTGAGAGCACTATAAAAGAAATCCTAAAAGATACAGGGATGACATAGCATGATTTTTTAGTAGCAAATAAAATAATAGTAGCAATCAGAGAGAGTGGACAGAAATAAGTTTTAACTATTCCACCTTTATCATCAATTGCAGTACAACAAGAAGAACCACAAGTGAAGGTGAAAGTGGAAGATATTGAGAAGGATCAAGAAGCTAAGATATCCACTAGATCCACTTCCTCCACACCTAGCAAAAGAGTAAAGGAAAGTGCTACTGGACCAGGAAAGAGACATAAAACTTTAGTGCAACCAGTTCCAAGAAAAATTGCAGAAATAAAAGATTATGTCACTACTATTAAGAAGAAAGCTTGGAAACCCAAAGTTGAAAAGCTTAATGAGCAGATCATTGAGGATGGATACTTTACAAGAATGAACAAGTACTATGATCTTTATGATTATACAGACAAACTTAATCTGGAGAATGCAGTTGTAAAGCATATGATTTTGGCTAATAAGAAGTTTGATAAAATTCAGGGTCAGATACTTGATGATTTGTACAATAAACTTGTAAATAGGAAGAAGAGAGCATCAGAGGAGGACACAACTATTAGAGAAAAGCTTGTAAGGAAGCTTTGTGAAATAGGAGATGACACACATTTCGGTCAGATCATGAAAGCCTTAAGCATCCATTTGAGAACCAAAAGGAGAACCATTCAAATTATGGGAGGTAGATATGAAGAAATTAATTTTGAGACAGAGCAAGCAATTATCAAGGTTATGACCAAAAATGTTGGAGAACCATTAGTTGCATCAGAGCAAGCAGGTGAGACAGAACAAGAGGACATTCCCTCTCCTCTAGCCATTAACATTGAAGATGAAACCATGAATGTAGAAGGAACAAAGCTCACCTTGGATACTAATGATAATGTATTTAAGAATCTGGAGAATATTGTTGACAATTCAGCTCTTGATGAACTAGATACATCTAAAGAAGTAGAGCAGACCCAAACCATTGTTGAAGAACCCAAAGTAATAGAGAAACAAGTACCCATTCCCACCAAAGAAGACATCAGTCTTACTCCTGAGACTAGAAAGAAGAATAAGATTGGATCTATGATTGAGAATCTGGGAAAGGAAGTAGATGATGATGATCAGTTGGAATTGATCACATCCTTGAATAAAATCATTGGCAAGAACAAGAAAGTGAAAAGTCTTGAAGGATGTCTGAAGGAACTAATTGAGAAGTTACAAAGCATTGTAACTACACAAATTGCAGAAGCAGACCCTTTCGAGAAAGTAAAGAAGGTAATGAGCACTTTTGACAATGAATTCACAATCTTATCTAATATTGCAAAAGTGAGAGCACAAGAAGCCTATGAGGCTAGAATGCTTTTGAACATCAGCTAGAATATCATGAATGATATCAACAATCCTGATATTTGTATCAAGGACTTGAGGAAGAATTTGGAAACAGGAAAATCTTTGTACATACGGTGTACAAAATCAGAGACCTTGATAGCAAAAGAAGATCAGAAGATGAAGTTGAAGGAAGTAGAAATTCAGAATGAATAAAAAATTTAGAATGAATCTAACCTTCTTTCTAGCCCCAATGTGAAGGTATGTGATGTTGAGAAGAAAATTCAAAAGCTATATGATGAAATCAGAGTTTTGCAAGATGAGAGAGATAAAAAAATGAAAAGATTCACTCTTTTGAGAGAACATACTTCTATGAAGTTAAGCATTATTGAAGAGCAGTTGGAAGAATGTCTTTTACCTAAGACATCTTTTAAGAAGTTTAACTTTGAGAACGTCCAAGTATGTCAAATAACATCGTATGGACTGAGCGCACTACTCAATGTGGTAGATTCTATTAAGAAATCATGGGAGAAGGAGATAGAAGCTATGAAGATTGATTTTGTAGATTGTGTTGCAAGCCTACTAGCTTTGCAATAATGAATTAAGGTATAATCTTTTTGTGATACAGTTTTGTAACCCTCCTTACCTTTATTTTGTCATTGTTGTCAAAGGGGGAGAGATATATAGCAAAGAATTGATAAGGATTGATACTCCTAGGGGGAGTACTAAATTAGAGATAATATTTTTTGAGGAGTTATAAGGATAGTATATATTTTATACTATGGCCACAATTTTGAGATTTTGAAATTGTACACTTAGCCAATTTTTTCATATGTTGCCACCAATGACAAAGGGGGAGATTGTTGGCAATTTGGATGAGTTGATTACATAGATGTTGTCATTATGGAAACATATGATCCACATGAAGATCACACAGGTTAGGGAGCAAGTATGACAGAGTGCATTGCAAATTTGTCTAAGTGTGAGACAATATTTTCACCAATGCACCTGGACACAATTTTTGTTTGCAATGTTGATTGGAGTAAGTTCATTGCTTGCAAACTTGAACATAGACTCTATGATGTCTATTGAACACCCATCTCAGAGTGCAAGTCAGTATGGCATGTACGGAAGAAGTTATGACAGTTTTACCGAAGATAGTGTTAAGCCGACAGGACATAATATAAAGACGTAATTGATAAAGAGTTAAGGGATTATTTTGTTTATCAAAATAATGACTTAACAATATAAAGGGATGACATCCTAGATGTTAACCATTGGATAAAGTTATTTTGTAATATGGCAGCCAACCAAAAAAGTTATTAGCCTTAATAACTTGTATAAATGTAATTGTAAATTGTAAAGAAGTATATAGAGATAGCAATAGTGATATAGTGATATGATGTACATGTAATTGCGATAGTGAAAGATTAGCAAAGAGATATTAATGCAAGTAGTATAAGGTTATGTACCTTGACCTATTTTTGTAATCAGTGAACATTGTATATTACTTGTTTGGGCAGTGGGCTCATCTGGTAATCGCATTTTGTACTGCCAACTCCTAACATGGTTGAGGCTTCTAACAAGGCCTATAGTCCCTTAATCAGGACCGATACACTATATGCTTGTAATAGACTCCTAACAAGGTCAACATCCTTAACAGGATAATTTTGATTAGTGGATCTTTGTGGGTATCATCCCCACCGGGGTTTTCCCTTGGCTAGGGTTTCCTCGAGAATAAATAATGTGTTATGAGTTCTTTAGTCTTATTGCTATGCATGCTGTTTAGCTTCTTATGTTATGCATGTATAAATATAATATGTTATATCCATAATTGGGAAAAAGATAAAGTTTGTAGAATATTGATTCACCCCCCCTCTCAGTATTCCCTATTTCTAACAAACTTGACATGTATGAATAAATTTGAAATAATATATGAAATTGATCTGCATTATCTCTCTCACTCTTGTTGTTATTGCTTTTGCATGTTGTTGAGAAAGGTGGATTTGGTAGGGTGTGCCATTTCCTTAGCCCCTCCTATCCTCTCTTGCATCAAATAGTGATGGTGTCTTGGTTGAAGATAAAGAGGGTATCAATAAGGAAGCAATTGATTTCTTCTCTAAGGAAAAGTTTCAAGAGGAAATTGATGAAAGGACCTTTGAAAAAGTTTTGTTAGTTATACCTCCTTTAGTTTTAGAGGAAATGAATAGGAATCTGATGGCTCCTACCACTAAAGAGGAGACAAAATTGGCTTTATTTGGTTTAGGGGGAGACAAAGCCCTTGGACAAGATGGTTTTCTGACAACTTTCTTTCAGAGACTTTGGCATATTTTTGGAATGGACCTTTGGGAGGTGGAGGAGGAATCTAGGATGGGTAGTTTTATTCTTAAAGATTTTAACACTACTATTTTAGCCCTTGTCCCTAAAAAGGATGAGAAAGTCACTTTTGAGGATGTTAGACCTATTACACTTTGTAATACTATCTATAAAGTTATATCAAAACTGATTGCCAATAGATTGAAGCTTGTTTTACACAAAGTAATCTCTGGGGAGAAAAGTGGGTTTTCTCTAGGGAGATCTATTTTTGAAGGGATTATTGTTTCTCATGAGGTTGTTCATTCAATAAGAATTTCCAAGGCACAAAAAATGATGGTAAAATTAGATATTAAAAGAGATTATGATGATGTTGATAGAAGTTTTTTGGTTAAGGTTTTGAATTTTTTTTTGTTTTGGAGACACTTGGATTCAATGGGTTAAAGATTTGTATTGATTCTCCAAGGTTCTCAGTTTTGGTGAATGGTAGCCCACAAGGATTTTCTTCTCAAGAAAAAGGGATCAAACAAGGTGATCCACTATCTCTATTCTTGTTCATAATAATGGCAGAAGTTTTAGGCCGGTTGATCAAGGAGAACAAATTTACTAGTAAATGGAAAGGTATCAAGATCACAGAGGAAGTGGAGGCATTGACACACCTACAATTTGTTGATTGCACCTTCTTAGGGGGCGAGGCTACTAAACAAGAAGCCAAGGTGATGAAGGACACTTTAGAATTATATGGGTGGTGTTAGCTTGTGGTGATTGATCAGGAAAGTACTGTGCACTTTTCCTCCCGACCTCACTGGGGTTTGGGGCTGGGCCGGGCCCTGAGCGGGGGTTTGGGGGTGGCAGCCCCTGAGGCAAATTTTTTTTGAGGCTGACATATTTTTGGTTATTTTGGGCTGACATATTGTAACTCATTCTAACCCTAAAGCGGCAAAAATATTGTATTATTTGGCTTAGGGTTAGGGTTTTCATTATGATGTATGATTTTAGTACTTGCGGTAGAATTAAGCTGTAAGGGATTACAGATTGTAATCAGGTTGTAATCACTAGATAATAAAATATTGGACTCGCTGTTGGTGGACGTAGCCCAGGGATTGGGTGAACCACGTTAAATCTTTGTGTCTTGTGTTCTCTTCTGTGTGGTTTATTATTTTATGATATTAGTTATATTTGCACATAATTGTTATTTTTGCCTTGTTAATCCTAACAAGCGGGTGTTAGGATAGTTTATTAACTGGAGAAAATAAGAGATTTTCTTTTTCAATACCCCGCAACATACACAGGCCAAAATTTGTTGAATCATGGGAATGAAACAAGGTCTGATTCCTAATTGATACTTAGGGATCCCTTTCTTTAAGGGCAATAATAAAGTAGATTTATGGAAGGACTTAATTGATAAATGCCTAAGAAAGATGGATGGATGGAAAGGAAAGTGGTTATCTTCTACTAGAAGAATACTTATGCTACAAATAGTGATATCAATGATTCTAGTCTATTCTATGATGTGCTTAGATATACCCAAGAAATTTTTTAAAACTTTAGCACAGAAAATGAGAAAATTCTTTTGGAATGGAGCTAATGAAGATGAGAAGATTCTACTTTTGGCATGGGAGAAAATCTGTAAGCCAAAAGCTAAAGGTGGGGTAGGAATTAGAAATTGGCATTACATGAATAAGGCTTTAGGAGAAAAGCTTGTATGGAGCATGTATAGGCATCCAAATCAATACTGGGTAAGAATTCTCCAAGTAAAATATTTGGACTCAGGAGAGAGTGAAAGGATTCTAACAATCAGGAATCCTCCTAAATGTTCAACAATTTGGAACTTTATTCTTTCATGTAGGTAGGTAATTAATAATCATTTATCTTGGCATATCATAAATGGTTCTAAAGCTAAGTTTTGGGAGGATTCTTGGGATGGTTATAAAGCCTTAAAAGAGGATAGAATTTATAATGACTTACAATTTTACTTCTCAGAGAAGTGGGGAGTAATGGTTAGTGATTATATAGTTCAAGTGGATGGTGAGGAAGGACCTTATTGGTGTTGGAAGAGTTTAGATATGGAAGACCTATCAGCACAGAAAAAGCAGGTGATGCAATCTATTTTAGATAGTAGGATTTTAAAGATTTGTGGTAAGGAAGATAAGCTTGTTTGGTGTGGCTCTATCTCAGGGAACTATTTGGTTAAGTTAGGATATAGCTTTCTTGATGGGATGGAGAATTATAATTTTTCTTCTCAAGATTTATGTTGGCATCTAGATGTGCTTCCAAAGGTAGGGGTTTTTGCATGGTTAGCCATTAAAGGAAGAATCTAAACAATAGAAAGAAGGAAGCGTATGGGTATGGCTGGACCTACTAGATGTGATTTATGTGAAAGGAATGAAGAATCAGTTGGCAAGTGGTGTTTTGGGGCACTAGGGATCACTTTAGGGTTGTCATTCATGGCAACACTTATGCTGGAGTAATTGCATGCATACAATTTTGCTACTAGAGTCACAGTCATAAAAATGACTAAGTCCAGAATCAAGGTAACATGGTACAGTGTTACAGTTTTGGTTAGTGATGGAAATGTGTGAGTTATTATGGGATGAAAAGTTGGTAGAAGGTAGTTTGGGATATTTATATGCTTTAGTTAAGAGCACATAAGTTTTGGTGATCAGAAAAATGAGATTCAGTGATTTGAAGGTATGCGAAGATAAAGAATCAGTATAATAGGGCATATGAGCAGTTGCAAAGATTAAGGAAAGGTTAATGGATATGGTAATGTGCTAAGTTAGGTAAATGAATTATATTTCCAACACTTGGGTAATATAAGATCACCAACTCCATACTTATCATTTACATAATTAATTATTATGTTTTGTATGGTATTTGTGAAGCCGATTGGATGACATATTTTGTATAAGTATAAAATGATTTTGTGGAAGCAAAGTTATGTATGGGATGTAATGATGAAGTAAGATTGTGAATCTAAGAGTAGAGAGAAGATGTGAGATCAGTCATAGACATAGCTATAACCATAACTATCTAAGCAAGATAAGTGCTTGTATTGGTCACATTTCATAAAACTCTTTGTGACAGTTTTTGATTGTAAGAGCAGTTTTCTCACCACCTTTAACCAGGTGTTTTGTATACCCCTAATAGGGTTTTGTATTCCTCTAACAAAGAAATGTACTATGTAATAACTAGCTCCTAATAGGGCTAGTTCTCCTAACATGGATATAATATTTTAGTGCATAGTTATGGGTATCATCCCCACTGGGGTTTTCCCTTGGCCACGGTTTCCTTGAGAACAAATCATGGTGTCATGAGTTATCTGTTGTGTTTTAATGTTCTTTTCATTTCAACAATATTATGGTTTCTTTATAATTAGTTGAAGTTTAAATTAAAGTGCAGTAATACTGATTCACCCCCCCTCTCAGTATTATCTAACCCTAACAATTGGTATCAGAGCTATTAGCCCTTGAGGAGAAAACCTAACAGCTTAAGGAAGATTAGAATGGATTTGGAAAGTTTTCAAGAGAACTTGATGCAACACTTGAAGATCTAGATAAAGAGAAGGCTAAGAATGGTATATTAAAATTCAAACTGAGAAGAGAAAAAGGTTTCATCAGGAAACTAAAAGAGCAGCTTGAAACTTCAAGATGTCAGAAATGAGACCTTATAAAAAAAATCAATGAAGAATCAGTCAATGATACATCAGATCAAGTGAAGAGGCTAGAGCAAGAAAAAGAGGAAATCAATCTTTTGATGATAAAATAGATTCAACATCAAAAGAATTCAAGGAAAAAAGTTGAAGAGTCACTGAAAGAAGCAAATCAACAAATAGGACAAATGAAGATTGAAATTGACCATTACAAAGATAAATATTAGGATTTGGAGAAATATAATTAGATCATTAAAGGTGAACTCACTCAAGCCAAATTACACACTGAGAAGTTGCACATGAGCAGTGACAAAATTGATGAGCAAAGAGAAAGACATAAATCTAAAGGAGACATGAGTAGAGTTGGATTCAATGAAGTAGAAAATTCTAAAACCAATGAAGAAGCAAGTGAAGCAAAGAATGAAGAAAGACCTACTCTTGAAGAAAGACCTACTCATGAAGAATAGATTAGACCTTTTAGAGGTAGATGCTTTGGATGCAACAAAGTTGGGCATATGAAAAGAAATTGCAGAAGTAAAGGTACCTCTAAACCCTTTACTAGATACTATTTTTAACTGTTATGATTATGGACACAAGAAAGTAGATTGCAGAAAACTAGATCAGTCTAGGTATAAACAAGATTATGTCGGAGAAGAATCAACAACCAAGATCACATGTAAAAAATGCAACAACTTTGGACACACTGCAAGGTATTATAAACTACAAGTAAATCAAGATAGAAGGAGACCTCCTAAATGTTACAAATGCAACAACCTTGGACACATTGTGAAGTTTTGTAGATACAATGGAGAGGACAACAAAAGAGGACCAAGAAGATCAAGTGAACTGAGAGGACCACCTCCTGTGGTTATATGAAAGAATGTTGGTGATAGTGGTAAGAGTCTTAATGAGTACATGAATGGGTTTGAGAATCATTTCAAAAATCAAAGAGCAAGGAGGATGACAAGATATGGAAGGTGAAAGTCTTAAACAAGGCATCGGTTCAAGGAGATATAGTAGATGATACTATGTCTTCGCATGATGAGTTCTTTGAGACATCGACCTAGAAAGCCGCATGGCCTTAAGGGGAGCATTGGATGTAGAGAACATAATATATCCAGCCCTTGTATATGTGGAGTAAGCTCATGCAAGCTTAGGTATGGTGTGCATAGACACTTTGGAGTCTGTGGATGAGAGTGTAACACTTGGAGATTCATTTTCCATGTTTGCGAGTTTTATGTTGACTGGATGAGATGCAAAGTTGAGCTACTTGTGTAAATACACTCACTCAACTTGCAAAGGATAAAAGGGTTTGGAAGATATCATTTCTACACCATTTGTTGATCAACAACTAAGGAAAGAAAAATTGCATGAAGCATTTCAAGACATCTAGCAGAGAGATTGTGTGATCACGTGAAGCAGAGATCTAAATTTTAGCGCATTAAAGGTACTTAGACCTATACTCATTGAGAAGAAATGGATGCACCAGTAGTTTATGGTGTCATGGATAGACCTAGGTATAAGTTTAAGAGACATCCATTCAAGTCTTGTGAGGATGATCCAGAAGGAGCATTTTCACAAACCCCTGTAGGTGTATTGCACATTGAAGACATTAGGGTATACATACATTGTAAGTATGGAATTATTGGAGATGTAAACATCTATAGTGAACTAGATAGTATGATAGAAGCAGATGGATCTATGGTAGAAGAGTTCAAACACCTACAAGACCAATCTATCATTAAACTAACCCTACTCACAAATTTCACAGAAACATAATGGTTCAAGATTATCCTCAGTATGATACATGATTAGTTTGTTTGGATTGGAGAACAATTAGTGAAAATATGTGCACAAATGATCCATGATATAATAGGTCTAGACAATGAAGGAGCACATCCTGTTGCAGAAAAGAACCTAAGGAAACATGCAGAAACCCTAACCCGTTCCAAGTGGGATAAGAGGGTGATTATAGTCAATGACATCTTTCAGCAAGATGTTAGGTTGGTGGCAATGTTATTGGGCTACAAACTATTTTATAGTAGCATACCAAAATATGTATCAGCTGGAGTCATCATGATGGCATACAGAATGGTGAAAGAAAATAAGAAATATAACCTTTGCAAAGTACTATCACAATAGTTCCTTGAAAATGTAAAGGTGATAAAGAAAGATATGAATACAACATTTAGGTTTGGGTCCTTGTTGGTCCATATGTACATTCATATCATTCACAAGTTTCCTGGAATGCACCCTAGGGCATGGAAGGATAATGTACCCACTGGGATTATGATTTCAAAGAATTACAGAAGGCAAGATAAGAATTGGGTTGATGGTGAACTTTTTGCTATGACCAAAATCTTACAAAGACAAATGAAGGAAAGGTATAGAATACCTTAGAAAATTGTTGAGAAGTATGAGGACACTATCTGTTTCATGGTTGAAACTGATTATGTTTGTTTTGAGGTTGTGGAACCAAGAATGAAATGGTGTTACCCTATGGGGTATGAAGTCAGTGCTGAAATCTTGACTATGCAGGTTGAGCATGTACTAGCAGTAGAAATAGACCCTACTCAAGAAATATGGGGAACTTATAGAGAGAATTTAGGAAAGATTAGAGAAGAACAAGAGAAGGTGACAAGGAAGAGAAAAATCAATAAAATTGTTAAAGAAATCATTGCGAAGGTGGGAATCACTAAGGAATGGTTGATAAACATAAGAAATAAGATGGAAGCATCTTCAAGCATAGCCATTGATGCTCTTGTTCCTTTAGAGGTAGAAAATATAGTAAGTCCTAATGTTGATATCATTGACTTGTTAGTTATAGAAGAGGAAATAATACCAAAAATTATGCCTGCAAGCATTCCTAGAAGATCTACAAGATCAACCAAGCAGGATAGTCCAAAAGAAAAAGTGGTAGTAATTGAAAAGAAGAAAAAAGAAAAAAAAGAAGTAGAAGAATCAATAGCACTAAAGGATCCACAAATCTTGTGGAAACCAGACCTCAAATCATTACAGAAAAGAGTGATTAAAGATGCAAACTTAAAGATAATGGAGAGTTATTATGAGAGGCATGATTTTGAGAATTAGTCACTCATAGAAGATACTATCATTGAATATCTATTAATCTTTAATAAAAATCTGTTAGATATTGAAGGAACCATTCTAAAGGAGCTATACAGTAAGTTAGAGATCAGAAAGTAGTTGGCATAGTCAGAAGATGAAAATATAAGGAACAAGGCTATAGAAGACATGATACCTATTGTCTCTATACAAGAAAGGGAGAGGATAATAAATGAATTGAAACCCTTGTTGAGGACAAAAGGCAAACTAGTAAAAATAATGGCTAGAAAATATATTGAGGTAATTGAGGACACTCAAAAGGCATTAGATTAGATCCTAATGAGTGATATGCCAAAGAAGACATCACCTCCTAAGGTCACCAAATCTACATCTCTGGGATTAGGAGAAAGTTCTAAGGCAGTAGAAGGAAGTGAACAAGCTAGCATGCAACCAAACTTATTTGTCTCTGGGGTGTCTGTGACCCTTGACACTTCACATGACATAAATGATCTATTTTTGGATAATTTGGACAATGCGATGGAAGTTGACATCCAAGGATAGGTAGAGGAAGATAAAATAGAGGAGAAACAAGAAGAAAAATCATAGGAAAGGAAGGAAGAAGAGACTAAAATAGAGAAGGTAGTTGAGGTAAGAATAGAGCAAAAACCAGAGCCTGACACCTCTCCTACTTTATTGTTGGCAAGCATGGCCAAACTGGTAAGTGCTGATGTAGATAGCATGGATGAGGATGAGCTTACGAGGCTATCCTTCATGGCCTTTGCTAAGGCTAAAGAAAGATTAGTACAAAAAGGGGATCAAAGAACTAAAATAATGACTAGGGATGTAGAGACAGTAAACAAGTTACTTCTGTAATACCCCAAAAATGGGCTATAAGTTCATTAATCTCCAACATCATCAATTCGAATGAAATCGACATCAAAGTCCTAATCTAAGACACATCTAAACATCATCGAATCATAATTGATTATCTTAAATTCTGCATCGGGGAATATTCCTAGTAATATTCCTAATCATCTTAATTATCTTTAATTTTATAATTATTTGGCAATAAATCACATTTATCCTAAAGTTTGATTAATTGAATATTTTCATATTTAATTAATTAGATTTAATATTTGCCACTTAATTATGTAATTAAATTTAATTCTATCTATTATTAATTGTATTTTTTAATTTTGATAATAAATCTAATATAATATGAATAATTGATTAAATTCTTATTTAATTAATTAAAGCAAGTTGTCATTATTTAATAATATAGTTTTTAATAAAAGTTTGATTAAATAATTGATTAACCCATAAATCAATTGTTTTATTTTTAAAAGCAGTTAAGTTGGAAATAAATCACTTTATTATTAAATTAATTCATAAATAAAACATGCACCATCATAAAAGCAAACAACTATCAATTATCAATTAAAGCTAAACTCTATTTTGAGTTAATCTCTGCTTTTGCATGTTTTTGTGGATTAAATTATCTTTATTATCAGATAACTCAAAAATCAAGCTGAGTTAATCTGAGTGATTTATGGCTTTTTTCCATGCACCTCCAAAGCCTTGGATTTCTATAAAAACAAGGCTCAGCTCTTCATAATTCATCCACAAATTTGCACAATCACGCTGGAGAATTGGAATTGGGAGAATCAAAGCTCTTGTGAATCAACATCTTTGTGAGATCAATCTTTTTTTTTCATATCATTGTTAGATCATTTTAGTGTATCAATTTCCATATAGATTAGTTTCATATCAGTTTTTATCATTCTTATTGCATAGAAAATTAAAAAAAAAAAAGATTAATTGCATTCATATTTCATATCTAGATCAATTGCATTCAAATCTTTCGTTTAGGTGTCGTCTAGGTCACTGATCTCGATAACAATCTGAGAACATTAATCTCGCACCTACTAGAAGACAGTAAATCACTTGGTTAAATTAGATTTCATTTTGCATGATTTTGATTTTTGCTAACCTCTAATGTTTTACTGAGTGTTGTGTCTACAGATCAGGTACAATTTTCACACACACATTTCTGGCGCCCACCATGGGGCCCTGAAACGGGTTTCCAATTCAATTCTATCAATTTTTGTCTTTTTCTTCTCAGGATCTGTGCAAAACTATGATTTTTAATTTTTGTCCATACATCTGTCGTACGAGTTTCTGACAAATGTCATATGGGAGCATACCCACTGTCGTATGATACTGGACCCACTATCGTACGACAGTCTATCGAATTGAGACTCATTTCATCACATACCCACTATCATTTGGGAGCTCAATTGTCGTATGGTAGCATACCCAGTGTCGTACGAGTTTCTGGACTGTCGTCTGGGAGCATACCCACTGTCGTACAAGTTTTGGTACCAGATTTCAATTGTCATTTCATTTTTGTAGACAGTCTGTCAGATTTGATTTTTGGATTTTGACTGACAGCTAACCCTAACAATTGAAATTTACTATTTCTGATTGATTTCTGCTGATTTTGATTGGGAAAAGCGCAAGAATTGCTAAAAATTAGGTAAAATCTACTAAGCGCATTGTGAGGATCACAAGGTATTCTCCTTGTTCTGAAAACATTTCAATTTGGACTTAAAATAAATCTCTCATGTGTCAAGCTTGTGTGCATCTTTTCATGCTTTTGATCTATTTCTACACACTTGCATAATTTGATACTAGGTTGTGATCCCTTAAGGATTCATTAAGTAGTCTTAGAATACTTGTGATTGATCTTGATTTCTATCTTAGGTTATTGGACTCGCTAATCCACCAGCCGCTCATTTCCGCCCCGTGGTTGCAATCTCAGCGCCATAAAGGGGAGGGGTCAACAGGACAGAAGCGTTAAGTGTTCCACTTGGCAACCCTTTTGTGCATTTAGGAACTCACTTGTTTTCTAAGTTGGGGACTCATTTTTAGCTTGTGTGAGGTGTTAAGTGTTCCACCTTGTGGACTCATCTCATATTTTCTTTAAGCGTTAAGTGTTCCTCTTTCTACTTTTTGGGTACTTTTGGTAGATTTGCTTTCGGGAATATATCTGTGCTCACATAGTAATTAGGCCCTATGAACACTATTCATGATTCTTGAGAGATTGGATTCCTAGAGAAATCTTTCTTGATGACAAAATCCTTGTAGGTAGGGAGGATACTTAGTGCATTTCACATTCAACTTGGTTAGTGCGTCTTCTCTTATTGATTGACACATTCTCTCTCCGGAGAGGTTGATAGATCACGTGGGGTTGATATCATGAGCTTTGGTGAATCAAAATTGGTTAGTGCATCTTCTCTTATTGATTGATACATTCTCTCCCCGGAGAGGTTGATAGATCACGTGGAGTTGATATCACAAACCTTGGTGGAACAAAACTTTGTCTTAGCGTGTCAGATTAATTTGCTTGCTTTGTTTGGGTTAAAAGTGAAAAGGTGTCAAAAACCTTGGATTTGGAGCCAAGTCCCCTTGTGGTATAAATCTGTGAGTCACCTTTAGAGAGGGTTAACCATAGCAGATGATCCCTTCACAGGGCAAACTGTGTTGACAAAACCTCAAGTGGTCATAGCCATTTCAGACGTGGCAGTGACAGCCGCTATATAAATGTCCTTGTGGAAGAAATCTCCAAGGGTATGGTTCATTGTTGGGTTGTCAGATCTCCCTAGCAGCTCTTGAAGATTAAGTTCTCAGACTGTGTCAAAACCCTGGTGCACCGGGATTGGAGTTCACCCCTTTGAATCATAAAAGTTGCAGAGTCAAACCATTACTAAAAACCCTAGAGAGGCCAATTTTTCATTCTCAGGTATATGTGTGTTATTGAAAAACTTTTCAGGACATACACAATTAGTACTCTCAGGGATTAGCACAATTTGGTCACTTGATTGTTCATGCGCAAGGTTGCTTTTTCCCTTGTTCATTATTTTCAGGTGTGCTTGGAATCACTTGCTTGCTATTCTGTGTGCTTGTTTATCTACTTGGCTATTAAAAATGATCAAATCTGGTATAACCTTCAAAATTTGGATAGTACAATTTGCAAACAATCCAAAACTAAAAACCTTAAGTTTTGCAAAATTTGACGTAAAATTCTTTCTGGAGTCAAAAGTCATTTTAGGAAGTCAAAAGTCATACGAGTTTTGTCAAGTGTCGTTTCAGTATTGCCCATCTGTCGTATGATTGAGAACCCAGTGTCGTATGAGTTTTCAAACCAGCAAATTCAAGAAAGTCAAAACCTTGTTAGCAACTGTTGTACGAGTTTTGTCAACTGTCATTTCATTGCTACCCAACTATTGTACGAGTTTAGCAACTATCATTTCATAGACTACCCAGTGTTGTATGAGTCTGCAGAGTGTCATTTGGAAAAATTTGAGAGAGTTGTCAGAAATTGTCAAATTGCAAGATATCCGATGTTTCCAGCCTCATTCCAGAATCTGTCAAAAATATCATTGTGTTAGGAATAGAGCAGTAGCTATTGAGCATTCTACCATTTTCCAAGATTGATCTTTTGAATCTGATCTAGCCTTCTGTTTGATCAATTTGAGTCCTTCTTATCTCGTGTCAAAACCTTGTCATAACTATCAATCTTTAATCAATCTTCAAAAATAGACTAAGTGTTGGGAACTCGTGTCCGCTATCTTTTGGGTGATCTATCCCATACATCTAGGGCACAGTTTCCTTCACCCACATCTCATCAGATCTTCAAAACAATCATAATCTTGACAAGGTTGCGTCATCTGATTTTCTCGAATCAAATCAATCTTCAGTTGTCTTCATCCTTTTCTTCTGTTTCATTCAAAGTTAATGGTGGAGACCAGAGCTTCTTCACACAAGAAATCAGAAGAAACATCTCAGAACTTACCTTTACCCAATACCCCAGGTCCAACTCTTGAACAACTCATCAAGTCCAGTATCTACGAAGATGACGGTCTCGGTAACTTTTGATTAAAAACTGGTTACCTACCTCCTCTATCAACTCACAGAGGTAATCAACAAACTCCTCCTCAATCTATTCCAGAGAGTCCAAAAACTCCTATCATGTCTCAAGCAGGGACAAACCATGATTCTCTAGGAGGAGGATCCCAAGGACCCCATTCTCAACATAATGCCAACCAAGAACCTACACCCTCTAAAATCCATCGATGTCAGAATGATGATGAATTCAAAAGAATGATGAGGCATTTCTTGAAAGTGGATAGAGAGGCATACTTTTTACAATTAGCCCAGGAAGGAGCTAAACTTCCTCACTTCAATATCGAAGATATCATCACACATGAGGAAGAAACTCCACTCACAGCTATGACAAGACAGATGCATGCTATGCAAGTTGAACTTAACAATCTTAAGAAAGAGAAGGAACCTAAAGAGCTCTCCATGGAGGCCCTATGTCCTTTTCCATTCGACAGAAACTTGTATATGCCACCATTTCCAAAGAAAGTGGAGATACCAAAGTATGAAAAATATGATGGACACTCTGATCCTCAAGATCATGTCAGAGAGTTCTATACGCACTCCATGGAATTCATGCATGAACTGACCTATCTGATGCATCTTTTTCCTAGATCCTTGGGAGGAGCATCCATTCAATGGTTTTTGAGATTACCTTCTAAGATCAAAACTTTTGAGGAATTGATTAAATTGTTTTATCAACAATATTCCTACAATATTCAACATCTGATTACCATGATTGATATTTGTAACCTCAAGCAATATCTAGGGGAATCATTCCTAACTTTTCTCAAGAGGTGGCGAAAGAAGTTTTCTCTATATGCTAGACCAATTCCCGAAATGAAGAAACTTGAAATCTTTATCAATAACCTTGTTCCAGAGCTCAATTATCCATTACAAATGCAAGATCATGTATCTTTTGATAAAATGGTGGATAATGCAATCAAGATTGAAAAAGTACTTGTCAAGAAAGGAGAAATCACACTTCAAAAGGACAAGTCTGAATCTGGATCTAGCTCAAAAGATAAAAACAAGAGCTGGAATAGAAACAAAGGTATCGTCTTTGATGGTGTTGTTGACACTATCCGCACCCCATCAAAGGCACTGGCCTACAATCTCACCCTTGGCACCAAAGCCATTGAAGCTTCAGAGCAAAAATCTGCTGAACCATCTCCAAAGAAGCCATTCAAACGATGGGATAATAAATGAAAGTTTACTCCCTTGGGAGAATCTTTGGAATCTGCCCTGAGAACCCTGATAGCTGATAACATCATCTCTTTACCACCAATTCGAAACCCTGATCCAGATCCAAAACCATATTGGTGGAAAGATAATGAATTATGTGCTTTCCATCAGACTAAAGGCCACAAAACTAATGGATGCTTCCACTTGAAGCATACCATTCAAGACTTGATAGATCAAGGGGACATCATGATTGATAATCCTACTAGCAATAATGATCACACAACATTTATAGAACCGTTTCCACAACATGGCAAGGGAGTTTCCACTTCTCAGCCTAACATGGGGGCAAAAGTCAACTATGCCTACCCTGGAAACAATGCTGTCATCAATATGGTTGAACCATGTCTCTCTGAGAGCTGCAATGTCATCACGATTGTACGAAGAGACATAAATCATTCCTCAGCTAATGTGGTTACCAGATCACAAGCTCAGGCTCATCTAAAAGGACAAACACCAAGTTCATCTAATGTCCCTAAGATACCTTTCAATCTCACATCTGCTTCTAAATAGAAGGCTGCCTTGAAGTCTTCCAATCCAAAGGATACAAGACCTACATCTTACAGCATCGTCCAACAACTCCAGCATACCAATGCCAAAATCTCTATGTTTGAGTTACTTCGAATATCCCCAGCTCACAGAGATGTCCTAGACAAAGCTTTGCTCGACTCTAATGTTCCTGACAACCTAGATCTAGATAGGTTCCAGACTATGGTTGGTCATCTAACATCTCCGCAATATATCTCCTTTTCAGAGGAAGATGAAAACTCTTTGAGTCACCCACATAATCAGCCCTTACACATAGAAGTCTTGATCCAGAACTGTCAAGTCAAATGTGTGTTGATAGATGGGGGCGCAGACCTCAACATTTGTTCTTACAACTTAATCACACAGTTGGGATTCTTAGAGATGGCTATTGATCCTCGAAAGAAGATCACCATAAAGGCCTATGATGAACAGGAAAGATCTTCTAAAGGCACCATTATCTTACCCATCTGAGTGGGTCCGGTCATCAAAGATACCACATGTCAGGTGCTTGATCTACCATTGGCTTACAATATCCTTCTAGGGAGACCCTGGATACATGAAATGCAAGCTATTCCTTCTACGTACCATCAATGCTTGAAATTTCCCTATGAAGGGGTAGAAGTTACTATCCCAGCCGATCTGAGTACAACTTGCAATACATTGAAGGAAAGTGCCGATAAGCTTGTTCCCAATAACAGAGAATCTTCCATCAAGCAACAAAATGTGGTTTCCACATCCAAGATGGAAGACATTGCTAAAGAGATCAATATCAAAGAAAATGGGATGGGAGAATACACTATAGAGCCAGTCTTGTCTCTGACATCTCTCCCAATCTCACCTAAGTCGTATGGACAATCCTCGAAGCAGTCTAAATCAGAACCTAAGGAACCTATGGAAGCATACAAAAGAAATTTTGTGGCGGAGCAAATATCCATACAAGAATTTGAAGAGGATGAAGCTGTGCTTGCATGGCTATATAAAGATGATTCTGAATCTAAAATTGTTCAAACTAGAAAATTTGTAGCACCTAAAATCCCTTCTACTTCATATGGTCCAGGGAACAAATTGATAGCCAAGATGGGATATTCCGGTCAAGGGCCTCTAGGAATCAGAGGAAAGGGTCTTGTGACACCCATTTCACATATTGGTAGAGCCAACAAAGATACTGGTGGCTTGGGCTTTACAAAGAGACCTTATCATCTCAAAGGTGGTTGTTCTCATGTCATAGAACAAATTGCACCAGGAGAACCCCTTCTCAAGAAAGAAGAGACATAACCCTCAGATGATGATTTAGATAGTTTAGAACTCATCCCCTATGAAAAATTGCCTAAAGAGATCAAAGATCTTCTTGATGATAAAGATGATCCTATCAAAAGAATTAATGTAGTAGAAACACAAGAACCTAATGTAGCACAAGAGATGGTTGCACCACAAGAAACAGCCAATCTTGAAGGTGATCAAACTGATCCAGAAGCAGAGAGTAGTTATTCTAACACTGATTCCCATGAATATGAATTCAAGTCTGAGACTGAGGGTAATCCTTCTTGGGGTATTCATCCCGACTTCACACATTTTCTTAGATTTCCTAGAGATCCTGAATCAGAAGCTGAGTCAAATGACTATGAATGGGGTGCCATTCCATAAGAAGATGAGCTTATAATAGAGAAATATATTGATGTTATTCACCAATATGTATCTCAACCCAACATAGGTCTAGAGTGAAATAATGAACTTAACGTGTCTGATCCACCTATGGCTGAAGAGGACTCCCATGATGATGTTGAGCCTATTCACAAATTGAACATTTTGAGCTGTAATATCACCTTTGAACTTGAACATCGGGTTAGGACCAATGATGACATCTCCATGTCTATGAACACCATATCCCAAGCCTTTCCCGCTTTAACTATCCAACTCCCTGATCTTATCGACCAAACTTCCACAAACCCAAGCCATGGTGTTTACACCTTTTCCAGTGACTATGCCCTTGCTTGTCACCTCAATGCAATCAAGCCTATGAGGACTTCCATCAGTGAACCGAGCATCAGCATGACCGAGTCGGACATCAAATATCTTAGTCAAAAAAATAAAAATAAAAAGAAAAAGAGTTCTGAGGGTGAAAACCACTTTGTGGCAGTCTTAGAACCTACAAAAGTAAAAAGAAAAGACTTATCTAAAGGTCGAAACCTCTCTGAGGTGCCTGCAGATGAGATATTTGATGTCCTTCTGAGTCATTTATAGGATAGATCTCCAGTTCTGATTGAGCCCACTCAATCCATCAATTTGGGTACAATAGAGGAACCACAATTGGTACATGTAGCACAATCCTTATCAGAAGAAGAGAAACAAAAATTCACTACATTCTTATCAGAAAAAAAGATCAACTTTGCATGGAAATATTCAGATATGCCAGGATTGGATCCCAATCTCATTATGCACCATCTATCCATTGCTCCTGGAGTAAAACCAATCAAGCAAAAATTGAGAAAGATGCATCCTCATGTTGCACTCTTAGTCAAAGCAGACCTAGAAAAACTCCTAAAAGCTGGATTCATCTGTGTCATAGACTATGCTAAGTGGATCTCCAACATTGTACCTATTTCAAAACCAGACGGTTCAATCAGAGTGTGCACAGACTTTAGAGATGTGAACAAAGCATGCCCTAAGGATGATTTTCCACTGCCTAACATTGATATGATAGTGGACATGACTGCGGGCTATGAAATGTATTCCTTAATGGATGGCTTTTTTGGGTACAACCAAATCAAAATTGCTCCAGAAGATCAAGAGAAAATAGCTTTCACATGTGCGTGGGGAACCTTCTGTTGGAATGTTATGCCATTCGGACTCAAAAATGCTGGAGCTACATATCAAAGAGCAATGACATCTATTTTTCATGATATGATGCATAGAACAATGGAGGATTACGTGGATGATACCTTGGCAAAATCCATGATTAGAACTGAACATCTAACAGACTTGAGCATGATCCTCTACAGAATGGAAAAATTTAGTCTTTGACTAAATCCTAAAAAGTGTGCTTTTGGAGTCACTTCTGGAAAGCTCCTAGGATACATCGTCTCCAAGAAAGGTATTGAGGTCGATCCAGCTAAGGTGAAAGCTATCATAGAGATGCAACCTCCCAAGAATATCAGTCAAATGTGAACTTTGCAAGGGAGAGTACAGTCCATCAAAAGATTCATATCACAGTTAGTTGACATATCACAACCTTTCACAAAGACATTACATAAAGGTGTGACCTTTTCCTGGAATGAAGACTGTGCAAAGAATTTTGATCATATCAAGAATTATCTCTTGAATCCTCCTATCTTAATGCCTCCTATTCATGGGAAGCCATTAATATTATATGTCTCTGCAACAGATACATCACTGGGGGCATTGCTAGCACAACATGATGAGAACAAGAAAGAAAGAGCCATCTACTATATCAGTAGAACTTTAGTGGTCTATGAGAAGAACTACTCAATGATAGAGAAGGCATGTCTAGCTGTGATCTTTGCATCGCAAAAACTGAGACACTACATGTTAGCTCATACTACTCATTTGGTAGCTAAAATTGATCCACCGAAATATCTCCTAAGCAAAGCTGCCCTCACAGGTAGACTAGCTAAATGGGTCATGCTCTTGAGTGAATTTGACATTGAATATGTTGAAAGAAAAGCTATCAAAGGATAGGTCATTGCTGATCAATTAGCTGAAGCACCACTATTTGATGATACACCCATGCAAATAGAATTTCCTGATTCCTCTATCATGCACCTCTCTTCTAGAGCATGGCGGTTATTCTTTGATGGCTCCTACACACAGAATGGATCTGGAGCAGGCATATTGTTCATCACTCCTCAAGGATACTCGATACCCAAAGCATTCAGACTAAAGTTTCCTTGCATAAACAATATTGCTGAATATGAGGCACTTCTTAATGGTATGAAAATGGCAATACAGTGGAGAGTTACAGAGATGCACATCCATGGAGACTCACAATTGGTTATCCACCAAGTCAATGATGTGTACCAAACCAAAGATGAAAAGCTCATTCCTTACAAGAGAATGGTAGATGATTTAAAGAAATACTTCATCTCTATCACATTTGAGCAAATACCCAGAACGGAGAATAAGGCTGCCGATGCAATGGCGACACTATCTACTCTCTTACAGTAGCCTGAACATGAACTACGCTACGAGTTCTTGGTGGAATCCCTATCCTATCCTGCATATGACTCCCCTGAAACCCGCATGATCTGCACCATTGTAGGTTATGATTCATCCCGCTACAAAAATCTATTCTCCTATCTCCATGACCAAATCATTCCTAATTCTTTTAACCATTTTGAGAAATGAAACCTTATCCGCTCCACATCCCGATATGTCATCATTGGTAATGACCTGTACAAATGAGGTCTAGATGGTACACTGCTTAGATGTTTAGAATGGGAAGAGTCTCAACGTGCATTAGAGGAAGTCCACGAGGGTATATGTGGGTCACACTCGAACGGTTTAACGTTAGCTCAAAAACTTATTAGGGCTGGGTACTATTAGCCTGAAATGGAGAAAGAGGCTATTAAATTTGCTAAAAACTGTCAACAGTGTCAAGTACATGGCAACTTGATTCATGCTCTAGGGAGAGATCTAATTCCCTTTACTACACAATGGCCTTTTCAACAATGGGCATTTGATCTCATAGGTGCTATCCATCTGCACTCTTCCAATGGACATACCCATATAATCACAGCTACATATTATTTTAAAAAATGGGTAGAAGTAGTTCCTCTAACACAAGCAATAGGGAAATAGATCTCTATGTTCATCCTGAACTACATCATTTGCATATATGGAATCCCTCACTCTATAATCACAGATAACCGGGGACAATTCAAAAACAAGGATCTAGATGACTTATGTGCTAAATTCAAGATTACACAACATTGGTCTTCTATTTACTATCCTCAAGGGAATGGACAAGCTGAGGCTTCAAACAAAAATCTCCTGAAGATCTTGCACAGAATAGTTAATAAAATAGGAAGAGACTGGCATCTCATGATCAATCCAGCTCTCTGGGCATACAGAACTAGTATTAGAATGCCTACAAGGGCTACACCTTTCACTTTAGTTTATGGGTCTGAAGTGGTACTGCCTATTGAGGTTGAAATCCCATCACTCAGAATCAGAATGCATGGACTTGTCACTGATGAAGACTACAGAGTGTCTAGGTTAGAAGAACTTGAATTACTAGATGAGCGCAGGTAAGCAGCGTATGATCATCTCAGAGTGTATCAGAAAAGAATGTCTAGAGGCTACAACAAGAAAGTCAGACACAGAGAATTTTAGGTTGGTGATCTAGTGTTGAGAGAAAATCCTAAAAATCAATCACATCGAGAATGCAAGGGGAAGTTCGAACCCAATTGGCTGGGTCCCTTTGTTATCACTGCTACTTTTTGCTCTGGTGCCTGTCAACTCTCAATGACTGAAGGAGAACAGCTCTGAGAACCAATCAACGTTCTCCATCTAAAGAAATTCTACGCCTAAGGCATTCAGTGCTTGGTAAATGTCCTGAAAAAATCTTAAAAATAAAAAAAAATCTTGAAAAAAATGAACATCTTGGTGAAAACCTAGCAATAGATGCCTTGATGATTCACAAAAAAATCAGAAAATATCAAAAAATAAAAATAAAAATTGAAAAAATGAAAAATACAAAAAAATAAGAAAAAGAAAAAGTGCCTTGGTGAAAACCTGGAAACAGGCGCCTTGGTAGCAAAAATAGAATCTCTGCCAAGATGGTGAAAACCCTGGAAACAGGTGCCACTTGTTCAAAATGCTCCATCTATCAGCACAATCTTGGTATTTCCCAGCTTTCAGTCTGCTTTAGTCTGTATATATCTTTGTTTCGATAAAGTCAGTTTGTACACCAATCAGCTTGCGTGTCTGTATCCTATCAATGTTCAAACTTGGGGGGCAATCAATGTCATATCCTATGGCCTCCAATGTATCTTAGACGTATCCTATCCAGTCAGAGTCCTTTGAAGCTTCAAGTTGAGTCAGTTAGTTAGTCTCATCTCCAGAAAGGATTTTGCATCTACGCAATCAAACATCAAAACTCAAACTGAAAACAATCTGTGCTTCATGCTTTTATCTCCTTGTATGCTTACTAATTCGCATTGAGATTTTTCCATATTGTGTCCCTTCGAGCTCCTCAATGATGTCCTTTACAGGATTTAGAGAGTGATGACTGGGGGAATAATCTTTTCTTGGTTTTCTGCTTGTATGTGAAATCTAATAACTTTAGAAATTTTGGATTGAAATGGTGTCCGACTGTAAGAGCCTCTATCTCGAATTCGATGGCCATGCGTACCTCAACCATTGATACCCAAAAAATTCAAGGACGTTTGATCTAACTATTATCTTTTTGAAGTAAATTCTTTCTCCTACTGTGAAATGCGATCTTGCCTAAGGAGGTGAACGATAAAGGGTCACTACGGGTAATTCACACTGGATTTAGAATGATCTTTTGATTGTTTGATGTGTATGTTAAACACAAGGCGTACTCAGGTCATCATGACATTTATGTTTTGATGCTTGTACAAATTTCTATATCAAAATGGACATGATATTCAGGTCATCCTGGCGTTTGTGCCTTGATGCTTATATCTAATCCAACATTCTGAAAACAAATCAATATTCATATG
Organism: Chamaecyparis obtusa; assembly: GCA_027943335.1. Taxonomy (NCBI): domain Eukaryota; kingdom Viridiplantae; phylum Streptophyta; class Pinopsida; order Cupressales; family Cupressaceae; genus Chamaecyparis; species Chamaecyparis obtusa. The sequence continues at coordinate 79,932 of BSBK01005313.1, forward strand.
TCTATGGTTTCATGGCTAGTGGGCATTGTATTGATTTATCCAGTTACCTAAAAGTTCAATGATGATAAAAAATCGACACATGATTAGTGACTAGGTCCTAGGTCTTAGGTTGCATTTCATTTTGCATGTCTCTTTGCATTTTACATGTTTGCATGATCTCGCAATGGCTAAACAAACTTCAATGCTTAAATGATTCTTCAAATCACATCTTCAAATCTAACAAGAGCTGAATCTTACACAAAGGTTCCTCCAACGAAGCAGCAAGTAGAATCCTTTTTCGAGATCAAAAGTCAAATCTGAGATCATTCATATTATTAACTACTTGCATAATCGACCTTCAATCATCACAGAAATCCAGTATTCAACTTAACTGATTATCTTACATCAAACTATCAAAATTTCAACTTGGTCAACCATGGTCAACTCATGGTCAAACCTAGTCAAACTTGGTCTTTTGGGACCTTCCAACAATGCAGAATGCATTCTCGGACGTGGATAACCACTTCTCAAATCAATTAACATGTTTCTAAACTATAACGCTGACTTTTCTTGTCAGATTTCAATTTTAATCCCGAAGGGGGCATGGTATTGCACATCATTCAAAGTCTGTAAATCAAATTCTATTGATCAAATCTATCAATATCTTTCATCAGTGATCAAGACAACAATCATGTCTACTCGCCGATTCATCAAAAGTCCTCATCGCTCGGGGCAAATCTATCATCACTTGGGGCATATCAGATTCATCGATCCATATCAATCTGGTATTCTCTTAATCTTGTAATCTGTATTAGCTTTTCGCAACCATCGATTCATTAGTGTTATTTCCTTGGTTCTTCGACAACTGAAGGCTTTGGATGTGATACCTGCTAGTTCTGCTAAGACAATCGAGTCTAGAATGGGTCACTCACTTCTTTGCAATCCTAAGGTTTGGAATTAGGCATTTTGACACTTTTTCGCACTCATCGGTTCATTGCTGCTATAGTAAACATTATCTCTAGTCATTCAGGACCTCCTATCTCAATATCTTTCAATCGGTTTCTATCTTTCAATCGGTTTATCTTTTAAATCAGTTTCATATCTTTATCAAACACAGACTATCTTTGAACCACTGTGCTTCACACCGTAATTCAAAGAGGGGCAAAATGTAATACCCCAAAAATGGGCTATAAGTTCATTAATCTCCAACATCATCAATTCGAACGAAATCGACATCAAAGTCCTAATCTAAGGCACATCTAAACATCATCGAATCATAATTGATTATCTTAAATTCTGCATCGGGGAATATTCCTAGTAATATTCCTAATCATCTTAATTATCTTTAATTTTATAATTATTTGGCAATAAATCACATTTATCCTAAAGTTTGATTAATTGAATATTTTCATATTTAATTAATTAGATTTAATATTTGCCACTTAATTATGTAATTAAATTTAATTCTATCTATTATTAATTGTATTATTTAATTTTGACAATAAATCTAATATAATATGAATAATTGATTAAATTCTTATTTAATTAATTAAAGCAAGTTGTCGTTATTTAATAATATAGTTTTTAATAAAAGTTTGATTAAATAATTGATTAACCCATAAATCAATTATTTTATTTTTAAAAGCAGTTAAGTTGGAAATAAATCACTTTATTATTAAATTAATTCATAAATAAAACATGCACAATCATAAAAGCAAACAACTATCAATTATCAATTAAAGCTAAACTCTATTTTGAGTTAATCTCTGCTTTTGCATGTTTTTGTGGATTAAATTATCTTTATTATCAGATAACTCAAAAATCAAGCTGAGTTAATCTGAGTGATTTATGGCTTTTTTCCATGCACCTCCAAAGCCTTGGATTTCTATAAAAACAAGGCTCAGCTCTTCATAATTCATCCACAAATTTGCACAATCACGCTGGAGAATTGGAATTGGGAGAATCAAAGCTCTTGCGAATCAACATCTTTGTGAGATCAATCTTTTTTTTTTCATATCATTGTTAGATCATTTTAGCATATCAATTTCCATATAGATTAGTTTCATATCAGTTTTTATCATTCTTATTGCATAGAAAATTAAAAATAAATAGATTAATTGCATTCATATTTCATATCTAGATCAATTGCATTCAAATCCTTCGTTTAGGTGTCGTCTAGGTCACTGATCTCGATAACAATTTGAGAACATTAATCTCGCACCTACTAGAAGGCAGCAAATCACTTGGTTAAATTAGATTTCATTTTGCATGATTTTGATTTTTGCTAACCTCTAATGTTTTACTGAGTGTTGTGTCTACAGATCAGGTACAATGTTCACACACACAACTTCCTACACCGATTGACCTTCAAGGAAAGGATGAATCAGAAAATATAGGCATGGTACTAGATAGATTTAACAGTCACTTTGTGTCATTGCTAAAGAATACAAAAGAAAAGGCAGAAAAGAGGTTTTTAGAGAAGAAATTGAGAGAAGTTTGTCAGTCCATTTCATGGGACTTATACATTCTCAAGGTCACTACTCTTAAGGCTAAGAGTTGAGGGGTGAAGCAGAATCTTTAAAGAGATGTCTATAAAGGATTAATCATATAATTGAAGAGATAATGGACATTTCAACTTTGAGGAAACAAGTTCTTCAGATTTCTTTCACACAAAATAATGGTCATATCTAGAAGATGTGGCTGAGCATAAGAATCAAATCACCCCAAGGGTCATTGATAGTTAAACACCAAAATAAGAAGGCTGAGCATAATGTTTGGAGCACTCCAAAAGTGATTCCTACCCCTAATCTGCTAAGATCATTCTATGCAGTGCCATCAAAATGGAGAAACATTGTTATTTGGTGCTATGAGGTTGAAGGATGGGACAAACAATGAGGTAGAGTGTAGAGCTACAATGTTGACAATCAAGATGGCCATACAAGCAAGGGTCAAAAAGTTGCATCTTGAAGGAGATTCTTTGATTATTATCCAAGCTATAGCTAAAATCACTACAAATGCCTGGCATCTCCAAAATTACATTGAAATAATGTGAGAAGACTTAATTTTTTTTGAGGATTTCTGATTAACATGCATAAAACATGAAGGAAATCAAGATGCAGATTAGTTGTCAAAATGGGCCACATCATTTTCTGAGGTAGAAAAGATTTATATTGATTATTGTAATTTGACCGATGATAGGGTTTCACCTCTCTCTAAATAGATTTAAATGAGGAGTTGGGTGACGTAGGACATGCCTTGGAAAGTGAGATGTTATTATGGAAATATGATGTGGAAAGGGCAGCATAATGTTTTATCATTTTTTTTTTTTCAGAATCCGCATTTCATTAATATTTTTTGTAGGGTGGCCATTGTTTACTTATGTTTTGAAGCCTCATTCATGTGATGGAATGACTTGATGATGTGTAGGATAGTTTTTTGGGAGTGGTGTAATGGCATTTCAAGTGTCGTCTTGCTTTATATGATGTTTGAGCAGATGAAAGACTTCATTTCCTTCACTTCCGTGTTTTGACAGAGCGGAAGTTTGGGTTTTACAATGGAGCCAAACTTCACCTTTAAAACAAAAAAGTAGCAAAAAGGCTTGTTTAGCCCAGTGGAGAAGTTGCGGTTGTAGAAAATACTTAATTGTCCCACAAAGTAGGGTATCATGGTAGTGAAAGCCACTCTAGGCCCACTCTTTAACAATGATAATCATCATTGGAAACTGTAGGTGGAAATTGCTACCATGGTAATGGAATTGGGCTTAGAAATTGGGGTGAATGAAGATAGGATTAAATGGGTGATGACTTCTTTATTTGAGACTATTTTATTGGAAGGGATTGACTCCCTCTTGGAGTGGGCTCACCCTGGATGGGCCTTTGATTATAGTGAGATATTTAAGGATGAAATGGAAGGATTGGAGGTAGGGATCATCCCTTTCCTAAATTAGCCAAAAAGGGTGGATATAGAAGCCTACCTTACAGATAGGAGGAATGCTTTGAAACAGTTGGTTAAAGCTATCCAAGAGGTTCAAGCAACATGAAGGAGGGTGGTTTTGTCCAGGAGGATCCCAAAGAAACATAGGTCTATAAGGACCCATAAAGCAAGGAGATTTTAGTTTGTCTGTCTTGGAAAGTTCTCAAATTTTGTGATAATGGATGCAGTCTTCTTCTTTTTGAATTTTGGAAGGGTTAAGGTTGAACTTGATATAAGTGTAATGGTGAATGGAGGTTGATGTGAATAGTGCTATAACCAGATGGATAGTTTTCCTATTTTTTGAGTTGGATTTTTGACTTGTAAGGATTTCATGGGATGGTTGATATTCAGGCATGGTGGTAAACAAAAGCCTTGATGCTCTGGCATGTTTGTGTAGTGCGGTAATGATTATTTTTTGTAAGTTTGCTAGGCCTTTATTAGCAAAGTGATGTTTATAGGGCTCAAGGTTTAATTGTAATGGTTTTTATGTATTCAGGATGTTTTCAATTTTTGTACAGAGTCAAGCAATGACTCCATGTATAGTAGATTGTAAATCTTTTCTATTAATAAAATATAACCTATTACAGATCAAAATAAATAAATTTTAAAGTACCTAGAACCTTCTCTATCTTTAAGGGAAGCATTTCTGTGTTCACCACCAATGTGGCCCGCAACATTCCCATACTAGCAATACATAAAGATCTAGGAAATGATGTTATGCTATCACCACTAGTCGCCTATGCATCCTCATGTACATGTTCTACTATAGAAAATGAATCCACTATGAAATACCCCCAATAAAGAACACTTCAAGGGAAATAAACAAATAAAAAAAGAGAGAGCAAAAGAGGGATCTACCAACTCTGGGGTCAGTATGATGTGCACTAGTGGATGTATGCATGCTACATGTTGCTAATATTGTTGTTGGAAATATGGGTGGGGATGATAACCTCATATGAGGCATCATTTGCACAAGAACATGGACATCACTTGAAGAATAATACATTAAATACATAAAACATTAAATATATGAGAAATAACACATTAATAGATAAGAGGAGAAAAACATGTAATAGATCCTATGGAAAGGTAAAAAGATTGTAATTAGTTATTTATGGTTCATTGGGGCATGGTTTGAAGGTCTATGCCAAAATATCAGGAGAAGAGGAGAAAAAATGCAATATTGCTCAAAAGTTGCACAAAGTATAATTTTGCAAAATGCAATTTTGCAACATTTGCACAAATGTTGTCCTTATTGGTTAGAGCAGAGATGAACAATTTGTAACTGCTATGAACCTTATTTAAAAATAATGAATTGGTCAAGTATAGTGAGGAGACTCCAATCTTGAGGTTGCATTTCAAGGTTTAAGAAATTGCATATCTAATTATCATGGAGACCCTGCAAGAGGATAGCCATGGGTTTTAAGGGACATGGTAAATGAAAGACCATGTATAAGGAGGAAGAAAGGAGGAATGAAGGGTAGTCTTCATCAGGTTAAAATTTACTCAATGAGTGATAATGTTGGAAGTATTTGTGAAACCCAGTATTTGGTTCAAGTTTCCTCTTATATGCAACATATGTTGAAGGGTTGAATGGATCTATGGGATCCTAATGGGAATCTCCTTGATGCTCTACATCAGTGACCCCATGCATAATTAATGATGAAAATAGTAGTTTTAGAAAGATGCATGCATTGGATAATTGAGAGGGGGGATGAATTAGTTATAGAATTAGTTATCTTAGGCCCCTTAACAATTTTTAACCTTAAAATCTTCTTGGTAAATAGTCTATGCAATCAGATATAAACATTTAACTGACCACAACACTGTTCATCAGAATATCAGTAAATAGCATGCAAAACATTCAATCACACATTAACACCAGTATTTAATGTGAAAACCCAATTTGGGAAAAACCACTATGAAAATTGTCACCCACAAAATAATTCACTCTTCTGAAGTGAGCTCAGTTAAAAGCCAATCATGTTAAAGATTACAAACACATTTTCTAGATGTGACCCTATTAGGGGATTTTCACCAAAGATCGACTAGATCTGTCACCCTATAATGAGTGGCCTTATTAGAGGGCTTTATAAAATTTGTTAGAATGCCACCTTACAAAGGATTTAGAAATTAGGACTGTTAAGTCCACTCAGTTAAGAGATTTTCTTCTACAATGATTAGAAAGTAACAATGAAATGATTTGATAAAATATGAAACTACCTTTGCCTATTTAGATCTCCTTTTGGTTCATTTGTCCTCTTCAAAACTCTTCCTTTCTAGCTGATAAATACACACACTTCATCTAATCATTTTTCTTCACTTCATTCACACAATCCTTCAACTCTGTTATGCTCAGTGTAGTCTTCTTTTCAATTTAGTTTTTTTTTCTCTAAATATCAATACTTCATCAACAAAAATAGTATCAACATAAGCATCATAATCATCATGATCATCCTTTATATAGATAACTTTTTCCACTTAAGCCTATCACCGCTTAATCTCATCCATTCAATCAAAATTGAATCTCGATAAAATGTTTTATGGTTCTTGCTAGTTGTATCTTTACCTTGGAACTTGAACTTTTCTTGGATCATAAACCAATCATCAATTCTTCACTATTTATTTGTACCTAATGATTCTGATCTATTGATTTTATTAACTGACTTTATTCCTTCCTTAGAATCTTCTAGTTCGATCCAATTCTTCACACGGCATCATCTTTTACTTGATTCCTTATTTAACTAACCAACTTCATCTGCTCAGTTAAGTCTTTCTACTTGGTTAACATTCACTCGGCTAACTATCACCGACCATAATCTTTACTTACCAACAACTATTTTCAACTCAGTAAAACACACCGTTTCCTTGTCTTTTCAATTTGCAACTTCAATTCTTTGTTACCAATTGACATAACTAATTTGTGCAACATTCTAACACTTTATTAAATCATGTAAACAATCAAATCAATATTAACTTGTCATAGACTGATTCAACAATTGCCCAATTAATCTCATATACTTAACATCACTTCTTTATTTCATTTTCTATCTTTACCAATCATTTCTTCTCTCAACAATTTCCCAATTAAGCTCATATACTTAACATCACTTCTTTATTTCATCTTTTGTCTTTACCAATCATTTCTTCTCTCAACATCATATATTTCAGATTGATATGTCAACTTGAAATCAGTAAGTCAATGGGCTTGACATAAATGACAACATAACAACTGATCTAATCCTTCTACATACCTTTCATTGCTCAGTTGACCTTGTTCATTCTCATTAGTCAACAATCTCATTAGTTGGAGTAACAATCTCCCCCTTTAGCATTGATGGTAACACAATTTATATATATCATTTGTATCTAAAATATACCATTGAATACTAGTAATCTTCAATCATACATTCTATTTCTCTTCCTTTATCATTCTCTCCCCTTTAGTCATTTCTTTCCAAATTCATTCTCTGTCATTCTCCCCAATATCAATATCATTTATTCTCCCTTTGTGTTTCTCTCCCCCTTTGACAACAATGCCAAAGATACCTGTATTGTCGAAAAATGGAAGCACTTCCATTTAGGACTAGTTTAGTCCTCTAAGTAGGTGGTTAAGGGTCATGTTAGATGCTTTTTTGGGGTCTTTGGCTTGGATCATGGTTTTCCCCCTGTTCTACCCTTTTCTCCACCTCTTTCTAGCCTATTTTCTAGCACCTTGACCTGAAACCCTGAGATTCTTGACCTCAGGGTCAAGGTCGACCTTGACCTTGACCTAGGTCAAAGTCAACCTTGACCTTGACCCTGGGTCCAAATTTTAGATTCCAAAAGTTTTCAGATGTCGGGCTTCGAAAAGTTTATCTTCCTGCTTCTGGGTTGGCTGTTTCATATTTCAGAATGGTAAACTCTGAAATTATATTTAATCTAGGTCCATTTCTAGGGGTTAAGGTTTAAATGGGAATTTAATTCTCCTATGTTGGCCTCTCTAGAAGTTTGTGCCCTAGACTAGTATAAAAGGAAGCCTTCTTCTCTCATTTCAATCAATCAATCAAGTGTGAAATACATCTCGATCTCAAGTAAGCTTTCCATCTCCATCAAGTATCAAGTGATCCATTATCAAGTATCCTTTGTCATAATCTCTCAAGTATTCCATCATCAAGCAAACATTCTCAAGGAAGCATTCAAGTTCTCCATTGAAGATCAAGGATTCAAGCTTTTAAGCCTTTGGAGGGATTTGGTTCAAGCATTCAAGAATCATCATTCAAACCCTAGATCTATCCATCATGATGGTGTGATATTCCTTCAAGATCCTTTGTTCATCTTCAAGATCAATTCATTGTCCCTTCAAGATGGATTCCAAGCATACAATCATGGAGGTTTTGATTTATATTTACATTTTTTAGTGTTGAGTCTATGCTTTCATATCAATGTACTTGTTTACATTCCAAATACAATTGCATATCTATTGAATATCATAGCTTCGTTGTTAGATCTACTTCTACTACATGCTAGCATTCTCTATTTCAATTCTATTTTAAAGGTTGATTCCAAACTAGGGTTTGACCAAGGCAAACCCCTCATCCAAATAACAAAAACATTTTTCTTGTAGGTACAGGTGTGGGACAATGAATTGTAGTTCAGATCTAAGTACCCTTTTTGGTGAACTTCTGAGATTTGTGAATAGAATTTCCTTCGAAATAGTGTAGGTCAAGGTCAACTTTTAGGGGTAAGATTGTGCTCTAGGGTAAAATCTTACCCCTATTTTGGGTCAAGGTCAATCTATCTCAGAAAGATAGAAGATTTTTGGGTTTTCTTTATTTTTGTGTTTGCAGACCAGATTTGGTTGTAGAATTTCCCAAAACTAAGTACAGACACCAAAAAATAGTGATTTTTGAATCTGCTCCTTTTCAAGATAAGTATTTATGTTTTATTAAGTTTTGTATGTCCACAATATTTTCCACACACCACATCTACATATATACACAAAAATCACACAACACATAGACATAAATATTAAAATATATCATCGATATATTTTTATATCTTACAGTACCTACAATACCTTATTCTGAAACTTGATTGTCCTTGTAGTTGTACCATGTACCTTGCTTGTATCAATTACTTCTATTTCTTCATATCTTTCTCACAACTTTATGTTGTTCCTAAAGAGTGAACATTTGCATTGACTCAAAAGTATATAATCTGATAAAGCATGAATTGATGCAACCTGCATCTTTTTCTAATGAACATTAGATAGGGGAATGAACCCTAGTTTACCTCTTAGGTACTCAAAATATCCTTAGGCAATGGCTTTGTGAATATGCTAGAAAGTGTTATCTCTACTAAGCATTAATTATTGTCATTAGTGTCAAAGGAAGTCAAAGACATCGGTCGGTTACTTATATGAGCCCTATCGGTAAAAGCAAGCATCATAAGCCAGTCGGTTAAGTCTTTATACCGAGCACATAACAGTTTTACCGAGCATCAGACACCGATACCGAGCAACAATAAACACCGAGCGTCAGGTTTACCGAGGATCACCGGAAATGACATAGGAATCAGGAATGGCACATCTATCTATGCAAATAGTTACAACAGAATCATAAAACATTTTACCAAGATTGAGGATAATTTATTGTTGAGATATTCATTAAATGTGATGAAGATATTTTGTAATTGATTTGATCTAGGTTATTTTTGTACATCGTAGATCTTAGGGTTTTCTCTAAGATGTTGAAACCTAATTTTATTAAGCGGCATAAAGTAGTATGCTATATATTTGTATTTTACATCATTTTTGATGTGATCTAATGTATGAATGAAGAAGCACTTGAAGCCCTAGCCAAAACTTCAAGAGTATCAGTTGACAAAACATAGTAGAACATGATTCAGAGTTTATCAGACTGAACAAAATTATATCAGGCTAACTGACCAATTCAGAGTAGAGATCTACACAGTATAAGGTGATATTTATTTAGTACTTTATTGATCTGTATCAGACAAGTTGAGTTTTCATTAGTAGATAGATACCTATTGCTTTCTAATCACTGTAATAGAGTATTGGTAAAATGTCCTAACAGAGTAGACCTAATAGTCTTTTTGTAAATCTCTTAACCGAGTGCACACTCAAGTAGTGTTGTTAAAATCCTATCACTAGGTAGACCTAGCTGATCTAATATGTTACTCCTGATAGGGTAAGATCACTAGAAGTGATCAAAACTTGTAGCCCTAACAGGAAAACCTTTTCTATCTGCAGTAGTGAAAAATTTGTGGGTGTCATCCCCACCGTAGTTTTTACCTTCTAACAAGGGTTTTTGCATTACTAAAATACTTGTGTTATGGGACTGATATGTTGTTGATTTCATGTTATTTACTTTTTCAAGTTGAATGAATGAATGATACATGCATTGGATACAAGTTATTTTGCAAGGTTACTATTGTTTGCTATTATAGATTTGAAAGGTTTATGAGTTAAAGTTTTTGTGGGCACTGATTCACCCCTCCTCTCTCAGTACCCTATCTCTCCTAATCCAACAATTGGCATCAAAGCTCAGTTCTCTTATTGGATAGTTTAACCACTAAAGAGTAAAGATCTAAGTCATGGAGAGGTATAAGTTAGATAAGACCATTGAGAATCAAAAGATTCAAATGCAGATGTTTGTTGAGTAGTATAAGAAAGCTAAGGAAGGACTGAAGAAATTACTGGTTGAAAGGAAGAACCTAGCTATTTTTCAAAATGAGATTGGCTACCATGAAGAAGTGATTGAGGATCTATTTGATCACATTGGATTTGGTTCTGGAAGTATTTCAGATGGATCTGAAAGCATAATCTTTGATTTGTCTGAAAAGAACCTTCACTTAACCGAACAAGTGAAAGCACTACAAATCAGTCAGGAATCATAGATGGTGAGAATGATAGAAATAATGAACAATGCTAGATAGACTAAGCAAGAAAGGAATCTAGCTATTGAAGATCGAAGACAAATAACTGAACAACTTCAAGCAAAGGAAAATGAGATACAAAGACTTACCGATCGTCATTTTGAAATATCTAATCAGATGATAGTTGTGAATCAAGAAGTCAATCGAGTAAATGGAGAATTGTCAAGAAGACTTGAAGATGTTGCAAGACTCAAAAAAGAGAATGAGAAGCTGAGAAATGAAGTGAAAACTCAACAACAGCACAATGAAATGAAGAAATTGGCTGTGGATAATTCTAAAAAGATTGATGACTTTCTGATTAATCAAAGAAGATTTGGAAGAAAAGTTGGTCTAGGCTATACTAGCGAAGGAGAATCATCAAAACAAGCTGAGCAAGACAATAATAATCAAATTCAAAGGACAAAGACACTGGCATGTTATCATTGTGGCAAATCAGGACATACTTCAAATGCGTGTAGGAGCAGAGCACAAGGTAAACCTCCAATCACTCCTAAATTCAATGGATATTGTTACTATTGTGGAAAATATGGTCATCAAGCTTATGAATGTAGAGCTAAATAAAATTCTAACAATCATGCTATGGAGAAATTATGCTATACTTGTAATAAACATGGACACACTGAACAAGAGTGTAACACAAAAATGAAACAAGTATGGACTCCAAAGAAGAAGACACAATGCAAGCCTTATCAACCGAAGAGATAAGGTAATTCTTATGTTTGGGATTACAACACATGGGCTAACTGTATTGCATGTGGTAGATATGGGCACATTGCAAAAAATTATAATAGGAAAAGATGGGTTGGACAATCAGAAGCTGGACAAGCACATGAATGACATGTTTGCATTGTCATAAGGTCGGTCATCTAAGCAAGGACTGCAAAGACCAAGCACCAGAAGAAGGTCATGTATTTGAGAGTAGAAACACTATGGCAGATATCATGAGAATCAGGAACACTATGTGGAGAAAAGCATCTAATGAGAATGTTGAGTCAAGTAATGTTGTCGGTGAAACCTCGTCCACTAGATTGGGTGACATCGGTACTTCCACCTAAAAAAATATAGGTATGTATGAGACTGACATTTCAATGAACATATCTTACATACAATTCCTTAAAAATGATGCGCACATACCAAATCTACATGAGTAAAGATGCATTGTGGTTTATATGTAATGAGCTGACTATGTCACATAATCGGTAAAAGTTAGATTGAGCATTGGTTACCCATCAATAATCACTATCCAAGGTTAACTGAGCATACATATCAATCGAGGAAGAAATCATGTGTTAACTGAGTTGATGAATATTTATAGTTGTCACTGAGCTGACAGTTGTCACAAAATAGAAAGTAGGTCAAGCATTTATTGCATAAAGTTTGAGCGGGAATATCAAAAAATTCTATAAATACACGAAAGATAGAGTTTATTTTTCATAAAGCGATTGAAGAGTGAAGATTTCACAGAGAGAGTTCGAGCTAAAGATTTTTAGAAAGATTCAAAGCTACTATAGATTGAATCGACCACACTCTTCATTGATTCTAAGTAAGTTTATTTTCTACTGAGCATATTCATAACTTATTTTTGTCAAAACCCTAAATTAAGCTATGGCATCTACATCCATTGCAACTAAATCATCAAATGTTGAAGAAGAAGTAAACCTAATAGTTTCAGTGAATTTTGACGAACCAAAGTACAAGTTACGCCCTGAAGTAGCATAAAAAATAGATTTAGCGGGCACTTTTTCAAGCATCCCACCTTGGGTTTTACTGGTTGAGGATGTCAAATCATATATTCACTATAAAATTAGGGAAGTAGGAGACTTTGAGATGATTGTGGCATTTCAACAAATCTATGGCAAGGATGAAAAGTTGAAACTAGAATATACTCAAATTGAGAAGACAAGGTTAATATGTGCTATAAATTTTCCGTAGAAATTTAAAATCAAATGGATTAGGGTCGTATTGAGTTGGTATCATGATGGAAAATTCTTGTTGGATAAACCAGTTGTGGTTACAAAGAATATGATTAGTAGGGTTACAGGTTACCCAACTACCGACAAGGCTAAAGCATTCCACAGCTCACTCCGCGAGCTGATGTTGAAAAGAACACTAGAGCAACATGGGATGGTCATGTAAAAAAATTGCTACAATCAAAGACCCAAAAGTTAAATTTGCTTCACATGTGATTGGGTACAAAATCTTTTAGTTGAGCAGATTAAACAATGTACCTTGTAGTGCAATTGACATGGCATACAAATTGATCAAGAAAGATCACTAGGTAGATCTTGTAGAAGTATTGTTGAATAAATTAAAGGAGAACATGAAGACAATAAGGTCACAAAAGATGAATACATGTATGTTTGGTTCACTCCTTGTTTGTTTTTCTATCTACAAAAGTATTTTCCTAGAATCGGTAAAATGAGCTGGAAAATCAACAAACCGATAACAGTACAGATTTCTGAGATATTGAACAATTTAGGAGATAGTATGAACAAAGTTCTAGATGAATATTTTGAATATTTTAAGGTTAAGATGAATCTTAGAAGTAGGATTCCAAGTACATTGGTTGAGAAATATGAGATGGATATCTGTTTCCTAGTGGACACTGACCATACAATGATTAAAGCTGTAGAACCAAGAACTAAATGGCTAGCACCTATGAGCTATGAAATGGATTATGATTTCAGTTTGAAATCAATCACATCATTGCTAGCATTACCAAAGGAAAAGAAAGCTGAGAGGTTTGGAACCTATGAAGAGGTGAAGTCAAGAATTAAAATAGGTCTTGTCATCGGACAAATCACTAGGAAAGCTAAGAAAATGAAGAAAGATCTAACTACAAGGTTTGGAGATGTTTCTGACTCATCAAAGGAGTCACCGATTGAACTTGCAATGAAAAGTCAATTGATGTTGGCTGACAAACCATATGACAGTGAGGAAATCGAGTCCGAGAAGGAACAAGACTCTATACCAGTTTCTCCCACTAAAGTTCCAAAGAAGAGGCAGTTGCCAATGCAAATAGGTGCACACACAGGGTCATCAATTGTAGCTTCACCACCACTAAAGAAGGGAGTAGTAAAGATAAAAAAGCCTAGGGTAGCTACACTGACAAAAACCTATGCCAAAAGAAATACTAAGGTTGTAGCTGAGGCATAGAAGAAAAAGTGAACGTTAATAAGAGGCAAGGAAGACCTTGAGGAAGAAGAAAATGAAGATGACAATAATCAATTCAAGGTGGTTAGCAACCAGGTAAGATCAATTGATGAGATTGCTGAAGATATAATTGAGAATGGAGATCTTTTTGATCCGGAACTTAGCAGATTTGACAAAATGTCAAATGAAGACCAAAACAAGATTGAGGAGGCAATCATCTAGATGATGATAAGATTCAAAAAGGTTCCATTAGAATTTGAATTATCACTACCTAAGGAATTAGATGATAGAATAAACTAGAACTGGGCATATGCATTAGACACCGGGAAGAAAATGAGAGAACGATCTCTAGTTTGAGCAGCCCCACATCTAAGTCTTGCCAAAATTGATGAGCACATGACAAACTATCATAAAAGATTCAAAGTGAAAAACTGAGCTATGCTAATTTTGGATGAGAATATGGCTGATGTAGATGATATTGATCATCTCTTATGAACTTTAATTTTTAAAGCCAGAGAACAAGTTGAGAAAAATGCTTTTATAAATCTGTCTAAGAAGAGACAAAAGTCCAAAGGTAAAGGTATTTACATTGATGATACTATAAATAAGAAGACAAAGGACACAAGTGTATCCGTTATCAAGCTAATTGATACAACACTTGCACAAGAAATTAAGGATAGTTCACAGGATGCACCAGATCTAGTAGAGATCCAAGTTACACAGAAAAATGATAAGGATGTACTCATTGAGGACGTCACAAATGGTGATCCTGATGGTAGGGATGATGATGATGATGTGAATATTGCACAAGACAACACACAGGATGAAGCACAAGTTACCGAGTGTGCATTTCCATCATTACCGAGTGAGCTTCCTATTATTGTTGAAGTAGTTGAAATTCTTTCACAGGAACAACTTGATGGCTCTAACCCCAAGCAACCACAAGATAGAATAGGGGAACAAAGCATCGAGACACCTACATAGACAAATAAGCCTGAAGGAAAAGAGGTAATTGAAATAGAATCAAAGGCATAATAAGAGCCTAAGGCAACTGAAGATACCCCACTTGACACAACATCTGAGGTTCCACCTCAATTAATCAACACACAGGTTATTGAGTAGAAAAAGGAAGATAGAGTGTTAACTGGGCAAAACACATCGAGGGCAGAAGAAAAAGCTATTGTTATAGTTGCCAAGAATTCACCACAAGAACTAGTGAAGAAGAAGAAAAAGAAAGGAAAAGGGCCGGTCACTCTAGATGAAGTAATTGTGATACTCAAGTGTGACCTGAGGACCCTTAGCCCTGAAGAACTACAAAAATATGGGGAGTTATGCACTAGAAAAGCAACACAAGAGAAATTAAACCAAGAAAATAAGAGCAAGGAGATATTATAAAATGTTCGGGATATCTTACAATAGGTAGTACCTAAGGTAAACATAGATGAAGATACTCTGATTATGGATCAACTTGCTACACTTACCAAGAAGATCAATGCCCCATATGTCAAGGTTGACAAGAGAATTGAAGAAAGGGTAGAGTCAAGGATTCAAGATAAACTTGACAAGAGAATCAGCCAAGAAGTGGCTATCAACAAGGTTAAACTATCAGAGGTAATAACTGAAATTTAGGCTATTACTCATTCCATATGTCAAATCTTGTTTAAGATATGCACTATCAGAACATTCACTACTGAGATCAGTGAAAAGATCAAACAATTTGAGAATGAAATGTAGCCAGTGCAAATGCAGCTACAACCAAGCCACAAGCTTTATCCAAGCATATACTTAGAATTCAAGAAGTCAGGTGGTTGATAGAAGATCTCAAGAAACAAGAAGAACAGATAACTGATCAGGTCACCGAGTTGTAGATAGAACTCCTACCATACCTGAAATTTTTTGAGAAGCATATAGTCAAGGCATAAATGCTTATTGCAACACCACATTTTTTTGTGTTGGACAACATCTTTGATATGCATGCACAAGTCAGTCTTGAGCACATTGCTCTCACCAACTTGAAAGAGGAATGAGAAAACCTCTTGGAGTCATTGAAGAAAACCCATCAACACATTTTTGACAAGCTGTAAATATACATTTTTGTATTTGGCATTAATATCAAAAAGGGAGAAAATAATGTATATGCCAAATATGTAAATAGTTGCTAAGTATACTACACATTACCAAGAGCATGCACTGAGGGGGAGTATATAGAAATTTTTTAAGTATATATTTAAATGGTGAAGATATAAGTTTTTGAGAAATTTTTGTCTGTATACATTAAGGTTTTGATACTAATGCAAAAGGGGGAGATTGTTATCTCTACTGAGCATTAATGATTGTCATGAGTATCAAAGGAAGTCAAAGACATCAGTCGGTTACTTATATGAACCCAATTGGTAAAAGCAAGCATCATAAGCTAGTTGGTTAAGTCTTTATATCGAGCACAAAATAGTTTTACTGAGCATCAGACACTGATACCAAGCAATAGTAAACATCGAGCATCAGTATAATCACTGAGCATTATATACAGTGTTTATCAAGGATCATATGAAATAACATAGGAATCAGGAATGGCACATCTATTTATGCAAATGGTTACAACAGAATCAAAAAATGTTTTACCAAGATCGAGGATAATTTATTGTTGAGATATTCATTAAATGCGATGAAGATCTTTGTAATTGATTTGATCTAGGTTATTTTTGTACACTGTAGATCTTAAGGTTTTCTCTAAGATGTTGAAACCTAATTTTGTTAAGCAACATAAAGTAGTATGCTATATATTTATATTTTACATCATTTTTTATGTGATTTGATGTATGAATGAAGCAACACTTGAAGCCCTAGCCAAAACTTCAAGAGTATCAGTTGATAGAATAGAGTAGAACAACATTCAGAGTTTATCAGATTGAGTCGAATTAGATCAGGCTAACCGATCAGTTTAGAGTAGAGATATACATAGTATAAGGTGATATCTATTTAGTAATTATTGATCTATATTAGAAAAGTTGAGTTGTCATTAGCAGATAGATACCTATTGCTTTCTAATCATTGTAATAGAGTTTTGGTAAAATGTCCTAATAGAGTAGACCTAACAGTCTTTTTGTAAATCTCTTAACTGAGTGCACACTCAAGTAGTGTTGTTAAAATCCTATCACTAGGTAGATCTAGCTTATCTAATATGTTACTCCTCACAGGGTAAGATCACTAGAAGTGATCAAAACTTGTAGCCCTAATAGGAAAACCTTTTCTATCTGCATTAGTGAAGAATTTGTGGGTGTCATCCCTGCCACAGTTTTTACCTTCTAACAAGGGTTTATGCATTACCAAAATACTTGTGTTATGGGACTGATATGTTGTTGATTTCATGTTATTTACTTTTGCAAGTTGAATGAATGAATGATACATGCATTGGATACAAGTTATTTTTCAAGGTTACTATTGTTTGCTGTTATAGATTTGAAAGGTTTATGAGTTAAAGTTTTTGTGGGCACTGATTCACCCCTCCCCTCTTAGTACCCTATCTCTCCTAATCCAACAGAAAGTTGTTCCTTAGATTTCACATATTCCAGCTTTACTTGTTTTTCCTATACTTGTTCTCTCAAATAGTGATACTTGATTGATATGTGGTTTATTTTTTAGTGCATCACCAGATTCTTTGAAATGTTAATAGCACTAGTATTATCACAATAGATTGTCACAAAACTTTTATATATCTTCTTGTATCCCTTCAAGTAGTTGTTTTATCCACACAATATTTGAGTAATTGATTGCAGCAGCAATGTATTTTGCCTCAGCAGTAGATTTTGAAATGCAACTTTGCTTTTTTCTTATCCATGTCACCAATCTTCCTCCTAAGAAGAAAGCTCCTCCACTTGTGCTTTTCCTATCATCCACATTTCTTTCCCAATCAGCATCAGTATACACTTTCAATTTAAAATCACCATCCTTTTTATACCGTAAACCATAGTCCTCGGTTCCTTTCAGATATCTAAAGATTCTCTTCACAACAGTTATATGTGTTTCTTTAGGATTAGAAGAAAATCTAGTCACAATTCCAATAGTGTGAGCAATATATGGCCTACTATGAACAACATACTATAGCTTATAACCAATCATGGATCTATACAAAGTTTCATTTACTTCAGTGGAGTCATCTTCCTTTGACAATTTACATCCGATAATCATCGGTGTTCCAACCATTTTTGAGTCTTCCATCCCAAAAGTTTCCAAGATCTCTTTGATTTATTTTGACCGAGTTATATATATTTCATCTTTGGTCTATTGAATTTGCAATCCAATGAAAATTTTGATCTCTCTAATCATTGACATTTCAAATTCCTTTCTCATTTCATCAACAAATAATCTACACATTGGTTCATTTCCTCCAAGTATGATGTCATCATCAAAAATTCAACAATTAGTACCATGTCTGCATATTCACTTTTCAAGTACACATTACTATTGTCACTAGTTTTTATGAAACCTATTATTATTAGATATGAGTGGAATCTTTCATAACATGCCCGGGGTGCTTTTTTTAGACCATACAATACCTTGTGAAGTTTACATACCATGTGTTTCTAACTTTTGTCAACAAATCTTTTTGGTTGGTCAATCTATACTTCCTCTTCTAGTATTCCATCAAGAATGCGTACTTTACATCCATTTGATAAAATTTGAAACCTTTGTGAGCAGCATATGCAAGTAAAACTCTCACACCTTCTAGTCTTGCAACAAGAGAAAATGTCTTACCATAATCAATTCCCTCTTCTTGAGCATATCCTTTGCATACAAGTCTAGCTTTATTTATGATCACTTCTCCATTTTCATTTATTTTATTCCTAAAAATCCATTTTTTTTCAATAACATTCTTATCCTTAGGTCTTGGTACCAGTGACCAGGTATTGTTCTTTTTAATTTGATCAATTTCTTATTTCATTATATTAACCCAATCTTCATTGTCAAGTGCATCCTAGACTAGTATGGGCTCAAATTATGAAATCAGACATGTATTATCTCCTAACTTACTTCTTGTCATGAATCTTGCATTTTTATCTCCAATAATTTAAGTCGGTGAATGGTTCTTTCTCACAAACTTTTCTAGCACTGGCTCGGTTCTCTATTCTTCAACATTTTCATCTCTCTGAGGGGGCTCAACTGGTTCCTCAATTTCTTCTTGCATCTCGGGTACTGTACCTAAAATTCCTTCTTGTACATATACAAATCTTTGATAATCCTTTGGTTCCCTTTTTCTATCTTCTTCATTTCTTTCTGCAAACTCATCAATCCTTACATTTGCTCTTTCCATAATTTTGTTAGTAGCCTTATTCAGACATTTATTAACTTTTCTCTTTGTGGAGTAACCTAGGAATATGCCTTCATCTCCTTTAGAATCAAACTTTCAGTTCCCAGTATCTTTTAGAATATAACACCTACTTCCAAAAAATTTAAAGTAGCTAACATTTGGTGTATGCCCATACCAGAGTTCATAAGGTATTTTGTTTGTACCTTTCTTTAATTGTATTCGATTGAGGGTGTAGACATCAGTACTAATGACTTCTCTCCAAAATGTTTGTGTAACCTCCTTCTCAACTCTTTCCTTATACCATTTAAACATTTGAAATGCATAAGAATTTTCTTTTAATAACATTACCGACATCATCCTTGAGTAGTCATCAACAAATAAAATGAAATATCAATCATCATTATAGCTTTGTACTCTCATAAGGCCACAAAGATCATTGTGAACTAATTCCAATATACCACTAGATGAGTAAAATTTGCTTGAAAAATATAATTTAGTCATCTTACAGATCTCACATTCTTTACACATAGCTCTATTAGGCTTGCTTAATCTCAGTAGGCCTCTGACTCTATTTTTCTTACTAACCTTGATCAAGTTATAAAAATTTACACAACAAAGTATTTTATGTCATAACCAAGCATCTTCATTTCTTGCAAATAGACACACATTTTCATTAGAGTTCAGATAAAATAAATTACCTTTAGATTGTTCACTGGTTCCAATCAAATCTCCAACAACATCATAGATCTTTACTTTTATATTCTGAAACTCCAGTTGGTGACTAGTGTTATTCAATTGTGTCACACTTAGTAAGTTTCATTTTAGTCCTTTAACCTAATAAGCATTATCACATTTAATCTTTTCATTCAACATAATGGATCCTTTTCTTTTTATAGAACATGGAGCATCATTTCTAAATCTAACAAATCCTACATCATACTCTTCCAGGTTCTCAAACTTATCAACGTCACAAGTCATGTGATGTGAGTAACCATTGTCAATAATCCAAGGGTTAGTTTTACTTACTTGAGAAATAAGGGCTTTTTCATCTTCATTCCTCTCTTCTTTGGAGTCATCCTTCATAACAACATAAATCACTTCCTCGCATTCTTCTGTGTCATCAAATTCATCATCGATTACCTCTTCCTCATTTAGGTAGCATGATTTCTTTCTTTTGTCCTTGAGTCTCTAAACTTTCGGTATCGGTTCTCCTTCTTGTCCTTATCATTCCTAACATTGTCAGGACACCTAGATGCAATATGACCAATCTTGTTGCAATTAAAACATTTTAGAGGCAGTTTACCTTTATACTTTCCTTTTCCCCTTGGTAGTCTCTTTTCCAGCAGTGCTTCTAGTTGTTCTTGCTCTTTTTCTTCAGTTAGGATACTATCATAATCATTTCCACCTAAACTACAGTGATTATCTCTTTCTCTTCTTGAACTTCCAATACTTAAAGATGATTTAAAAATGGTTTCAATAGTTGGTAAACTATTATCATAATTACTAAGTTCAAATGCAATCAATTTATCGATCAAAGCATCAAGAGTAACAATGTTATTCAATATGGATCTTAGTTCCTGAATAGAAGAGACTTGAATAACATACTTGGGTGAAAGGGTTTTGAGAATTTTTCTTACCACTTCTTCACCAGTTAATGTTCCACTAGCACCTTTGATAGCACTTACCACTTCCTTAATTTTGAAACTATACTATGCAATGTTCTCTTCTTCTTTCATTCTCATCTCATCAAATTTTCCTCTGAGACTATCAACCTTGGCCTTTTGTACACATGGATCACCTCCATAAACAAGCACAAGTTTGTCTCACATATCTTTTGTTGTAATACATTCCTTAATATCATTGAACTCAACATCGGTCAGGGAAGAAGTGATTTTAATCATCATTGAGTTGTGTTCCTTCTTTTCTCTCATCTAATCAAGTGCCATGGGTCCAAGAGTTGGTGGAGTGTAGTCACTATCCAAATGGTTGAGTGCAGAATCTCCAATCCTAGATAGGTATAACCTCATCCTACTTTTCCATGTAGAGAAACTCTCCTTGTTCAGCTTGGGTACTTCTCTTCTATACATCTTCAGATCTTTAGCTCAAGTCTTCTAAACTTTTACTTCTAAGCACCAAATTCTTTGATACCAATTATTGGATAAATGAGAGGGAAGCTGTGAATCAGTACTTATAGAATCAGTTATCTTAGGTCCCTTAACAATTTTTAACCTTAACAACTTTTCTCTTAGAGTACAAGTTCTCTAGCTTCTCAATGAGTGTATTGAGGCTCTAAATAGAAGATTTTATGCTCTCATTACTATTCTAGAGGATCTTATTTAACATGTTCTCCTTATTCTCCACTCTGGTACACTGACTCTCCAATCTCTCTTCTAGTACATTGACAATCTTGTTCTCATGCTCCATATTCTCAAACTTAGAGGAAAGGGCATGATACTTTAAATTGAGGCTCTTGATCTGATGGAAAGTCCATCTATTAAGTCGATAAGAGTAAAAGGACATAGCCTTTTCCATCTGCATAATTCCAAAGGTAGGTTCCCTCTTATCCCGCATGTCCTTAATAAACAACTAAACACTATCATCATTTTGGCTTAGATTCTTGCTAGAAATTTCAACATCCTTAGAATCCTCAGCCTTATTATTATTTCTTTTAGGAAAGTCAATGTTTCATGAGCAACATAGATCCTTTAATCTACCATAACATGGACTTTCTAATTATTATAACTCTTTAGATTATCCATAATCTCCCTCAATTTAGGGATTCTACTCTTCATTGAGGCACTAAACATAAGCTTCTATAGAGCATCATTATTCTCAATGAGGCTTTGATCAAAGTTCCTTGGAGAAAGCTCCTTATAACTACCCTAACAAACCACAACATTATCAAACATTTAAGAACCCTCTTTCTCCTCCATTTTATCATCCTCTTCTTTATCATTATCATCCTCTTCTATGTCTATGCCCTCCTCCTCCTCTATATTTTTGTTAACTAGAATCTCAGTAGAACACTCCTCATCACCATCATCATCTTTAGTTTCCATGCCCTTGTAATAATTGGAGTTATTCTCATCTAGGATACCCATAAGTTTTTTGAGGGAACTAGGAGATAGCGACTTCATGTTCCTGCTTCCAGACTCCTCCATCTTCCTTTTTAGTTTTTCCTTTTTAGGTTCAACAGACTTCTAGATAGTGTCCAAAAATTTATCCCGATAGTCCTCATAAATAAAATAGATAATACCTTTATGAAGCACAAGCTTTCCATATTTCTTCTTATGGTCCATAATAGTGTAATTAAGGGGATTCAACAAATAATGGGAAAAATACACATACATTTTATGCCTAAAATTATTTAACAGAACAAAATGGTAACCATGAGCCCTAGTATAGCAATTATTGACAATAATATACTCCATAAGGGAAGTGAGAAACTTTCTCCATATTAGCTTGATATGATCCACATCATAGAAGCCAAAAGAATTAACAAGTTTTTCCTTCTCAACTACTTTAGGAAAAATACTAACAACTCTTTCAGAAATCTTCCTATCCCTAAATAAATTCATACCTTAGTGTTGAATACTCGTAACTTCTGCTGTTGAATATAAGTTATTGAATATAAAGGATTCAACTATGTCGACTGGGATCCTCAATTCTTTCTCTAAATGTAAATTAATGACACTCAGTCAATACTGTGTTCATCTCCTCGGTCATCACTGTGTATCTCGATCATCACTACAAACTATCTTCCTCGACAAACACAATCTTTGCTCGGTAATTTCCTGTCACTCGACAATTACTGATGTTTGGTCAACACTAGATTTACTCAGCATATACTGGCACTCAGTTGACACTAACATCACTTGGCTTAAACTAGATTTCTTCACTTTTTCTTGGTTAAGCCTATGTTTCCAATCTTTTTTCTTACTTAGATAAACAACACATTACCATGTCAATGTGCCAACTAATCAAGTACCTAATGAAGTATCACATAACTCAACCTTTCCTTAGGTCCTCTTGTTATCTCCTCTTTTCAAATCCTCTTTATCAATCAAAAGATATGGTACTATTCTAGATAGCAACTGTCTTACCAGTTAAGGTTTGACATTAATGTGTAGACACCTAAAATTATCCATTCACACTAATATTAATTTTTATTAATATTTGTCCTTAACATTATGGTTATTTTATTAATTGACTATAATCGTTATATTCTTCTATTTATTTAATTAAAATAAATAAAATAATTTCCCTTTGTATTTAAATTTTATTTAAATACTATAATATATTAAATTAAATTAAATATATTATCCCTCCATTTCCCTCTATAAAATAAATTTTATTTATTTTATTCCTCCACTAGCCTAAATCTCTTCCAAACCATGATTAAATTAAATTTATTTTAATTTAATTCATTTTCCCTTTTTCCTATGCTTACCTTTTTCTAAATATTCCTCTAATCTTGATTAAAAGGTGGATTACCTCTAAACATGTGCACAATCACCTTTTCCAAGGTGGCCACCTCTCCATCTTTTTTCTCCACCAATCATTTTTAAATTTCTCTTTCCCTCTAAAAGTGAAGTTTGACTTTTTGAAATCCTACCTAACATATTTTTGCCTCTTAATCCCATCCACTCGTTTATTTTGCTTCTTAATCCTATCCACTCATTTCATTTTGCTTCTTCATCTTTTTCAAACCCTACCTAACCTTTAATCTTATCCATCCATTCTTTTGCCTCTTAATCTCCACCGTCTAATTTTTTTCATTTTCTATAAAAGGAGGCCTCACTCCTCATTTTAGGCTAATTTTCTTAAGTTCTTATTCTTCTTAATCTATTAGCTCTTGCATCTTCTAGCATTCTTAATCATTCTAGTTATTTTCTTCATTGCATTCTAATCTTATTTCTAATCTATATCTTATTGCATTAATCATAGATCTTAATCTTGTTTACATTAGCATAGTCTTGAATCAATCTTGCATCTTTTGTGAAGCTTGGGGCAAGTTCCTCATACTTGTTCTCAATCCCTTCACCATCATCTAGCTTGCATCCCATAGTTGGGAGAGCATACCCACATAATCTCAAAGAGAAAATCAAACAATGTTTTGGGTGCCCTTTGTTTTAGCTCATCGGAGGTTGTAATGAAAATTACTTATTTTATTGCATTTGAAATTACTAACATCTAATGTGATTGTTTTGTATTTTTGGTGTTTTTGTTTGCAGCAAATAGGTCCATATTTTCATTGCATACATTTTGGCATGCTTGGTGGGACACACTTCCCTATTAGATCTACATTTTTGAAGATTTTTTTATGCTAATGCTTGTGTAGGTTGAGTTGAAGAGAAAAACCTAGGGTTTTTTGAAATATTTGATCATATCTTTCAAATGGTTGGGAGTTTTGGTCTAAATTTTTTTTGCAGGTGGTGGATCATCATAGTATGTCTCAGTTTGAAGCTTATATTTTTGTGATCATTTTTTCATGAGTTATAATTTTTTTATGATTTTCAATGAAAATTAATTTTTGGCCGCAAATCTCCATCTTTTAAAGAAATTTTTACATTTTCGGAAAGGTCTGAGAATTTTACATAGGGCATGTTCTTTGTGTTTTTTATTTTGATGCACGAATAGGGCTCAGAAATTCAATCTTTAAAAACTTGTCTGTTTTAATAAATCAGGTCCCTAGGGCACACATTAAGGAATTTTTCCAAAATTTTTACATTTATGAAAATCTCTCTATTTTTTAGTAGGGGTCTCTATTTTGAATTTCTATTTTTGTGGCTGAAATCATAGCAAAAAAATTAGATCTTGTTGACTAGGTCAAATGTAAAAAATAAAATAAAAACAAATGTGATGATCTTGCACTTTATTTGCACATAGTTCAATGCATGATAAAATCAGTCAATTATGAGCCGTTCTTTCATATGGAATCAACTAATTCAATGTATTTTATTTGAATCATCATATTCCTTCATGATTTCACACACTTGATTGGAGTTTGTGAAGGCAACTTGGAGCTCATCAAAGTGGGTCAAAGGAACATAAAATAAAATAAATTGGAAAGCGTAAAATCAAGGTGCACATATTCCAAACCTTCTTATTTACCTTGTAAAAAGTGCTACTTGTCCTCTTTTTCATCATAAAATCATTTCTTTCTTTTGGTCAACTTGTTTGGTGTGTCTTCCTCACATTGAAAAAAGGGGCTTAAAATTAATAATTCACAACAAGATTTGGGCTTAAAATGAACCCCTTTATCTTTTAATCCTCAAGATTTTCTTATTTATGTTTTCTTCTTGCATCTTTGTTAAGGAGTTTGAGGGGAACATAAATAAGGGATCTTGCTTTTTTTTTTTTTTTTTCTAGGTGGCCCACCTAGAGAAGTGATCACTCTAGGGGATGACCTCAACTTTTGTGTTCCAACGGAGTATAAATAGTGAGGCTTGAATCTAAAGACAGGCCTCTTGGAAGTAGAATATTGTCAATCTTGGCTAACCCTCAAAGAACTTTATACCTTTGGGAAGTGAAGGTGGAGATTGGGTTACCATTTCCTTCTGACTGTTTGGTAGTATTCTCTTTCATCTATGCATTTGGGCCTCACGTACCTTACGTATATTGAGGACACCCCTTAGTTGAGCTTGTACATCCTAGTTAAAACCTGGATAGGTTGTTGGTGTGTTTGATGTTTTTGAATATTTAAAACCTTCCTCACTTGAAACAAAAGGGGACACATCAACCAAATTGAGCCTTAGGAATTTTTCCTTTTGTATTGTGTGTTTTGCATTTTTAAAATTCCAAAAAAAATCATAAAACTTCAAAAATCTAAAAAATTTCAAAAATTCAAAAACAAACAAACAAACAAAGCAAAGCATTTCAAGTACAACAAAAATATTTTTGTCAACTTTACCTCCAAGTCAAGCTTTCCACATGATCTTTACATCACCTCCTAATAATTCTTAATCACACTCCACATTCTTCTTATCCTAATCATTATTAATCCATCATTTAGGACCCTAAACCAAATCAATTTTCATAATCAAGTTAAGGTCCTAATAATAATCTTAATCATGTCATCATCTTCCTACTAATTCAACTTTCTTAATCCAATCTCATCATTTCATCTTCCTTCTCATCTAATCACATCATCATCATCCTAATCCAATTCACTTGTCAACTTTATTCTAACCAAGTGCTAATTCAATCCATATATCCCCTAGCATCCAAATCAATCACAACATCAATTCAACTTGTCTTCAAACATCCCTAATCTATCCTTCCACTTCATCCATTCTTAATCCAAGTCTTATCAACACCATCCTCTAATCTTCCACTTTTGGCTTAGGAGCACCATCATAATCTTTGGACTTCAATCATCATCAAAATCAAAATCCAATCAAATCAATCAAAATTCTTGAGGTATTTCCCTCTAAATAAATCAAATCTATCATCCAATCACATCAAAATCCTTGAGGTCATGTCCTTTTAAATCAAAATTCAAACTTTCTCCTAGTCTTAAGTTCATATTTTTTCCATCATCAAATCTTTCACTCTTAATTCAAATCTTCCTCTACATCATCTCCCTCTAATCCAATCCAAAATCTCTAATTCAACATCATGAACATGGATTGGTTTCACAAAATGGTTGAGGGACTTTCAAATGCCAAATCCCAATCCTCAATTATCCAATCCCAATCCATATCACATTCCTTATCATTCTTCTACCTTTGACAAGGGAAATCCACCTCATTATCCTTCATCCACACATAATTCCTTCCACCACCCACATGATGCCTCTCACATGCTTAACCTTTCCCAAGAAATTGAAGAGCTTCGAAACATTGTCCTTAACTTACAAAATGGGGGTCAAAAGAAAAACTTTACATTTTAAGACATGTGTCCTCCCCCCTTTCTCCAAATCCATAATCCTCATCCACCATCAAACCCCAATCCTCCACATAATTCTCAACCTCCACACAATCCTAATCCTCCAAAACCCGCATCATTCCTATCTTCTAAAGCTTCACAATCACCCAAAGCTAGACAATACACTCCCCTTACAGACTCTCTTGATGTCATATTCCACCTACTTGTTGCCCAAAAGATGATGGTTTTTCCAAACACTATCCCCTTTGATGAGAGTCAACCCAAACCTACTTGGTACAAGGAAAATGAATATTGTGATTATCATCGCATCAAGGGTCATGATATCAAGAAGTGCTTAAAGTTTAAAAACTTTGTCCAAGACCTCATTGACAAAGGAGATATTGAAGTTGAAGATCCCAACCCCTCTATCACATCACCCTCACAAGTCCACACACATCAAGACATTGTCCTAAATCATGATAACAAAGATTCCTCTCATCCTCTAGATCCAAGCATTCCTCCACTCTTTGATCCACTTATTTTGCAAAATCCACCTATCCCTCTTGATCCACCTCATGATTCCATTCCTAATAAAGATCAAGGCATTCTCTCCACTCCATTCCATGATATCCTTCCATCTCAAGATCCTACCGTCCCTTCCACTCCACCACATAATCCTCCCCAAAAGTCAAGATTAAAGTACCCCTTCATCTCCATGTCATGATTCCAATCCCTCTCAAGATCCCATCATTCTCCTTAATTCCCCTCATGATCCTAATCCTCCACAAGATCCCACTCTCCTTCTTGATCATCCATTATAAGATCCTAATCCTTCACAAGATCCTATTCCTCCTCAAGCTCTTATTATTCCTATTAAGGAGCCTCTCGGGGACCAATGAAACCTTACACTTGATGGTCTTGGTGATATCATTCACTCTATAGATGCACATATCCCTCCTACACCTTATATACCTCCATTCAAGTGTAAACATATTCCTTCATTATCTTCCACATCCATCTTGGGCCCATATATCCCTAAAGGAAATCCTTCATCCCATCCATCCATTTTGGGCCCTTATATCCCAATGCTAAATCCTTCATCTCTTCCATCCATTTTAGGTCTGTATGTTCCTCCATCCACTATATCTCTCACTCCTAGCTCATCATTTATTTCTTCCACCATACCTCAAGATCAACAAATACATGTATCCTTGAGAAATTTATATCCACCCATCCATTAAAACCCTTTATATGAGCCTCATTCATCCACAATTCCTAAGTCTTTTGGAAGCAATTTGGATGCATAACATAAAAATCATAAATACAATAATCCACTTACATAGGAAGATCACCATGTCCTATCTAATTGACATGTGACTACAAAGAAAGGGGAAATTTACTCAAGAGACCACAAGGGTCCTCCAAGAAAAAAAAAAAAATCAAAGAAAATATGGGTTCCTAATCCATCACGAAAGAATCACGGTCAAAAACACATAAACGTAAAGAAAAATCAAAAGCTATGTGGATTCCCAAGTCTCTCTTAAAGGACTAGAATATAAAAGAAAAATCAAAGTTGACATTCAAGCTTCCAAAGACTTCCACTCCATATTCTTCCAAATATCTTCCATTCTTTCCTCCATCTATTTTAGGTCATTGTGTCCCAAAATCCACACCACTTCCTACATCAAAACCTCATGCTAGCCAATTCATTCTTCCTTCACCTATCCACTACCCTTCAAGGTGTGTGTCTATGTTGATCTTTCCATCATTTCCACATACTCCCACACAAACCTTTCAATACCCTATCCAATATCCAACTCCTATATCTACTCCCTATCCTTCTATATCATATCCTCCCATTCCTCTTACCCCATCTTACACATAAATCCTTAGCCAATATCTACCTTAACCTCCATATATTTCCCTTACCATCACCATTATCAACATCTTTGAGCTTACCTTTCAGTGGTCTTGGCCAATCATAGAATATCTTTGTAGAGGAAAATTATCTAAAGCGCATCATGCTCAAATTCCTCCAAAAAAAAGTTCAAAAAAAAGAAAAAAGAAAAAAATCATCCAATGGTGAAAACTTGGTAATCAAGCGCCTTGGGAAAGTACCATGATGAAAACTTGGCAAATAGGCATCATGTGTAATCCCTCCCTCTAGTTTTTCTTCATACTTGGGGGCAAGCTCCATCCATACTATGCTACCATAAATATCTTCCACATTCCCTATCCACCATCTATTTTCCTATCTAAGTTCATTATCCTTTCATTTCCCATCTTTGATCTTGACTATTCTATACATCTCCTCTATCCATATGTACCTTCCATAACTCTTACTCCTTATCCATCCATTTTCACATATTTGTTCTTGACATCCCTATCCTCCATCTCATAGTCCTTTTCATATTCATCCCCTTAATCGATCATTCATAATACTCTTTGAGTCCATACACCTTCCCATGTCCTTGATCTTGATTATCCTATACATTTCCTCCATCCATTAACTATTATCCAATCCCATATATATCCCCCATATCATTATCCCTTATCCTAGTCATAACCTCCATCTCATATCCTTTATCCAAATCTATTTCACTCCCATGTCCTTGCTCTTGCTAAAAATCTAGAGGCAGTACAAAAAATAAAATATCCCTGCATGCTTTGGACAACACAAGACTTCACTTTCCTCCCCATCTCCCATCTCCTATCACCATCCTTCCATCCTATACATTGTCATACTTCCATCCTTCCATCCTCTATCATTCCTTGGTTATCCCTTGTCATTGGTCCCAATACACATCATTTTCTCTCTTCCATTCTATCAAATCCCTTGATCATCCTTTCATCTTATTCAAACCATATTTTCCATCAAATTTCTTTATCTTCTAATACAATCTATTTATTCCCCTTCCATTCTTTTCAATCTCATCTTATCCAATCATCTTCTCTTCCAATTCCATTCTATCTAATCTTCTCATCCAAATAAATTTTAAAAAATAAAAAATCCAAAAACAATATAAAATGATCCTGAAAAAATTTATAACTCCAAAAATAATATAAATTGATCTTGAAAAAATTCAAAAAAATTGATATATGATCCTGAAAAAAATCAAAAAAATTTAAAAAATCCCTATAATCCAAAAGATTCCAAGTCATTCCAATCAAGTGCAATCAATACTAATCCATGCAATCCAATATTTCAATCTAGCATGTCAATCTTTAATCAAGCCATCATCTTAAACCAAATCATCTGATAACCAATTGATCAATTTCAAATCCAATCATCATCATGGGATGTATCCTTCCCAATCCTTGAGGTCCTACCCTCGCAATCACTCAATCAATTGGTTTTCATCTTGACTAGGGGCAATATGTTGGTTTGCTTTTGGTTTGGTGTGCATGCTTGCTTGTTGCTTGTATGTATTAATATTTTTTGCATCTATCATGGTCTTTGCATCCTATTGTCACAGGGGCATCATGGTCTTCCATATCATGGCGTCATAAGGCATATGGTTGTATTTGACCCTTTTTATCATGTACTTGGCACATGGTCATCTTGGTTCCTCATACCTTGGTGCATAACGTCAAGAACAATATCAAAATAGGATATGCTCTCCCATGTTAACACAATGATAATTTGCATTTAGGTTCATTTTGGATTTGAGGCCTTCTTTTATTCACTTCCTCTATCCTCACCCTTCCTTTTTGATAAAATTGTCAAAATTAATTTTTTGCTCAATTTTCTCGAGGGGGCACCATCCTCATCCTATTTCCCATCATTTCTTAGGCACGAATCCTGGGGCATCTAATTTTCTTCTTCTTTGAAGCGATGTTGATTTCGACACCACATCAAAGAGGGGCAAAATGTAGACACCTAAAATTATCCATTCACACTAATATTAATTTTTATTAATATTTGCTCTTAACATTATGGTTAATTTTATTAATTAACTATAATCGTTATATTTTTCTATTTATTTAATTAAATTTATTTTAATTAAATAAAGTCATTTTCCCTTTGTATTTAAATTTTATTTAAATACTATAATATATTTAATTTAATTTAATATATTATTCCTCCATTTCCCTCTATATAATAAATTTTTATTTATTTTATTCCTCTACTAGCCTAAATCTCTTCTAAAGTATGATTAAATTAAATTTATTTTTAATTTAATTCATTTTCCCTTTTTCCTATGCTTACCTTTTTCTAAATATTCCTCTAATCTTGATTAACATGTGGATTACCTCTAAACATGTGCACAATCACCTTTTCCAAGGTGGCCACCTCTCCATCTTTTTTAAATTTCTCTTTCTCTCTAAAAGTGAAGTTTGACTTTTTCAAATCCTACCTAACATCTATTTGCCTCTTAATCCTATCCACTCATTTCTTTTGCTTCTTAATCATATCTACTCATTTCATTTTGCTTCTTCATATTTTCCAAACCCTACCTAACCTTTAATCTTATCCATCCATTCTTTTGCCTCTTAATCTCCACCATCCAATTCTTTTCATTTTCTATAAAAGGAGGCCCCAGTCCTCATTTTAGGCTAATTCTTCCTAAGTTCTTATTTTTCTTAATCTATTAGCTCTTGAATCTTCTAGCATTCCTAATAATTCTTGTTACTTTCTTCATTGCATTCTAATCTTGTTTCTAATCTATACCTTATTGCATTCATCTTAGATCTTAATCTTGTTTACATTATCATAGTCTTGAATCAATCTTGCATCTTTTGTGAAGCTTGGGGAAAGTTCCTCATACTTGTTCTCAATCCCTTCACCATCATCTAGCTTGCATCCCATAGTTTTGCATTTCATTTGTGTTGGGAGAGCATACCCACATAATCTCAAAGAGAAAATCAAACAAGGCTTTGGGTGCCCTTTGTTTTAGCTCATCGAAAGTTGTAATGAAAATTACTTATTTTGTTGCATTTGAAATTACTAACATCTAATGTGATTGTTTTATGTTTTTGGTGTTTTTGTTTGCAACAAATAGGTCCATATTTTCATTGCATACACAATGGTAATATAACAATTATTTCAATTGTAGTTTCTAATAGTGAAAAATTGGCAAACATGCATCGCTTGTAATCAACTCTCCATATATCAACACATGGTTGAGCTCTCGTGCTCTCATCTCATTTCCTCTTTTTATCTCCCTTGCATTGTCATGCACTGGAACTAGTCTTAGTATTGTCCTCGGTTCTTATCTTTTTCTTGGGAGAAATGGTACGCCTATCCGCATTATTCACACTTGATTGATCTCTTGAGCTTAACTTGAGTTAGTTTATCAATCCTCCCCAATGGACAATTTACCACTAACACTACTTGGTGTTTCTCAACACCCCAATTCTACAATTTTTCTTAACGCTACCAATCTAAACATCACTATGTTTCTCAACACATATCGGATCTTGCACTATCTACTACACACTTTCTCTTTGACACAAGCACAAAGGTGTTTCTTAATTCCCAACACAAGCTACACCCTATAAAAATGAAAATGACTGAGGTATGCTGAACTATTTTCTTGTGTTATGTTTGTTATGATTGATTTTTGTTTGGTATGTATTCTAAGGTTGTTCAATGATGTCTAATTGACTAGACATTCATGACTGGGGGCATAACAATGTTTTCTTTGATTTTTGCTTATGGTGTGATTTCAATGATCCTAAGTGGACTAATAAACTGGGTGTCTATGATAAGAGCCTCCATCATGATTGGAATGCCACACATACCTCAATCCTCTTTATTTGGACACATAGGTGAGGTTGGAATTATCTCCTTATCTGTTGCTTGTGTGTAGTAGGCATGATGACATCCCTGGTTAGCTTGGCAGCTTGTGCCTTGATACAGGTGTTATTCTACAACAACAAACTAGAAACCATGTTCAGGTCATCTTGGAAACCATGCCTTGATGCTTACACTTGTTTCCTATATTTTATCTGATATGGTTGTATTCATATCTCTATGGTCACTTTTTCACCAATGAAGGTTATACTGACCTTCGATGTGTCAAACTCTCAAATGATGATAAATGAACGACAACAAGATCGATGACTTGACTTGTCTCTTAGGCTGAATTTTCATT